>JBBBDQ010028365.1:0-257500 GCA_037127315.1 Ascarosepion bandense | reverse complement strand
ATCACGCAGTCCCTTACGCAGGTGGTGAAGTTCCCCACGCGTTTCTCTAATAACCCTAATGGACACGAGTAACTACTAGATATCTGCTTTACTTCCATCCCTGACTTTTGCAATGTCAAGCAATTCTGCCCTCTCGGAAACTCTGACCATGCGGTAGTTTCCGTTAGCATCTCCTTCCACTCCCACTCCACCCAAGAACCTCAGACCAGCAGAATATCTTACTACTACCAAAGAGCTGATTGGGACCCATTCCACGATTTCCTATGTGACGTCTCTTGGAACAAAGTATTTATCCTTCCCGTTGAAAACTGTGCGGCTGAGGTCTCCTCTTGAGTTAAGGCTGGCATCGATGCTTTTATCCCCGACAGGAAGTTGAGACTTAAAAACCACTCACCCTCTGGTTCTACTCTGCCTGCTCGGCTGCCATCGCCCACCGAAATTACTTCTTCCGGCTTTACCAGAGTTACGCGACGGACCATAACAGGCGTCTCTTTGCCTCTGCTCGCAATGAGTGCAAGAAGCTAAGCTGCTGCTTGCTGCCAGAATGAAGTAGCGCATAGCATCCCGTAAGATCGTCTCCAAAGACGACTGGAGGCTCTGTAAAAGTGTGCTGAACAGCAGCAATCCCTCAATCCCACCTCTAATCAACAAATTTGAGGTCCTCACCTCTTCAACAGACAAGGCTGAGTGGCTCGCTTGCAGATTCTCCACCAAGTCGACACTGGACTCGTCTGGAGTATCTGTACCCGACTTCCAAACCTAAACCGAGGCCTAACTGTCTGACAGACACATTTCTCCCTCTTTTAAAGCTTGACCCCCATAAAGCGAGCGGTGGTGACGGAATAGTAATCATTGTCCTAAAGAAATGTGCTTCTGAACTCTCCTCTGTTCTCTCTAAACTCTACAATTACTGCCTCTCTGCTTCTTGCTTTCCTGCCTGCTGGATATACTCCTCTGTGGTTCCTATATTTAAAAATACCGGAGAACCCTCTAACCCCACTAATTATCGTCCTATCAGCCTCCTACCGATCTTTGGCAAAGTGTTCGAAGCCATCATCAACACCGAGGTGGTGCATCTCACAGCCCATAGACTCTTCTCTGACAAACAGTATGGTTTCCGCTTCACCAAGCCTACTGCTGATATGCTCACGACTATCACTGAGTATATACACCAGGCTCTCAATAAGAACGGCGAAGCCCCTAACTGTTGCCATAGACATCTCCAAAGCGCTTGCCTCCCAATGCTATCACACGAACGCGGGTGTCCCTCAAAGCTCTATTCTAGGCCCCACGCTTTTCCTTATGTACATTAACGATCTCCACGATGTAATAAAACCCTAAGTAGGCATATACGCTGACGACACTACGGTTTACTCTCGCTTCGATCAAAAATCTGCCGAGGCTTACAAAGCAAACCTCGCTGCTGAGCTTGAGAAGGACCTTCAATCCGTGGTGGACTGGGGTAAGAAATGGCTCGTGTATTTAATGCTTCCAAATCGAAGCTGCTATCTATTAACCATCACAGACAATCGCTCCTACCCCCTCATTAGCATGGATCAGGCTAGTCTCCCTGAAAGTAAAACACTGCGCCTCCTCGGGTTAACTCTCACAACAGACCTCAAGTGGAATGACTATATAGAATCCATAGCTAAATCCGCTACTAAGAAAGTTGGTTCCCTGTGTAGGGCTAGGAAGTTTTTCCCGTCTGAAACAATCCTGCACATATAGAAATCTACCATCCGCCCGTCCATTGAATACTATTGTCCTATCTGGTCGGGTGCTCTTGCTATCCACCTAGGGGTCCTTTACAAAATCCAACGGAGACTCTGTAATGTGATCGATCCCGACTTGGGAGCTAGGATACAGTCACTTTCTCACCGGCGCAATGTAGCTTCCCTGTGTCTCTTCTACAAATACTTTCACGGCTTCTGCTCAGATGAACTTAGCTCACTGGTACCCCCTATATATGAATTTACTCGAGCCACAAGATTAACAACTAGGTCCCACTTTTTTTTTACATTGAAATCAATAAATTATAAAAGCAAATTCTGCTCCAGCAGCTTCTTTTCTCGCACTTCCCGACTGTGGAATTTTCTTTTGTTTACTTGCTTTCCCGACAGCTACAATCTTCAAGAATTCCAATGTGAAGTCAATAGTCATCTCCTATCTCACTAACCTGCATCCTCTCTCTCATGCTCCTTTCTCTGTCCACTCCAATCTCATGAGTATTCTCATCCTTCCCTTACCCTCTATCTGACACCCCCTGTAAAATCTTTAGATGATTTAGGTTCTGAAAAAAAAAAAAAATTAAAAGGTCACATGAAAAATTACATAAAAAATTTAATCACCTTGTCTGTCATTTTTAACAAAACTTGCATAAAAGAAAGATTGCTGTCTAATTTTTTTTTTTAATCATATCACCCCAAGCAAGGCGAAAACGCCATTGATGCGCAGGGGGCTATGTAAGAGTGAAAAGATTGGAAAAGAGAAAAACCGGAAACCACAACCTAAACAGGAAACAAGGGATGAGCCTCTTCACCTGTTCAATAGACGTGGGTGGAGTGTGAACCGGGCGATAGTTTAGTCTATCTACTCCAATTACACGATATATATATATATATATATATATATATATATATATATGTGTGTGTGTGTGTGTGTGTGTGTGTGTGTGTGTGTGTGTGTGTGTGTGTGTGTGTGAATATAGTAGGCAGATGATAGTAATTTGAGAGATAAAAAATACAATAGTAATAATAATAAGACTAACAATATTTATTGTATATTATTAGGCCTTTTGAACAAATGGAAGCATGACGAGAAAAGATGTTAAAATCAGAATTTTCGGACACGCCCGTATCCTTTCTCAACGACAAATAAAATGAAGTTTGATTTTCGGATAATTTTTAAAACCTCTATGTTCCATAAATACAAAGCAGCAGGACCAAACGGAATTGTAATAGAGATGCGGGCAACCCAAGCCTTGAGAAGATTACAAGCATAATAAATTAGATATACCACAATGGTGATAAAATCAATGGTAAGAAGACGAAATGCATAGTTGTTAACAAAAGGAAGAGCCGGACATGAAAATTACAAATTGGAGGTAACAAAACCAAACAGGTAGAAAAATTTAAATATCTCGAAAATGTTTTAACAGGGGACGGAAAGTGCGACACCGAAATCCGAAGGCGAATTCGGACAGCAAAAGCTGCCTTCCAAACGATAAACAAAACATTGAACGACATAAAAAGAATCATTTGAGTCAAAGAAAATAGTACTGAACTATTGCGTAAAGTATAGCAACGAATGCTGGACAGTTTCTTCACAGATGAAGAGACTTGTGGTTCTACAGAAGGATGCTGATGCTGAGAATACCATAGACCAAACATGTGAGCAATGAAGACGCTTTACAGAAATTGAGAACAAAAAGGATACTTATACTTTCGAATTCCAGTTGAAATCCTTGCATTCACTTACGCGCAAATACCCTTGGGAAAAGTATTAATCCGTCTCTTCCCTCCAGCTATGGGTCAAATAACAGGACAGATAGTGTTCTATAGCCTTGGCTGGCAACCAATCTACTGCAGAAAGTAATGGTGACCTACTGCGGGATAATCTTCTGCCCAGTCCGTCATGTCTCTTTCGAGACATGATCGCCTAAGCGTGTATCACGTATGGTAGTTAACTGACTGACTGATGTTTAATATCAGGAAGAGAGAGTTGAAATTTCTCGGGTACATAAAAAAAAATTAGGTAAAAACCCAAAACCAGACTGTCTCTGAATGATAGTAACGTTCATTCATGCACCTGACCATCGCTTAGAAAATGAGTGTCCAGAACCAGCCAATAAAAATGGCTACAAACAACACCGCCACTTTCAAATACACTAAGTGCTACCTAGTTCGTCTAAAGTCCGAATCTCGCCAATTCGCTGTCTTCACACCCCATTGCAAAACATTTTTTTATTTTTATACTAGCAGCATAGCCCGGCGTTGCTCGGGTGTAATGAAAGCTTTAAAACTAATCCATGGTCCTGGAGCTCAGACTCTTTGGACGTTAGCACGAAAGACTAAAAAGCAATAGTTGTTTCCAGTTAAAGCGAAACCGTAGACTGAAAGAAAAATGAATGGTTGTAAGTCAAATTTTGATTTCTTGGTATCGATATCAAAGAGGTCTTGGAAAATTCGATACTCAACGGACAGATTGAAAATAAAAAGGGACAAAAGTAAACAATGCATAATCTAGCTAGCGAGTCTGGGAAAATGAACGGCAGAGCAAGGTTTCAGAGATAACAAAAAGACAAACTTTATTAAGAGCTACAAAGGACAGGGAAATGTGGAGAGTCACGATCACCAAAGATCTGAGCAGATTGAAGAAGATGTCCCATCAGGAGATCGACGACCACAGCATTTCACAAATTATTTTTCTTTATTAGTCTGTCCGTCCGTCACACCGCCTAAAATATCGATACATTGACCGACCGAAACGAAATTTTGTGGAGAAGTGCAAGCCGGTAAGGAATACAGAGGGTTGTAAAAATATACGTCTGTTTGGAGTTCCAGTTGAAACCAGTCGTTTTACGATCTCTCTCTCTCTCTCTCTCTCTCTCTCTCTCTCACACACACACAAACACAAACACACACACACACCTACACACACCTAAGTTTTATTATTTAACATACAAAATACTCCCACCATTTTAAAAACAATTTAATGCTTAAAATGACAAATATTTATTTAATAAAAATGCAATATTGTTTTCTGCATATTGAACAGGTGAATAGGCTCATCCCTTGTTCCTTGTTTAGGATGTGGTTTCCGGCTTTCTCTTTTCCAATCTTTTCACTCTTTTTTTTTTCAATTGGAGTAGATAGACTAAACTATCACCCGGTTCACAATCCATCCACGTCTATTGAACAGGTGAAGAGGCTCATCCCTTGTTCCTTGTTTAGGATGTGGTTTCCGGCTTTCTCTTTTCCAATCTTTTCACTCTTTTTTTTTCAATTGGAGTAGATAGACTAAACTATCACCCGGTTCACAATCCATCCACGTCTATTGAACAGGTGAAGAGGCTCATCCCTTGTTCCTTGTTTAGGATGTTGATTCCAGCTTCCTCTTTTCCAATCTTTTCACTCTTACGTAGCCCCCTGCGCTTCAGTGGTGTTACCGCCTTGTTCGGAGGGATATGATTAAAAAAAAAAATCTTCTTGTGAGTTTTTTCATACAGGAATCTAGTTTCCAGTTCTCCCAGCGTTTGCGAGAACAATAAACAAATCACAAGACCAAATGCTTCAAAAAGTTGGGATTTGACTTCAGAAATCTATATTTATGCATGGTCGGTTGTATGTCGCATGCTCAAGAGTAAGAAATTTGAGAATTTATTCTTCGCTTTTAAAAAAGAAAAAAAATTTTTAAATACTTTACCATGAAGTCTTACTAAATTGACTGAAATGTAAGAGTTTGTAAATCGTTAAAAAAGTTAGCGACAACTTCAACAATATAAAATGCTATGAGGATTTCAACACACGTCAGCGTGTTACAAAAAAAAAAAAAATTTAGTTAAATAGCACTCCTAGAAGCTAATGTCTCGAGCCTGGTCAGTACCTAGATGGGTGATCATGAGGGGATACCAGTAATTTTAAGCTTAGATGTGTGAGTGATGTAATGGGCAATGACTCAGAATTCTTAATCGGAGTGCTGAGTTCCAAATTTACGTTTAGTCCGTAATATTCACTTGGGCGCAAAACGCTCTTGGGAAACGTATGATTCCACCTAGCTATGCGTTTATTAGTAAAACTTGTAACGTTAACCCATCATTATATCCCCGCAAAATCTTTGCGATCCAATAATATTTTCTAGCTTTAAATAATATAGAAAGGGTTGAAAATAAATAAAAAACAAAATAAACAAAAAACAAAACAAAACAAAACAAAAAACAAAACAAAAAACAACAAAAACATAAACAAAAAAAAAAAAAAACGAAGAGAAAAAGTGGAAAATAATTGTTCCGTATTTACTTTGAACATTGATGGTAATATCTTTAGATAAATTAATGAGTATACATTAAGGTAATATATTTAAATAAATTACTGGTAATATATTTAAATCAATTAATGGGTATATAGTAATAGTAATATATTTAGATAAATTAATGGTTATATATTTAAATAAATTAATAGTAATATATTTAGATAAGTTAAAGGCTATATATTTTGATAAATTTGTAGCCGTAGAAAGATGGTTAATGTTTATTTGATTTGGCCTTGTGTCAGACATAACCGAACTCCCTACAGCTTACAAGTTTTATCCAGAATTATCATCATCATTATCAGAAGGTTGTTTTCAGAATCATCAGAAGGTTTTCATCAGAAGTTTGGTAGCAGTTTGGAATGTATAGATCAGTGTAGAATAGTGTAAGAATAAAATATACATTTTGAATGTAAAAATAGAAATTTATTAAAAGGAAAAAAATAACATAAATTGTAGAAGTTAATGTGCAATTAGAAACATTATTAAGAAGTTAAGGGTAGAATTCGTGTTTAATGATAAAGTTCAGGGAGCCGAGTTCGAATTCCAGTTGAATTCATTGCATTCATTTATGCGCAAATTCCCTTGGGAAAGGTATTAATCAGTCTCTTCCTTCCAGTTATGGGTTAAATAATAGGACAGATTAGGTTTCTGTAGCCTTGGTCGGCAACCAGTCTACCACAGAAATCAATGGCAACTTACTGCTGGATAATCTTCTGCCCAGTCAGTCATGTCTCTTTCGAGACATGAACACCCAAAGCGTGTATCAAGTATGGCACTTAACTGACTGGTTGTCATAATTTCCCAGTATATATATATATATATGTTTTGTCAACTTATCAAATCTTACAATTTTCAATAAATAAATGAATTAGATGGTGCCAGCGATAATGAAGAAATGTCTCGTTTTATTTATTTCTGAGATGAACAAGTTGGGGGGAGGTGGAGGTGACCGCTGAATTTTCACACTCATTGATAAATTAGTATCGTTATGCACTGAATGACTTCGCTTGTACTGACTTATTGATGACAATAGCAGTTAAATGTGAATTGTGGGGACGCCCACTGACTTGCTGACATTACCACACGTTTGAACAAATACATTAGCTGCAAGTTATTTAATTCGAACCCATTCAACCAAATCTAAACTTGTTTAGTTTGCATGCGAGATTTTACCCGCTTACATTTTTTTATGTCTTACATGTTTTTGTTTTTTTGTTTTTTTTTCGTTTTCATTACTTCCCTAAAATCTGCCTTCCTCCACTGTGTAGCGATAGCTTAGAAGTAGAATGTCAGACTGATGTCAAATCGGTCGGATTTCAATCTTGACTGGAAGCAATCGGATGTCTAACCGTACTGATGAGCTGTGATACAGCAAAACAGGACTGTCTGCGGGTGATTATTTATGCTCTCGCCCGTCGATTGATCACTCCGGAGAAATGGTTGACTTTAAAAACATAGCTACTCAATGTCATAGCTACTCAATGTTATTTAAGCATCCTTCTTCTGTAATGAATTGAACACTCTCGGCTACTGGTGTGTGTTTACACTGTGTATATAACACGCTAAAGTTTTCAGGGGATTTATAATAACTGATTTTTCTGTTTTTCAAACGTACGAAGAGGGATTTTTTTTATGAACGCGCGACCAGAATTTTTAAACAGACAAAAATTTTCAAAATTAGGAAGGAGTTATTCAAGGATCTTACAACATTTTCATCAATGTTTGTATGACCCTAGTATATATTTATAAGTGTGATTAGGTCTGGACATAATTCTAATCTTTCATTTAGTAATTTTTTGTTTGTTCTGAGAACAACGTAATGGTTAACTTTTCATTCTGGCACAAGCTGCATACATCGCCACTGTTGTATTCTTGAATAACTCCTCCCTAATTTTGAAAATTTTTGGTTGTTTAAAAATTCCAGTCGCGCGTTTGTAAAAGAATCCCTGTTTGTACGTTTGAAAAACGGAAAAGTCGATTATCATAAATCGCCTGAAGATACCGGAAGTTTGAAACCTAGGTTAGGTTTCGGAAAGAAAACATTTCTAAATGAAAAATATTCAAAAGCTCTACAATATAAATGTATTGAACACTTTTTAATACAATTGTATACTGATCTAATTTAATTATGACCAAAAACTAACTAACTATATATATATATATAGAGAGAGAGAGAGAGAGAGGGAGAGAGAGAGAGAGAAATAGATAGATAGGTGCCTACGAAGAAACGCGATATCTAGGATTTAAAATTAATGATTGAAAATAAAAAAATGTTTCAGATTGGAAAAATCATTCTTGCAAAAATTTTCTAAATAGACTTCTGAATTAATTCAATTAATTTTGGAATAAGTCCTGAAAGTGACATTAAAATCCGACAATTTTTTAAATTTTTGCAAGAATTTCTAAATCAATGTGTTTTTCCCTCACAAAATTACACTAAAATTTCCGCTGAAAAAAGAAAAAAAATACCAAAATTTCAGACGTTCTAAATTGTTATAAATTAATAATAAAAATTTTCCTTCGGTCTTTTATCTTAATAATAACAAATATTTTTAATGATTAAGATTTTAGGGATTTTTTTTTCATCATCATATGTTAATATTTTAGCGAACACACACACACACACACATATATATATATATATATAAAGAGAGAGAGAGAGAGAGAGAGAGAGAGAGAGAGAGAGAGAGAGAGAGAGAGTTTCTCACACCAAACAGGGACAAAATCCATATTAACATATGTCCAAAAGGCCATCGTTATACACAGCAGCTCATAACAAAAATTCAAAGTGCTTCTCGCTTGTGTCTGCACACGCATGCACCCGTCAGATCATTGACTGACAGACCTTTCAAATGCTCCCACACGTAATGTAATTTAATTATTGTGTATTTGTATAATAATTTGTATAAAAGAAGGATTCCTGCCCAAATAAAAAAATATATATAACCATTTGCAGACAAGCCTGTTTCTGCGTATCACAGCTCTTCAGTGCAGCTAGATTAACCGTTTGCTTCAAGCCGGGATCGAAATCTGACTGATTCGTCATCAGACGGATATTTTTCCTCTGCGCTATTCATATATGCAGTACTGTGCGAAAGTTTTAGGACAAGAACTGTTTTATCTTTTATGAGGCATATTGACAGAAAATTAACAATTTAATTAAAGTAATTTTATTTTTATTTTTATTTTATTTTTACAAACGTTATTGACATAAATATCGCTTACACATGGTCATTTTTAAAGTTTGAATTAAAAGTAAATAAAAGTTTAAGTATTTAGTAAAATAGGCTTTTAAATTTCTTATGCAAATTAGATATCGTTTAGAGAATTTGTGAGAGATACGTGTAAACAACTGATAGAAAGTTAATTTCACTTTATTCGAGATGAGAAAAGGCTCATGGACTCGGGGATTCTGATTCTGCGACAGAACCAACCTCATTATACCAAGAGAGTTGTGGTCGATCAACGCCATCGGGAAAGTGGTCGCGAAAAGTGGGCAATTCTTCTGCTTGGCCCATATGCATATATATGCGTATGGACACCTCACATAAAAAGACCTGTTATACTCTGTTTTAGCTAGAAGGTCAGTTAAATAACTTATCTCAGCTGGTGTAGAGGTTCGAAAGCTTTCAACCGGTTTCGGTTATTATCAAGAAAGACATGAAGAAATTAAATAAAAAATTAATGTCTTGGTACGGATTTGCACGAGATACTAGATTAGCAACTACGTCCCACCCTTTTACAGTGAAACCGATAAAATGTAACTGCAATTTCTACTCCAACAGCTTCTTTTCTCGCACTTCCCGCCTGTGGAATCCCCTTCCACATACTTTCTTCCCCGACAGCTACAATCTCCAGGAGTTTAGATGTAAGGTCAATAGACACCTCCTAACACACTAACTTGCACCCATTCTCTCAAACACTCTTCCCATCTACCCAACCCTCATCCTCGGTATCCTTACCCGTCTATCACCCTCCTTCTGACATTTCCTATATCTAACCACTATTTCTCATCACTTTCCCCTATGTAACCCCCTGCACAATAGTGGCAGTGGAATGCCTTGCTTGGAGTGAAATGATTAAAAGAAATAAGTAGTAATGTACATCTTTGGAATGAGTTTTGCCTCTGGAATGTCATGTCACATTAGCATGATGCTCAATTTGTTCATTGAAATTCTCTGATGATGTGGATTTTGAGAATTTAAATATATTTTAAAATTCAGAACTTAAACGGTTAACGGCTAAAGAAGGTTAACGGCGGGAAAAAGAAAACGGTGAGCCGAGTTCAAATACCAGTCTTATATATTGCGTCCACCTCGCACTAATACCCGTGGGAAAAAGTTGAATTTATTTATTTTTCCTCTATTTTTCTCTCTAGCTATAGACTTACTACTGTGTTCAGAGCATAGTGTAAAAAGAGCACTCTAGCCTTGGGTGGCACCCAGTCTAATAGAAATACATTTCTAAAAGCAAAACCCGCGAAGAAAGCAATGGGAAACTACTTCATTATTTTTCCCAAGTAGAATTTATAGAAAACTAAATGGAATCCTTGAAAAGCCATAGTCGTCTTTGCTCTCAAGGTACATGGTAAAAAAAAAAGGTTCAGAACCATTTCAGAAATGCACACTGCCATACGTGCTTTGAATTTCGTCCAATCTCTTTCATTATAATGACGATGCCAGTCGGAAGCTCGAAACTTAAAAAAAACTGTGAACTCTTTCTTTATATTTTCAACATCAAGATGAGTAGGTTGATTTACCGACATGAAAAACTTGTTAAAAATATAATTGAAATCACTTATCTGATATCTTTGTTCACACACACACACACACACACACACACACACACACACACACACACACACACATATATATATATATATAACACGCTAAAAAGTCTGCCTTCTTCTACCGAGCGCCCATAGCCCAGACGTAGAATCGCCGACTGACGCCAATTTGGTCGGGTTTTAATCCTGGATTGAAAGCAATCGGAATCTAACCTTACTGATGAGATGTGACACAGCGAAACAGATCTGTCTGCGGATTACTATATATATATATATATATATATATATATATATATATATATATATATATGCAACTTGAGAATCCGTTATCTGAAATTTTTGTGACCGGAAGTGATTTTTTCGGATTTAGGAATACATGTATTTAATTTGCGTAAAAAAAGTGAGAATTCCGATGTACTCCGCTATTGGCCTTTGATGGTACAATGAAACAACACAGGAATGTTTCCTCAAGAGTTCAAACCATGGCAGGGTTGTCTGAAAGAGAGGCAGTTTATAAGTCTCATCTAGCTACGCCACCAATGTTGCCCAGAGGAGGTGTGAATGTGATAGTAGCAGGTTAAAAACACTTTATCCTAAACTCTTCGAACCGGAAACGTTGCGGTTTTCGTATTATTATTATTATGTCATTTTTCATCATATTTCGATTTCTGCTTTGGTCTCACTACCAACCAAGTCTGCGGGGAGACCTAAGGCAGGTAGTGGCGTGTTGTTATGGCTCCATTTCATGTTTTTCTATCTTCCCCATCATCCCCAGCATTACATAGATAAAGTTTTCCTTAGTGTGTGGGCTGTACTTAATAAGACAATTTTTTGTATATCTCTTAAGCTGGGGTTTCCAGGGATTCTTTCAATGTGTTGTTTTGTTCCATTTTTTATCATTCCAAGTGCACCTACTATCACTGGCACAACTCTTGTTTTCAATTTCCACATTTTTTCTATTTCAATTTCCAGGTCTTTATATTTTGACAGTTTTTCAAATTCCTTGATTGCTATGTTACAATCCGCTGGACAAGCCATATCAATTAATAGACAAGTTTTCTCCTTCTGGTTTTTAACAATAATGTCTGGCCTGTTTGCTTCAATTTTTCTGTCTGTGTAGATGGTGTAATCACATAGAATGGTTACATCTTCTATTTCTGTAACCGGTGCTGGGTGATGTTCATACCAGTGTTTATTTACAGCTTTTCTATAATGTTTGCACATTGCCCAATGTAAATATTGCCCAACTCTATCGTGGCGATTTTTATATTCATTTGGGGCAAGCACAGAACAGCCTGAGATTAGGTGGTCTATTGTTTCTTGGTGTTTATCACAAAACCTACATTTTGGATCCATATTATTATGCATAATATTTGCCTGGAAGTTTCTAGTGAAAAGACTTTGGTCTTGTGCTGAAAGAATATAGCCTTCAGTTTCAGACTTTAATCCAGATGCACGTAACCATCGATGAGTATTAACTTTGTCAACATTGGATTTATTGGCACGTTCTGGATATTGGCCATGCAGAGGTTTGTCTTGCCAGCGCTGTTTCATCTATTAAAGAGGTTTATCTTTGGCGTTCATTTTCATATTTTTTGCCGCAATAGCTGGTTCTTGGCTTCTGTTTTGCTTTTCTACAGAATCTACTAACTGTAAATCTTGAAATATACCTCTTTTGATGTTTATTTCATCAGACTTATAGGTTCCATTTATATGATTGAGGTAAAGGGTTGTTTTCCATATAGACATGCACTGTTTGATGAAATTGATGATGACGGGCGATATCTTGTATATATTTAAAGTCTTTAAAATCCAGGAATGTGACACACTATCGAATGCCTTTCGATAATCTATCCAGGCAATACTAAGATTTTTCTTTGTACTGTAGCAGTTTTCCAGGATCATTTTGTTAATTAGCAATTGGTCTTTACAACCATAACAGCCACGTTTGCACCCTTTTTGTTCAAGCGGTATCATGTCATTTCTTTCTAAGAATAAATATGTCTGTTTTGTTAAAATAAATGTTAATAGTTTATATGTTGTCGGAAGACATGTAATTGGTCTGTAGTTTTTCGGGTTGTTTGTGTCACCATTCTTGGGTAGAAGAAATGTAATTCCTTTGGTCATCCATGCAGGAATTTTAGTGGGATCGTCAACCATTTCTTGAAGTTCTTTGGCTAGTTTTTTATGTGCTGTATTTAAATAATATAGCCAAAAGTTAGGAATTTTATCTATACCTGGGAATTTCCAAATTTTAGTGCAAATTTAACATCATTTTCTGTAATTCCAGACCATGTCTGTTCTAGTTTATTTTTCATTCGTTCTATCTCTTGCGCAATCCAATGTACTTCCTTGCTATGTTCTTTAGGGCAAGCCCATATCTTTTCCCAGAACTGTGTGACTTCTTCCATTCTGGGGGGGGGGGGACTGTCACTTCAATTCTTTTTTTACCTATTTCCCCGTAAAATCTCTTTGTATCAGTCTGAAAAATCTTGTTTTGTCTGTAAAATCTTGCTCTTTTTTCATAGCGTCTTATTCTTTGAGCCTTCAGTTGGATTTTTTGCTTTATTTTTTCTTTATTTGATAAGACTTCATTTTCATTCCTAATGTTATATTTTCTTTCGGCTCTTCTGCTTTTCCTAGTTCTTACATTTATTCCTCTACTCAGTTCATCCAGTACTGATAGTTCACTTCTAAGTTGTTCGATTTCTTTTTCTATTTTTCTTTTCCAAGGTGGATCTTCATGTCTGCGAGACTTATTATTATTATTATTATTATTATTGTATTTCGGAATATAGGTTATTTAATTTTGTATATAGCATCTATAAAATAGGGCAGCTTGGAAAAAAAACCCAATTATAAACACGATTCTAACAGAAGACGGAAAGTGCGACACAGAGATCCGAAGGCGAATTGGCATGGCGAAGGAAGCATTCCAGAAGTTGAGTAAAGTATTAAGAAACAGGACAATTTCGCTAGCAACAAAGAAGAGAGTACTGGATTGCAATGTGATGTTAGTTCTTCAATATGGCAGTGAATGCTGGACAATATCATCAAAGATGAAGGAGAGACTTGAAGCAACTGAAATGTGGTTCTACAGAAGGATGCTGCGGATATCATGGGTTGAGCATGTGAGCAATGATGAGGTTTTGGAAATTATAGAAACGAAAAGGAAATTAATACTGAGCATCAGGAAGAGACTGCTGAAGTTCCTGGGGCATGCAATGAGGAAGGAGGACTTGGAGAACCGGATACTAACAGGTCAGATAGAGGGAAAAAGAGACAGGAGAAAGCATCGGATAACATATTTGAAGGACCTAATCAGATGGATGATGGAACGAGGGTTGCGTGGTGTAACAGGAGAAGGCGTGCTAAGAGCCACCAGGGATAGGGAGACGTGGAAAGCCATGAAGGGACAAGGCACATAAAAGAAGAAGAAGACCACAGCTTATGCGTATACTCTGAAGGTAGTTTTATATAAGCGGCATATGTTCCCTCCGGCGCTGACGAATCCACTCCAATACACAGTCGAGATCATTATTTTTTGCTCTGTGAAGTGTTTTTCTACTTTTCATTAATTTCTTTTCATCACGTTCAGCATAAAACTTTAACAATTTTTCTTTCTCTTTCCTTAGGCCATATATGGTGGTTGACTCAACGTCAAACGTCTCAATCAGTCTCTTCATGCTTGTACCCCTGTCTAGTTTTACCAACAGTTTGACTTTTTATGTAATTGATAACTATAAATGCTTTTTTTCTTTTCACTAGCCCGATGAGCATCTGAAAGTCTTTTTGACATTTTGAATTATATCTTTACTGAAAACGAAATGCCTGGTAAGTAATCCCCGAGCAAAGATGTTAGTGTGATGATCGCTACCAAAAATTAGCGCCAACATAGGCGACGTATTTGGGTTGGGGAACCCCCACCAAGGGCACATGAGGTCAATTACAACAACTGCACATTATCTAGGACCCTTCCCAGTGCCTTCTGGAATTTTCCATTTGTGGCAAATCATGTGACCAAACATTTTCGGACTTTGGAAGATTTTGGAATTTCGGATAAAGGATAGTCAACCAATACATATATATAAAACTAAAACTCTAATCTTGTATGCTGTGTTAGCGGGCCTTTAGAATGGATGGCAACCCGTGATGTCTAGGGACGGGATCCTGGTGGTTGAGGGACTTGAAGGTACCCCCACTTCTTTACATACCACTTTGGCCCTTACTTGAACTAGACAGGCGGTCGGAGGGGCCCGATCCTATCAATCCGCTGGTCAGGCCAAGCCCTAAGGTTTACGCCGAAACACACATACACAAAAAGAAAAAAAAACACCATCTATTAAAAACTATCCAAATAAAATGCTTACGCTCCAAATTTCTATAAGTAACCAATGAGTAGATATTAGAAGGCACTGGCTGAGGGTCATTTGTCAGCACCCTCCCTTCTGCCGTTATGTAGATTTCTCTCTTGCTTTCAAAATATCCTGTATGTGTCACATTGTCTATACCTAAATATATGCATAAATCAATTCACCTGAAGTAAGGCGATAATGCCACTAAGACGCGAGAGGGGGTTACTTGGAGTGAGAGAGAATGAGAAGACGAAACTCAATTTTAAAGAAGAAACAAGGGATAAACTTCTTCTGTTTAAAAGACCGGGTGGAATATGAACCGAACAATAGGCGAACCTATCTACCCCTATTGAGTTATAAATGAAATCAATTAAAAATAGAAGATAAAATTTCAGAGTTTTGGCGGAAACATTCGGAGTATGAAATTGAAGTAGACTTTAGAATGATTCGGAAGTCCAGCCTTAAACATATAAACAAGGGATACAAAAGACCAGGAAGAAGTGTGAACTGGACGAAAATCGAACCTATTAACGACAGAGGAGAAAATAATGATTAGTAAATTAAATTTCAAAGTTTAGGCGGAGATTTTAGAAGTACAGAATTCAAGTAGACATTAAAAAGAACCAAAAACATTAGCCTAAACGAAAGATAAACCTCTTGTACTGTTAAGTTCCCACCCTAATGATAAGAAGGCATTTATCATATTCCTTCATTTTTTTTTTTTTTTTTGCTATTATCAGAATGTTTCTGTCATTGTTCCCACTAGTCATCTTCAGGTTTCCGTTGATGTGGGTAACCTTCAAAGAATTTTGAAATGAAGACTTTATTCAATCTATAGGCTAAACTGTTCTCGTTCTGCCGTCCATGTCCACGGTTACCTCGTCATGCACTTGCTCTGTTATTGCACGCTCTGTTTCTAATGAGTTTGTACTATCTGCGGAATAGTCTAGTCGATAAATGCGTTGGTTCGTAAATTTTGGGATATAGTAATTGTGAATTCAGAGCCGGTTTGAAAAATGAGTCCTGTCGGATTTTTTATACGATAACTTTGCGACTACTTTTTCAATACTTTCAGTAAAATAACTATTAATATTTAAGTTCTGATATTTTTTATTTTTTTTCTCAGATTGCTTAACATGAGAGTTCATTTTGAGTGATTAGATTCCACGTCTCCCTATTAATTTCTTGAAATGCAACTCCTATAAAAACTTCTTGGTTTTCGACTATAAACTTTGTCTTGGGGTACTCACCAAAAGAACAAACCCACTGGGGTCAAGTCAATGAACGTGCCGGCCAATCAATTGGACCTCTTCGGCTAATTCATTTGTCAGAAAACGTTTAATCAAGATACCTACAGACTGCTCCTTAATAATGTGGAGGGGCCCTATCTGGTTGGAAATACTATAACCGATACACAAAGCTATTCCACCTACTGTCCACCTACTTTTGGGCCATCGTGTATTTATTTACGATATGACAAACAATCATTAGAATATGATCTAATATTCTGGCCTTAGAATATGCTCTAATAAACGTTTCATCTTACTTCTTTATGTCCCTTTCAGGACGTAGGCGATCATAGACTTCCACTTACTCCTATCCTTGTCGCCATTACCAATTTTTCTCTTGGTATCTTTCTCAAAACCCTTCTCTGCCATCCTCTTATTCAAGCTCATAAAATATACCTCGCATTGCTTTCCAGTGTCTCTCTTTCTCCTTATCCGTTCCGTATTAGATTCTCCAAGCCCCCCTTCCTCATTACGCGTCCCAGAAACTTCTGCTGTCTCTTTCTAATGCTAAGTATACGTTTTATTTTCGTTTGAATCCTCGCCAAAACTTTATCGTTGCTCACATGTTCGGTTTATAATGTCCTCAGCATCCTTCTGTAGAACCACATTTCTATTGTTTCGAGTTTCTCCTTCATCTTTGTCTCTCTGTAATTAGTCAAATTTGAAAATATTCTTGGGGTTTGCAGCGTCCAAAACCACAGTTGTATAGGCTCATTGAACCCACCAGAATCTATTTATAGCCTACATTTTGGCATAGGTTTACGGCCATATCACGTTCAATACACCGGTTCTCGCTCGATCACCGAAGTTAAGCAACGTTGAGCCTAGTCAGTACTTAGATGGGTGACCGCTTGGGAATACCAGGTGCTGTAAGCGTTTAGTGACGAATGTGCTTTGTGGTGCAGTGGATATCGGCTCGGAAAGAGAAATCGGTGAGACGAGTTCGAATTCCAGTTGAATACCCTGCATTCACTTAAGCACTGGTAGCATTGGGAAAGGTATTAATCCGTCCCTTCCCTCCAGTTATGGGTTAAATAACAGGACAGGACTTGGGACCCTGCCCTTAAAAACAAATCCAATGAATCTTGATACTCAAAAAGAAAAAAAGTATTACTAGACACAAAACATATGAAAACAACAATAAATTGCTGAAAGAAAAAGGTATTACCAGCAATTCATAAAAAAAAAAAATAGTTGTCAATAGAAAACCCACCGAGGTTGATATGCCTTAAAAACAAAACAACCAACCAACCAACATTTTGTCATAATGTATCCTCGAATTTATTGTTGCTGGTTGCGAAGGGGCCTTTGTTCAAGCACCAAAGCACCAGAAATGTGTGCCGCCACTTTATATTACATATATAATATAATCCTGAAAATATTACCAACATCGTTTGGTCAATATGGATTTTACTGGGAAAACAATGATTTGCACAATCATGGACTGTGCGACTAGCTTGGTTTTATAACGGACCCTAGAAATATTAAATCTAAATTAATTCTGAATAAACCCACACTCCCATCTCTTAGTGAGGATCGAACTCGCTGCACCTGTAATTGTCTAATTTGTTTATACTGTTGTCTTTTTATTTAATTTAATTTGTTTAATCATTTTCACCCCAAGCAAGATGATAAAGCCACTGAGACGAAACCGAGGAAAAGAAGAATAAAAAAGTGATTCAAAGTGACAGAAGATGACGATCGGCGTTGCTTTTAAATTTTTAAGATCTTAGTTGTTAGGAAAGCAAGAAGTCAGAACACAGTTCCACAAGCGTAGAACCTACGGTTACATGTAGCAATTTCAACAGTGAAATTATAAGACCTAACTTACAATCTAGTACTGCCCTTGAATAAACAAACATAATGATACTGTAAGACACTAGTATCCGTGCCAAAGACATTAGCATTCTACGGCACTCAGTTGGGTATGTAAATGAATGGCTTGTTGTCCAGAGTGATCAATTATTAAGTTCTTCATAAGAATTGTTATAGTATTCTTCTTCTTCTTCTTCTTCTATGTGCCCTGTCCCTTCAGGACGTAGGCGATCATGGATCTCCACGTCTCCCTATCCCTTGTGGCTCTTAGTATGTTTGCTCCTGTTGCTCCTGGCATCCCCCGTTCCGTCATCCACCTGGTCAGACTCTGCAGATATGTTATCCGCTGCCTTCCTCTGTCTCTCCTTCCTTCTATCTGACCAGTCAGTATCAGGTTCTCCAGGCTCTCCTTCCTCATTGCATGTCCCAGGAACTTCAGTTGTCTCTTCCTGATGCTCAGCATCAATTTCCTTTTTGTTGCCATTCTTTCTAACACTTCGTCGTTGCTTGTATGCTCAGTCCACGATATCCGTAGCATCCTTCTGTAGAACCACATTTCGGCCGCTTCCAGTTTTTTCCTCATTTTCGATGATATTGTCCAGCATTCACAGCCGTACTGAAGAACTGACATCACGTAGCAGTCTAGCACTCTTTTCTTCGTTTCTATTGAGATTTTCCTGTGTGTTAGTATTTTGCTCATCTTCTGGAACGCGTCCTTTGCCATGCCAATTCGCCTTCGGTTCTCCGTGTCGCACTTTCCATCTCCTGTTAGAACACTTCCTAGGTACTTAAATTCTTGGACTTGTTTGATTCTGTTATCCCCCACCTGTATTTGGCATTTTGGGTTGTATCTTTAATTTTTTTCATTTTTTTAGACGAAGCGTTTGATTTTCTGGGAGCGTGCAGAATAAATCGCACTCACTTTCAGATTTACATTGAACTGAGAAAGCTTTCAGGTTTTTTTTTACTCCTAATCAGATATCACGCCTTCTTTTCTTTCCTGACCAGTGCTGGTGAGGAACACCTAAAGGAGACTACCTCCTTCCCCGCAATTTATAAGTGAAACGATCGGACTCTGCCAAGACTCTCTGAAGCGAGGGTCACGACTCTGTCGACCTGACGATAACGGCGCGTGAAATGGTGGCGTTTATGACTCA
This sequence comes from Ascarosepion bandense, assembly GCA_037127315.1. Taxonomy (NCBI): domain Eukaryota; kingdom Metazoa; phylum Mollusca; class Cephalopoda; order Sepiida; family Sepiidae; genus Ascarosepion; species Ascarosepion bandense. Next base: position 238,068 of record JBBBDQ010028365.1, on the reverse strand, counting down.
TGATTTCTTTGGGACAGAAATAAAAAGCAGAATCTCGGAAGGCTGGCTGGGTCATTTAGGGGTCAGGAAAGACCACCTCACAAAAAAAAGAGTTGCAGTGGTGATTGAGAATAACTGCCGAATGGCTTTCCTGTGAAAGTTTCACTGTTGAATGTAGTTTGACACAAGGCCTCAAGTATAAAGCACCTACTGAGGCCCCAATTCACTACTGCGTACTCATGATAAACTTGAAGAGTTTTTTTTAACCATTACCTCACCCTCAGACAATAAATAATTTAGTAAGCTTAGCTTCTTAGTTTGACACGGGGCAACAAGTATGGAGCACCCAGTGAGTATCAAATTCATTAATAATAATTGTCAACTTAACTAGCTCACTACCCATTACCCTACCCTGAAGCACCAATTAAATTATTAAGTTTAGTTTGGTACAAGGTCACAAATATAGAGCAAACCGGAAGGATCGAAGTCACTACTCTGTAGTAATGATATATTTGAATTACATCGACCAAAGCCATAATGTTTATTATGTTTAGCTGAGCTTAGGTTGGCACATAATTCATGTCAAAGTAGATCATTTTATCTTAAATAAATAAATTTTGCGACAATTTTTAACATTAACTTGCTAATTTTCTTGTTAAAAAATTAAATAACATGTTCAACATTATGGATAAAATATATTTAATTTTATACTACGGAAAATCCCGAAAATTAACGAAATGGTTTTAAAAACCGACATATTTAATTTAATTTCATGTTGAGTTTTTTCGAGACAAAACAAATTTACGGATTTGGATGCAAAAAAAAAAAAAAAAAAAAAAATACAACGGCATCAAAATACGCGAAAATTTGTCATTGTTTAATATAGTCATGTTTAATTTCATTTGTAATGTATATACACTTCTGATCAAAAATTTAAGACCACTTAAAAATGTTTAAAAATAATTTTTTTTTACGGATAGATTTTAAACTCATCCCACTTAAGGATACTACACGGGACTGCAATCAGCTTCTGTGACTGCCTTAATTTGACTAGAAGAAAGTCCCTCGTCTTTCATAACAACCCATCTTATTCTCCTACTCAATGCAGGAGAAATTTTTTGGGGCCTACCAGAGGTTTTTGCTTTTCCATAATTCTCACTGTTCTTTAGAAAGTTGCAAATCACAGTTTTACTGCGATTTACCTTAGCTGCGATCGCCCGCTGTGACAAACCTTGCTTATGGAATTCTAGAATTCGAGAACGCGCAACTTCGGTAAGTTTGCTTGCTTTAGGCATGGTAACACCTTTACGCAGTGATTGCTAATCTCTAACTGAACTAAAAATATTGGAATTACCATAGATCTAACAATTTATACCCCTGGTCTTAAAATTTTGATCATGTGTAAATCGCCTCATTTTATAAAAATGTAAATTTCTAAATAAAATGTTTTGAATGTAGCTTTTTGTTTCTATAACCTTTTAGTTTGTAGTATTGGTAACCTTAAGTTGGAGAAGTTTAAAATCTATCCGTAAAAAAAAATTTCTTCTTAAAGATTTTTAAGTGGTCTTAAATTTTTGATCGAGAGTGTAAATATAGGTCGAAAAAATGTTGATAAAATAGCGAGGGTCACAAAGAACTGGCCAGGGCCCCAAACCAAAGAAAAAAAAATGCTCTGAATCGTAAAATAAGACATACAATAAAACTAAGACATTATTTAATTATAAAAGCCTTTAATAGCTTTTATGAATAAGTTATATTATGAACGGATGTGCGTTGTGGTGCAGTGGATATCGACTCGGAACAACAAATCGGGAAGCCGAATTTGAATTCCAATTGAATTTCTTGCATTTACTTACGCTCAAATACACTTGGAAAAGATATTAATCCGTCTCTTTCCTCCAGATATGGGTTATAAATAATAGGACAGATTGGGTTCTATAGCCTTGGTTGACAAGCAGTCTAACGCATAAAGCAATGGCAACCTACTGCGGAATAATCTTCTGTCTCGTCAGTCATGTCCCTTTCGAGACATGAAAATTGATGTGTAACGAATTTTTGCTCTTTATTTATTTATTACTCACAATAGGAATAGATAGGTACGCCTATTGTTCGGTTCAAACTTTTCCCTAGATTTTGGACAGGACTAGATGTGTATCACTCGTTTCCTGCTTAGGATTGGATTTCCAGTTCTTTCTTAAGTATGCTTCCACTCTATAATTTTATGGTTTCTGACTTAAATTATTATTATTTTTTCAATAGCAATGAATAGGTTGGCCTATTGTTCCGTTCACATTCACATTCCCTGATCTTCAGAATAGTTGTAGAGGTCCATCCCTTGTTTCCTGTTTAGGATTGAATTTCCGTTAACTTATAAAATCTTTTTGAACTGTATAAGTCTAATGTAGGAATAGAGCTTTATCCCTTGTTTCCTGTTTAGGATTGGGTTTCCGTTTCCTTCTAAAATCTTTTTCAACTGTATACGTCTAATGTAGGAATAGAGCTTTATCCCTTGTTTCCTGTTTAGGATTGGGTTTCCGTTTCCTTCTAAAATCTTTTTCAACTGTATACGTCTAATGTAGGAATAGAGCTTTATCGCTTGTTTCCTGTTTAGGATTGGGTTTCCGTTTCCTCCTAAAGTCATTTTCAACTGTATAAGTCTAATGTAGGAATAGAGCTTTATCCCTTGTTTCCTGTTTGAGATTGGGTTTTCGTTTCCTTCTAAAACCTTTTTCAACTGTATACGTCTAATGTAGGAATAGAGCTTTATCACTTGTTTTCTGTTTAGGATTGGGTTTCCGTTTCCTTCTAAAACCTTTTTCAACTGTATACGTCTAATGTAGGAATAGAGCTTTATCCCTTGTTTCCTGTTTAAGATTGGGTTTCCGTTTCCTTCTAAAATCTTTTTCAACTGTATACGTCTAATGTAGGAATAGAGCTTTATCATTTGTTTCCTGTTTAGGATCGGGTTTCCGTTTCCTTCTAAAATTTTTTCAACTGTATACGTCTAATGTAGGAATAGAGCTTTATCCCTTGTTTCCTGTTTAGGATTGGGTTTCCGTTTCCTTCTAAAATCTTTTTCAACTGTATACGTCTAATGTAGGAATAGAGCTTTATCACTTGTTTCCTGCTTAGGATTGGGTTTTCGTTTCCTTCTAAAATCTTTTTCAACTGTATACCTCTAATGTAGGAATGGAGCTTTATCCCTTGTTTCCTGTTTAGGATTGGGTTTCCGTTTCCTTCTAAAATCTTTTTCAACTGTATACGTCTAATGTAGGAATAGAGCTTTATCACTTGTTTCCTGCTTAGGATTGGGTTTTCGTTTCCTTCTAAAATCTTTTTCAACTGTATACGTCTAATGTAGGAATGGAGCTTTATCCCTTGTTTCGTGTTTAGTATTGGGTTTCCGTTTCCTTCTAAAATCTTTTTCAACTGTATACGTCTAATGTAGGAATGGAGCTTTATCCCTTGTTTCCTGTTTAGGATTGGGTTTCCGTTTCCTTCTAAAATCTTTTTCAGCTGTATACGTCTAATGTAGGAATGAGAGCTTTATCACTTGTTTCCTGCTTAGGATTGGGTTTTCCGTTTCCTTCAAAAATCTTTTTCAACTGTTGTAAATCTAATGTAGGAATGGAGCTTTATCCCTTGTTTCCTGTTTAGGATTGGGTTTTCGTTTCCTTCTAAAATCTTTTTCAACTGTATACGTCTAATGTAGGAATGGAGCTTTATCTTGTTTTCTGCTTAGGATTGGGTTTTCGTTTCCTTCTAAAATCTTTTCAACTGTATACGTCTAATGTAGGAATAGAGCTTTATCACTTGTTTCCTGCTTAGGATTGGGTTTTCGTTTCCTTCACAAATCTTTTTCAACTGTATACGTCTAATGTAGAATGAGCTTTATATCTTGTTTCCTGCTTAGGATTGAGTTTTCGTTTCCTTCTAAAATCTTTTTTCAACTGTATACGTCTAATGTTGGAATGAAGCTTTATCCTTGTTTTCCTGCTTAGGATTGGGTTTTCGTTTCCTTCTAAAATCTTTTTCAACTGTATACGTCTAATGTAGGAATGGAGCTTTATCCCTTGTTTCCTGTTTAGGATTGGGTTTCCCGTTTCCTTCTAAAATCTTTTCAACTGTATACGTCTAATGTAGGAATAGGAAGCTTTATCCCTTGTTTCCTGTTTAAGATTGGGTTTCCGTTTCCTTCCTAAAATCTTTTCAACTGTATACGTCTAATGTAGGAATAGAGCTTTATCACTTGTTTCCTGTTTAGGATCGGGTTTCTGTTTCCTTCTAAAGTCTTTTTCAACTGTATACGTCTAATGTAGGAATGAGCTTTATCCCTTGTTTCCTGTTTAAGATTAGGTTTCCATTTCCTTCTAAAATCTTTTTCAACTGTATACGTCTAATGTAGGAATAGAGCTTTATCCCTTGTTTCCTGTTTAGGATTGGGTTTCCGTTTCCTTCTAAAATCTTTTTCAACTGTATACGTCTAATGTAGGAATAGAGCTTTATCACTTGTTTCCTGTTTAGGATTGGGTTTCCGTTTCCTTCTAAAATCTTTTTCAACTGTATACGTCTAATGTAGGAATAGAGCTTTATCCCTTGTTTCCTGTTTAAGTTGGGTTTCCGTTTCCTTCTAAAATCTTTTTCAACTGTATACGTCTAATGTAGGAATAGAGCTTTATCCCTTGTTTCCTTTTAGGAATTTGGGTTTCCGTTTCCTTCTAAAATCTTTTTCAACTGTATGCATCTAATGTGGGAATAGAGCTTTATCCCTTGTTTCCTGTTGAATTGGGTTTCCGTTTCCTTCTAAAATCTTTTCAACTGTATACGTCTAATGTAGGAATAGAGCTTTATCCCTTGTTTCCTGTTTAAGATTGGGTTTCCGTTTCCTTCTAAAATCTTTTTCAACTGTATACGTCTAATGTAGGAATAAACTTTATCACTTGTTTCCTTTTAAGATTAGGTTTCCGTTTCCTTCTAAAATCTTTTTCAACTGTATACGTCTAATGTAGGAATAGAGCTTTGTCACTTGTTTCCTGTTTAGATTGGGTTTCCGTTTCCTTCTAAAATCTTTTTCAACTGTATACGTCTAATGTAGGAATGACTTTATCCTTGTTTCCTTTTAAAATTGGGTTTCCGTTTCCTTCTAAAATCTTTTTCAACTGTATACGTCTAATGTAGGAATAGAGCTTTATCCCTTGTTTCCTGTTTAAGATTGGGTTTCCGTTTCCTTCTAAAATCTTTTTCAACTGTATACGTCTAATGTAGGAATAGAGCTTTATCCCTTGTTTCCTTCCAAAGATTGGGTTTTCGTTTCCCTTTAAAATCTTTTCCAACTGTATACGTCTAATGTTTCCATTTAGACTTTGAATTTATATTATTATTACAATAATACTATTTTTGAGTTTCTGTCTTTTCCTTCATTCTCGACACTAATTTTTTGCTTCTTAATGGCGTTATCGCCTTATTTGGAGTGAATTGACTAAACAAAACAAAAACATGACAGTCAGTATTTTCGAAACAATTTTGAATTTTTTGTGCGCGATCAAATTTTCGGATTTTCGTAAATATTGGGAGTTTTAAAACATTTCCTGATCAAGGGTCTTCGTAAGTACTTACTTGTAATTGAGGCGGCATTCATCCTGGGCGGTTTGGGCCGTCTTCTTTTTGATGGGGCTTTTTTGTTTGTTTGTTCCACAAGTAGTCCCCAAGTGTATGAAGTGTGAAATTGTTTTGTAATTGCCAATTTCTAGTGCGGGAGACTTGTTACTAACCAAGGTAATAGAACTTTGTTTATTCATTGCTGGAGAAGAAGAGATGGTTTCATGCCTTTCCCAAGCAACTCAACTAACTCAACTTGAAATTGAACTTGACGCTCCTAGTTTCTGTCCATTACTCCACCATGCCTCCGTAAGTAATACGAAAAAAACTAAAGTACCTAAAATTCAATAAAGAATTAAATTAATTATAACATATTTTCGTAAATTTTTAAGATTACCGGGTAGTTAAATAAATTATATCAAAAGGTGTTCACGTTGTATTCATCAAGTGATTTTTTTACACTCATGTGCTCCTTACTTAAAAATTCCAATCATTAAGCTATCGGTAATTCTGTCAACCTCTAATAAAATAACCCACTTGCGTATCAGAAAATTGCTTTTCTGTGATATTTTAAACTAAAATATTTTAAGAACTATTAGTAAGATTTGTTTTAAGTTGGTTGGTTTGTTTAACCAGTATATCGACTCTCTTTGGGTCATTTAATGCTGAAAATCGTTTTTTTTAAGTTGTTTTCAAGTTTTTACTTGCTTTCGTGGTTGTTTGCCTTCAAACTTTTAATTGTTTTCAAAGTTGTTTGTCTTTGAACTTTTAATTGTTTTTCAAAGTTGTTTGTCTTTGAACTTTTAATTGTTTTCAAAGTTGTTTGTCTTTGAACTTTTAATTGTTTTCAAAGTTGTTTGCTCGAAGTTGTTTGCCTTCAACCTCTTGGTTGCTTACAAAGTTGTTTGCCCTCAAGCTTTTAATTGCTTTCAAAATTGTTTGTCCTCAAATTTAATTGCTTTCAGATTGTTTGCCTTCTAATTTTTAATTGCTGATCACAGTTGTTCCTTGGTCACAAGGTTATACTGAACACAATACACCGCCCTACACACAGCTGGGAGGGAGCAAGGCGTCCACACCCCTCCCTATTTGTTTTAATTCTGATTTGTTAAAGTTAAATCTTTCTCAAATAACGATTTAAAAAAGTATATTTTATTTTTGAAGGAGTTTTTTAATAGAGAAAAAAATTATATTGAGTTGACAGATTTGTCAATATGGCAGATTTTGGCGATTTTAAAAGAATTAATTTCAATCAATTCGGTTTGAAATACAACAAAGTAAAACTACAAGGAGACAAATGCATGGTCATCAGCAAAAAGAGGAGCCCAAATGCATATTACATTTCGGAAATACTAAAATCAAGCAGGTACAAAAATTTAAATATTTGGGAAGTGTTCTAAGAGAGAACGGATAGTGCGGCACTGAGATCCGAAGTCGTATTGCGATGGTCAAAGACGCATTCCAAAATCTCAGCAAGGTACTAAGAGACAGAAAAATGTCATTGGAAACAAAGAAAAGCACTGTTACGTGATATCTGTCCTCCTTTATTGTAATGAATGCTGGACAATCTCCTCAAAGATCAAGAAGTGACTTGAAGGAAGAGAAATATGCTTCAATAGAAAGATGCTGAGGATACCATGGACCAAACATGTGAGAAACAAAGAGGTTTTGGAGAGAATGGAAACAAAAAGGAAACATATTTAACATCACAAAGAGTCAGTTGAATTTTTGCGGCACTTAATAAGAAAGCAAGGTTTGGATCATCTGATACTCATGGGCCAACTCGAGGGAAACAGGGACTGAAAAAAGCAGCGCGTAACATATTTCATGAGTTTGAGCAAATGTATGGCAGAACAGGGTTTAGTAGAAATAACAAAATAACAAAATGAAGGGCCATGACCACCTATGTCCTGGAGGCCCGGCACATAAAAGAAAATTTTTTTTACTAATTTTAAATATTGAATTGAATCTATTAGGTTGGAATTAAAACTAAAATGAAAGCTTCAAGAATGATTTTTCGGTCCTGGGTACGACAATAAACTGAACCCGGCAGCAAGGATTGGGAGGTTGTCATAAGCATTGAACCACCTCTTAATCCCTGTTGTTTCCAGGTCCACCTTGACCCGGGGTTGTAGCTATGGGCAAATATTTTATCCGCAAACTGGGGTCAAAACACTATGAAAGTATAACAATAGATTTTTTAATAAAAATTTCAGCAATACATTTTTAAATGAAAATATATTACCAGGAATACATGTTTGAAGGAAAAAAGTATTATCAGTAATACATTTTTGAAGAAAAAAGTATTACCAGCAATACATTTTTGAAGGAAAATAAAATATTACCAGCAATACATTTTTGGAAAAAAATACATACCAGCAATACTTATGATTCTCAACAAAAACCACTTTAAAAAAATAAACCAAAGAAAGCTGCTCTACAAACTTACATAATAAACCATTTTAGATTGATATGCCGGGAAAACAAACCAAACCAAACCAAATATTTTTCATTTTTAAAATGCATTTTAAACCTTATGTATCACATTTTTGCAGGATCCTAATAGAAAGATTGTAGTTCGAATCGATAATGGGTATTTTTTTTTATTTTTTTTTGTTTTTTGAAGGATGAAGGATTTGGAAGTTAAAACCGTTGAGTGTTTAGTTTGAACGCGTAATAGGCAAATATATGTACCTGGAATGATTTTGTGTACGTAAGTAGTTGTACTTACATACGGCGTATCTAAATGCGTAAATTAGCCAGTAAGTAGGCTGATAGATAAGTAGATTGGCGCTAGGTAGATAAAATTAGAGACTTTATTTTCGTTTTGGACGAATATCTCTATCAGCCACCATCCCGGTCGGCAGCTCCGGAACATGGCTTGGGCCTTCGAATAAACAGCTCAAGTAATGTTTATTCTGACTGTATCCAAATTATATGAAATTATAAACAACTAACCCGGATAATAGACACACTGCATTTTTTTTAAGCACCGGCCACTGCGTATGTGAGCCGATGCTAGTTTAATGGTTAGCACATTGGTCTGGGAACATCGGCTATAGATTTCAAACCTTTTTTTTATTTTACTGAGATGGTTGAATCATTCACCTTCCAGGGTCCCAATTACAAGTTGGTGTCAATACCATTCTAAATAATCGATCAGCACTGGAGTCAGACGTAATTGTTGAAATGTTTTCTTTTCCCAGTATATACACGCCATAATGTAACAATTATTGTTTTTTTACAGATTCCCACTTATATGTCAGCTAAAAATAGAAAATGGCGCAATGAATCACTTACCTGGAGGTTAGCATCAGCCATGCTGATGGAAGGCAAAAAAGATTCTTCTTGCAGGGTCAATAACCATCAAGAACACAAAATGCACAGGGATGTAGAAATGTACCCCCCCCACCCACATATTCGTCTATATTTTTGGAGATGAGGTTTAATTGGAGTAGATAGACAATTGGAGTAGATAGACTAAACTATCACCCGGTTCACACTCCACCCACAACTATTGAACAGGTGAAGAGGCTCATCTCTTGTTCCCTGTTTAGGATGTGGTTTCCGGATTTCTCTTTTACGTAGCCCCCTGCACGTCAGTGGCGTTACCGATATGATTAAAAAAAAGATATTCACATTATTTATATTGTTCGGACTGTTGACCTCGTCATTATTGCTATATTCACAACGGCCGTTGTACGCTCTTCCGACCTTTTTCTAGTGACTAGAATTTTGGACTGAAGCTTTTACTGTCGCCATTCTCAAAGACACATGGCCCAATAGATAAAAGCGTTGGTTGGATCCAGTGACTTGACCCAAAAAGTTGTGTGTTTAATTCCTGGCAACAGTAGTGGCTAACACAAACTTAGAGACTTGAGTTAAATAGAGATAACTAAGACAGCTGAAAGTGGCATGACATATGGAGCAAGAACAATCTACATCTAGTGATTGAAATAAAAAGTTCGATCGAAGTTCCAGTCACCTGAAGAAGGTCAGAGCGTATAACGGCCGAAACGTTGTGAATATGACAATAAAGATAAGGACAGCAGTTCGAACAATATATATAGAGAAATACTTGAATTGGTGCCGGAGCGCGCGTTAAGCCCCCTGGCGTAGACTTAGTTCCATAGCTATTAATGCAAACTGACTGGGAGATAAAGAGAAAAAAAAACCTCTTATCAGAATAAGTGTACCATTCATTTGATTTATGGAAAATGTTTGCACAATCTTTTGTTATTTGCATTTTCCAAAAGTCTGGATGGTTCTGCACAAGACTTCAATATTTTGATGAATTGTATGTGTTAGTGTTGTAGCTGTCTGTTCTGCTTTCCTAATGCCGTTGAAGCTTCAGTAAGTCGGTTAAGTGCCATACGTGAAACACGCTTTGAGCGATCATGCCTCAAAATAGACATTGACTGACTGGGCAGAAGACTATCCCGCAGTAGGTTGCCGTTATTTTCTGCGGTAGACTGGTTGCCAGCCAAGGCTATAAAACCCAATCTGTCCTATTATTTATCCCATAACTGAAGGGAAGAGACGGATTAATACCTTTCCCAAGTGTATTTTTGCGTAAGTGAATGCAAGGAACTCAACTGGAATTCGAACTCGGAACCCCGATTTCTCGTTCCGAATCGATATCCACTGCACCACAACGCACATAAGTCGAAATAGACGAGAGTGTTCATACGTATATATCTTGTAGATTTCAACGCATGTGGGCGCAACTGTTCTGTTTTCGAACTGAACAGAGAGATTGCCGACACACATGATTTGTTTCTAGTGGTGAAGGTTTGTGGTAATGTTCTCCGATTTCTTGATTCCCTGACGCCTACAATCTTCAAAAAATAAAATTCAATGTCAATCGCAGTTTCTGTTTTCCAGAACCCTGTTCTTTCATTGTCCTTTCTCGTTACTAAAGTTTTCTAATTCATTGTCATTCTCTTTCACTCCCAGTAACCTCTGGATCTTATTGAATTTATCACCTTCCTTGGGGGTGGGGTCAAATAATTAAACAAAACAAAATTAACTTGATTGAATTTAAGCAACTATCACTAGATTGGTAAATAGGTTTCCTCATTTTACAGTTGAAATAGATGTAACGGTAAGTTTTATAATAATAGTTTCTTTTCTCGCCTGTGGAATTCGCTTCCAGTTTTTTTTTGATTCCCTGTCACCTACAATTTTCAAAAATTTAAATATCCGTTTTCTGTCTTCTTGAAAAACGTTCTTTTATTGTCCTGTCTTTTCACTAAAGTCTTGTCATTCTCCAGGAGAGTAATTCATTATATCTTTTTCGTTCCATATCGAGAGATATAATATGATCACATTTAGATATAATATGATCACATTTCCTATTACAGCTCGCTTCAAACTATCTTTTGGAAAAGAAAGTAAGTTTAAAAATACTTAATTCTTGTCTTAATTTTGCATCTCTATAAAAATAGATTATAAGGTGCATTTTAGACATTTGATGTTTATTAATTATCGTGAAGGCAAAGACTTTGAGTTTGAGTTTGAGTTTGAGTTTCGCTTAATGGCATATCGACCTCTGTAGGTTATTCAATGCCAAAAAGGTGGGATTTTAAGGTATTATTTAATGTTCGGTTATAATGAGGAAGTTGATTTAGTCAGATTTTTAAATATTTTTTTATTTTAAAAAATTGAAGATGTCTTCTAGTTTTGTATTAAAAATGTATTGCTGGTAATAATTTATTTCCTTCAAAAATGTATTGTTGTTAATATTTTAAAAAATGAATATTTTTCTATACAAGTCTATTTTTATGTATATATTTCTATACAAGTATATTTTTATACTTTCACAGTGTTTTGACCCCAGTTTTGGGGGTAGATATTTTCTCATAGCTGGGGCACTAACAGGTGCTACCACTTCAGGTCAGGGTCGACCTGGGAACAACAGCAATTAAGAGGTTGTTCCATGTTCCTCACAACCTCCCAATCAGAGGCCTTGCTGCCGGATGCAGTTTACCGTTATACCCAAGACCCGTGAAGGCAAAGATATCTCGAAAACAACAAAAAAGATATGCGATGTGTACGGTGAAGGTGCTTCAGTTAACAGAACTGTACGAGAGTGGTTCGCTAAGTTTTAGAGTTGGTGATTGTAGCCTTATTGATGAAGAACACTTTAGCCGCCCCGACTACAGGCGATGATTAAATCAAAACATAACCCGCATTACCCAACGCGGGAATTGACAGAAATACTAAATTTATCAAAATCCATCATCCATGAACACTGGTGAAGCTTGACTCCCATAAAGCGAGCGGAGATGACGGACTCTCAATCATTGTCCTGAAGAAATGTGTCCCTGAACTCTCTTCTGCCCTCTCCAAACTCTACAACTACTGCCTCTTTGCTTCTTGCTTTCCTTCCTGCTGGAAATCCCTCTCTGTGGTTCATGTATTTAAGAATTTTGGAGAACCCTCAGACTCTTCTAATTATCGCCCAATCAGCCTCCTAGCAATTTTAGGCAAAGCGTTCGAGGCTATTATCAATGCCTACCCACAGTCTTTTCTCTGACAATCAGTATGGATTCCACTTCACCAAGTCTACTGCGGATATGCTAACGACCATCACTGAGTATATATATACCAGGCTCTCGATAAGAACGGCGAAGCTTGAGATGTTGCCCTGGATATCTCCAAAGCGTGTGACAGTCTGGCATGCTGACCTTCTACGCAAGCTACGGGGCTCTAGTTTTTGATCTAATCCAATCGTTTCTTTCAAATCACGTAATGAAGGTAGTATTGAACGGACATGCCTTCAGATGCCATCATACGAACTCATGTGTCCCTCAAGGCTCTATTCTTTGACGTATGCTTTTCCTGATCTTCATCAACGATCTCCATGATGTAATCAGATCCCAAGTAGGCGTCTACGCTGACGACCCCACTATATACTCCCGCCTCGATCAAAAATCTACTGAGGCTGACAAAGCAAACCTCGTTGCTAAGCTTGAAAAGGACCTCCAATCTGTGGTCAATAGGGGTAAGAATTGGCTCGTAAATTTTACTGCTTACAAAACGAAGTTGCTATCTGTTAGCCACCATAGACAATCGCTCCTACATCTCATTAGCATGGATCAGGCTAGTCTCCCTGAAAGCAAAACACTGCGCCTCTTCGGCTTTACTTTCTCAACCGATCCCAAATGGAATGATTACATCGAATCCATAGCTAAATCTACTGCTAGGAAGGTCGGTTTACTGTGTAGGGCCAGGAAGTTTTTCCTGTCTGAATCCATCCTGCACATATATAAATCTACCAAACGCCCGTGCATTGAATACATCTGGTCGGGTTCTCTGCTATTTATCTCGAGCTTCTTGACATAGTCCAACGGAGAATCTGCAATGTGATTGATCCCGACCTGGTAGCTCAGCTCCAGTCACTTTCTCACCGACGTAATGTGATTTCCCTTTGTGAATTTACGTGAGTTATTAAACTAGCAGCTAGGTTCCACCCTTTAGAAAACCAATAAATGTAACCGCAACTTCTACTCTAATAGCTTCTCTTCTCGCACTTCCAGCCCGTAGAATTCCCTTCCGTATACTTGCTTGCCTGACAAGTGCAATCTCCAAGAATTTAAATCTAAGGTCAACTCCAATCTCCTACCTCCTTGACTCGCATCCTTTCCCTCATGTTCTTTTCCCCGTCTACTCTACTTTAATCAGCTCTCATGTTCTCATCCTTCTCTCAACCATTTTCTGACACTCCCTATAACGTGTTCCTCTTTATCATCACTCTTCTCTTATGTAACCCCCCTGCGCACTAGTGACAGTAGTGCCTTGCTTGGGGTGAAATAATTACAAAAAAATCGCTATGATGTTTGAGTACCACATGATCTGAGTGAAAAAACCTTTTGAATCGAATTTCTATATGTAATTTGCTGTATAGAAGCAATAAAAATGCACCCTTTTTTCGGCAAATTGTAACGGGTGATGAGAAATGGATCGTTTACAATGCTCAGTGAAAAAGATCCTGAGGGTCATGACATGAGCAACTTTAACCATCTAAAAATCAGTTCTTCATCCTAAGAAAGTTATGCTGTGCATCTGGTGGAATGAGAAAGGGACCCTGTACTTTGAGATTCTGTCAAGTAACTAGTTAATGTTTTCTGAGAAGTACTTCTCGGAACTGGACGAATTAAAGGCAGTAATTCAAGAAAACCACCTAAAATTTGCGAACAAGAAAGGTCTTCTTTCCCATTAGGATAATTCCAGATCTCCTGTTTCTTTAGCAACCCGGCAAAGATTGCTGCAGCTTGGCTGAGATGTGTTGCCCCACCCGCCATATTCACCAGACATTGATCCTGATTTTCATTTATTCAGGTCCTTGCAAAACAATCTCAATTGTAAAAAAAATATTATTTGAATGACATAAAAACACCTTAATGTGTTCTTTACCTAGAAACTACCGAAATTCTGGGAATCTTTGTTGGATGTAGAGAAACTTTTTACTAACGTCCCAGTTGAAAAAACAATGAATATAATTAGCGACTGCGTCTACAAACACTCATCGATCCCTTCTCCAAAAACACCAAACCAGCAATTCTTCGGAAACTGTTCATTGTGCGCACCACACAAACTCCATTTCCGGACCATAATGATAACATCTACATATCCGGTAATCCCATGTTCTGTCCGATTTTTCAATAAAGAAAACAAATGACAAAAACGTTGTATTTAATCAAAATTTAATCCTCAATGTACATTCCCTGATTTTCTAGGACTTCCTTTCATCTATTTTTAAGCAGATTAAACCCATTAAGATAAAACTCTTTTGGTTTTGAAACGAAGAACTCTGCAATGTCAGTTTCGACCTCCTCCTGGCTTGGGAAATTCCCTGTAAATGATTTTGTAAACTACAAAACAAATGGTAGTTTGAAGGATCAAGGTCGGGAGAGTAAAGTGGATGAGGAACTTTTTTTTCCCAACCAAGCTTTTTGATCTTCTGTGATGTGATTTTTGTGGTGGGAGTTCGTGCATTGTTCAGATGAAACATCACTAATGAAACATCGTAAAGGCACTCATTACCATACGTTGAGTGAATGTTTCAAGCCGCTTCTGTTGCAGAGTTTCCTTTTTATGTATTCATAAAGCTTTACGAGCCTTAAATGCTCCTTCGATACCGCCATGTTAGAAGGGCTTTTATCAAAGAATTTCTTATTTCTATTAATCTGTAAAAGAAAATTTACTTAGTTTCAATGTATCCAAATACATACAAATTGTTTTTAATTTTATTTGGCATACTAAAGTACCATTAAAATCTATTTAAATTTAATGAAGTTAAATTTTGGCAGAATTTATGGGATGACCTGATATATATATATATATATATATATATATATATATATATATGTATACACACACACACATACATATATATATTCACTAAAGCGGGGTTTTTTTCTTCAAAGCTTGGTTCAAATGCTCTAATTGCTGACAATAGACTTGAGCATTGATTGTTGCATTAGGTGGTAACAATTCAAAGTGAATTACGCTTTTTCAATCCCACCAGATAAAGAAAACTTCTTTTTTCTTCCCCACCCCCCATGAAGTTCCTTTCTAGGTTGTGTTTGGACCTTTTCCCCTTTACCAAGCCACTGTTTATGATGTTTAACATTACAATAGAAGATCCATTTTTCATCACCAGTTCCAAGTCTCTCCAAAAAGGGTAAAATGAGTTCACGAGAATGGAGCGAAGAGCAGATATCAACTTGGGATTTGTGGTTGCTTTCAGACAATTCATGGGGTACCCATTTTCCAAGTTTAGAAGCCTTTCCAAGTTGAAGATGAACAGTTGTATGGTTTGAACTAAGCTTTATTGACAACTCTTCAACTTATAATGCATGATTTTCTGCAAGTTCTGCCTCAAGAACCTTATTATCAAACTCTAGTGGATGACCTGTTCGATCTCCATTTTCAAGCCTTAAATCTCCACTTCTGAATTTTGCGAACCATCATCTGCAAGTTCTTTCATTCAAGCAATATTTCCATAAGTTGAGTGAATGTTTTAAGCTGCTTCTGTTGCAGTTTCCTTTTTTGTATTCATAAAGCATTACATGCCTTAAATGCTCCTTCGATAGCTCCATGTTAGAAGAGCTTTAATAAAAGTATTTTTTATTTCTATTAATTTCTAAAATAAAATTTAGTTAGTTTAAATGCATATTAAATACATAAAAATGGTTTTTAATTTCATTTGACATTCTAAAATGCTATTACATTTTATTCAAATTTAATGAAGTTAAATTCGGACAGAACTTATGGGATGACCTGATACAAACTAACGGTGTCGTTATAGGAAACCCATTTGGCCCTACTTTTCCGAATGTTGACGTGTACTATATCGAAAACAAAGCGTTTAAAACAATCGACAAACCAGAGATTTACACAAGGTACGTCGACGACAATTTTGTTTTGAAAAAAAATATGGACGAAATAGTAAAACTAAAATTAAATTTTTAATATAACTAAACTCACTGAAATTTAATGATGAACTCATGAACAATAAAAAAAAAATTCCGTTTCTTGACGTCAATATAGAATTGAAAACAGCGAATTTAATACTTATCTGTATTAAAAAAAAAAAAGGAAAAAAGCATCAGTAAGAAATCTTATCTTCTTAAATAACCAATGCCCGGAAAGATATAAAATAGCATTAATAACGAACTTCTTAAATAGAGCAAATCAAAAGTTCTCACCCCAAAGAATATTTTTGAGCCAACCAAAACACATAAAACAAACACTAATCCACAATAATTTTCCCAACTACATCATTGATAAACAAATAAAATTATTATTACAAAAATTACATGACACTAGCATTAAAAATAACACACAAGAAAACATCAACATATTTATTGCAGCCCAATGTACATTAATTATAAACAGGACGAATCTTTTATACGAAAAATTATTAAACATCATATTTCTGCCATAATTCTCCAAAAACCTGTAAACTAGGTTTTCCTCTCCAACCCATCACATCACAACTACCTACACTGGTATACCAACTATCTAAAACCTTAAGTAACATAATTTCTCCATACATACCTAATAATTACAGCATTACATCAATAAATGAATTCCTTCATATATTAAAATCAACTAATCCCAAAGGTAATATTCTAGCTTCACTTGATGTAGAAAAACGTTTTACTAACATCTTAGTCTAAAGAACATTAAATATAATTAGTGACTGTATCTACAAACACCCATGAATTCTTTCTTCAAAAATCCAACCATCAATTCTTTGGAAACTACTCATCGTCTGTATCACAAATACTGTTTTATAACCATAATGGTAACATCTACCTTTAAACAAATGGTGTCAATATGGGAAACCAGTTAGGTCCCACTTTCTCTAATTTTCACATATCCTACATTGAAAACAAAGTGTTTAAAACAACTGATAAACCAAAGATTTATGCAAGGTATGTTGACATTTTTGTTTTGATAAGAAATAGGGGCGAATTGTAAATCTGAAATCAAAATTTGAAAATAATTCATCATTAAAATTTACCTATGAACTCCTGGACAATAACAAAATTTTGTTTCTTGATGTTAATATAGAGCTAAAAACCAATGAATTTATCACATATCTGTATAAAAATAAACCCACCAGTAAGACCTCTTGTCTTGACTCTGATAACCAATACCTGGAAAGATATAAAATAGCAATAACAAACTCCTTAAATAGCGCACATCGAAATTCCTCCTCCCCAAAAATATTTTTGAGCAAACTAAAACATAAAACAGACATTAGTCAACAATAATTTTCCAATCTACATAATTGATAAACAAAAAAATTATTTTGACAAAAAATACATGATGCTAGTATTAAAAATAGCACACAAGAAAACATCAACATATTTATTACAACCAAATGTACATTAATTATAAACAGGACGAATCTTCTATACGAAAAATTATTAAACATCATATTTCTGCCATAATTCTCCAAAAACCTGTAAAATTTATAATATATTATAGAAATTGGAGGACAGCAAACCTTTATGTCTCTAATAATAATAACCCCATCGAATCTAAATTAGCAACGACTAATATAGTGTATGAATTTTAATACCCTGTACAAGATTGTGTTCTTGTTATAAATCAATCACTTATATTGACCATACTACCACTTTCTTGAGGGGACGCCTTACATGCCACCTATGTAGTAATAATAGTGAAAAAACCAAAAAAAACAAAACAAAAAAAAAACATTTATTAACCCATAACTTACAAGAACCCTTAAGAAAGATTTTGGTTGAAAATGCAAATTTATGTATATTACATATACATGGTGCGATGAATAATTTTCGTCGAAATTACGCAAAAATGAAAATAATATTGACATTTCATTTTAACAGATATTTTTACAAATATTACATAAAATTATATTGAAATACTAAAGAGTAAATTTATACAATAAAATCACCATTGGTTTCTACACCGGACTTCAGGCGACTTCGGAATCTCCTGCAACTCTTCTGGTATGTTTCCTTGTTTCAGTTGGTGAATGCTGCCATAATCCTTGCTTTAGTTCAACTTTGGTGTTACTAAGAGTTTTTTTTTGTTGGTTTCTTGCTTAACTGTGCCTCACGTATAATAAGCTAAGAGTTTGAAGTCTGAGAAGTTAGGTGGCCAGATGTTAAGAGTGATGTGATCACAGAACTTGTCTGGCAACCATGACTGGGCTGTCCAGTAGCCAGCATCTTGAATCAGAGAAGCACTACCTCGTCAAGGCACTTGCTGTAGGCCTCTGTGTTGAGCCTGAAGCCCAGTGGGAAGGTGAATTGAAGCATAACGTCACTATCACTAGTGATCATTCAAAACGCCTTCTTAATCACCATTAGACTCATTTAACCCTTTCCAAATCATGAGACTCAAAAAAACTCTGAAATCTTTCGTATTGGAGCTTCCGGTACGAATGTTAAGTAGCACAGGATGTGGTTTCCAAATTTCCGGCGGAGTTAATTGCGTCATGGAGCTCTTTCCCTCACAGACGGTTCCCATCTGACCCTACTATACTGTGTAATGGACAAAATCATAAACAAACAACACATAGGCACGAAGTAAAAATAGAAATGGCGACAATGTCCTCATCGCACTCTCTGTATATATATATATATATATATATATATATATATATATATATATTATGTATAAATATTGTATGTATCACATATATCATATTTATATTTAAATAATGTCTATTTAGACAGCAACCATGCTTCGTTAAATATGAGAGATAATAAAAATTGGAATAGTTTTTATTGAATTTTTCTAGAATTCCTATATTTTTCCATTTGGTGGAGTATGCGAGTAAAATTTCTCCGTAGTGTCTATTAAACCAATCGCTTTCTGCCAGTTCTTTAAGCCTTTTCAAGGGTTTTGTTGTTAATTTCTTTTTGCAGTTGTCTTTTAAGATGCATTTGTGTGATGCACATTGTATGATAGTCGCATTTATTCTGTGCACCACCAAAGAAACATGGCTAGAATTCAAGTTGGTGTCACTTGCTGTTACTTTTGCCAAGGATCAGCCAAATACCTGTACACTCTCCAGATGATCAAAGAGTCACTTGCTGACATTTCTGCCTAGGGCCTGTACAGTCAACTGGCGATCAAAGTGTCACTTTTGGACCTTCCCTGCCTCGGGTTGGCCTAATATCTCTAAACTATCCAGGCGATTAAAGTATCACTTGACACTTCTGCTTATGGTCAGTCTAATATTTGTACACTCTACCAGTGACCAATATGCCGTTTGCTGTTATTCACGTCTACGTTCAGCTTAACATCTGTCCATTCTGCCGGAGATCAAAGTGCCACTTGTTACGTCTGTTAGGATCATCTTCACTTCTGCTCGGGGTTAGCCTAATATCTGTACACCGATGATCAAAGTGTCACTACCTGACCTTTCTGCATAGAGTCAGCTTAATGTCTGTACTCTCTGCTGGAGATCAAAGTATCACTTTCCGGCCTTTCTTGAATAAGATCAGCTTAACATCTCTACAGTCTACCGGCGGGAAAATTGTCACTTTCTGGCTTTCTGTTCATTCTACATAAGATTAGCCTAACACTCTACCGGTGATCAAATAGTCACTCACTCGCACTTTTGTCTAGGGTTAGCCTAATATCTGTACACCCTACCGGATATCAAATTATCACTTTCCAGCCTTTCTTGCTTAAGATCAGCCTAACATCCTTACATTCTACCGGCGATAAAATTGTCACTTTCTGCTCTTTCTGCACAAGATTAGCCTAACACTCTACTGGTGATCAAATAGCCACTTGCTCGCACTTTTGTCCATGGTCAGCCTAACATCTGTACACTTTGCCGAGGATTAATATCATTTGCTGGAATTTTTGCCTAACGTCTGCTTAATATTTTCACGTTCTGAAAAAAGGGTTTCACATAATACATATAGGCATTAACAGATGACCTGTTCATTTCTACTCAATTAAACGAGTGAGAAGTGAGAAGGACTGGAATAAAAGTGTGAAGCTGGAAAAATATATGAAAAATAATAAAGCTATGAATAAATAGATGAAGATAAATATGAAGAAAGATGCTCATCTTGCACAAGAAAGTAAACACTACGGCATTAACCCTTCGTTTAACGACATTAGACAAAACTTTTTTCATTAATATTTAACAAGTGGCATGTGAAATTCTTATGATTAATCGAGTAGCTTTTAGTATATTTCTGTCAAGTAATTACAAGAGCTTCTGGTTTAGTCAAAATATTCGTGTGAATTACAAGCACTTGACTGTTAAGTCTGCTTGTAATAATTGTAGGAGAAACACATGCAAGGATTACAGCAACGTTCTTGTTATTTGCTTGGAATTAGAAAAAAAAAACAGTTAAAAAGAGTCAGATTTATCATAAATTGTTTTACTAAAATCGTACTGAGAGTTAAATGAAACGTTATTTTTACATACTTTAAATTTGTGATGTACATATTTCTTTTTAGATAATGCCGTTTTACTTTGATTAAAAAGAACTATTTTGTTTTTAATTTTATTTATCTGATAAAAACTAAAAAAATAAAAATAAATAAAAACACCATCATAAAAACACCATATAGAAGGAAAATTAGAGACTAAGTGATATAAGTAGTGTATTTTAAAAGAGTTGTTTAAGAATCCTACAGTACTAATGTTATGAGAATGCCTCACAATACTAATAGAGATTTAATATATATATAAAAGTTAGAGTGCTCGACTGGAAGAAGTAATATATAGTAACAAAAATAATGAAGAATAGGAAGCAAAAAAAATTATATATATATATATATATATAATTCATATATATATATATATATATATATATATATATGTATGTATATATATATATATATATATATAAGAAAAATTAAGGCAGACACGTTATTTCATGGTGAAATGTGTCTACCTTAATTTTTCTTATATTTGCTCTATATGTATTTATATACATATATGTTTAGAGTTCTCTTAGAGAGTTATCCTACCACTGTATGTATAGGATACTCCTTTGGATTCTTCTAGACTCACACTGCATATATATGGTTTTTATCTATCTTGGCTTCTATCTATCTATCTATCTACGAAATTTTTACGAAATCCGTTACAAATGGAATAATTTCGACATATTTTCAATATATTTCGTAACGGATTTCGCAAATAAATTTTTTTGTTTACAATAGAATACGAAAACAGAGCAACTATGAATATTACGAAAATTGGGAAAATGTCTATTTAAAGGAATTATTTCGGGCTTTGTTTGACTGGTATTTTCTTGGTCGTCGAACGGATAAGACACGTCTAATGAGAGATGTAATTACGGTTTCCATTTAGTTCGAATCCTGCCGTAATATTTAAACCAATAAACACACACACACACACACACAAATATATATATATATATATATATATATATATATATATATATATATATATATAAAACGAACATACAGAATAGAGCACATGAAAATTCCTCTTCCCAAACCCAAAGAATATTTATATGTGAACAAGAACATATAAAATAAACACCAGTCAACAATAATTTTCTCAACTACATCATCGACGGACAAATAAAATTATTCTTACATAAAATACACGACATCAGTAATAGAAAAATATAACACTATATAACATCAACATATTTTACTACAACCAGTGCACAATAATTATAAGCAGTACGAATTTGTCACGAGGAAAACTTTTAAACACCATATTTCTGCTATAAACCCTGAAAAACGTGTAAAGTTTATAACATGTTGCAGAAACATTAAAAACCGCTAATCTTGTTGTTACGAACCAAATTAACCCCACTAAATAAAAAGTAGCGATGACCAATATAGTGTATTAATTTCATTGCCTAGTACAAGGCTTTGTTTCTTGTCACAAATCAGTTACCTATATCAGACATACTACCACGTAATTAAGTAGACGCCTTGTCGAATGAATATGCTATTAAAAAGCATTTATTAACCCATAACTTACAAGAACCTATCAGGAAAATTCTAGCTGATAACACAAAAATCATTTGTAAATCACATAATGGTTGTCTTTTACAACTCGAGAATTCTGTTGACTAAACGCTGTTCCCCCTATCAATCTGAGACTGTTCAGTAGTGTTAAAGGTTTTCTAAAAATATAAATTAACCCTCACGTCAACCCAGTCATGCATGGTACGTAACTGCTGAAAACGGAGACTTTTATACAAGAATCTTCACACAGTAAAAGTTACTATGTAGTACAACATACGGAAAATAAATATACTGAATACTTGAGAACGAATAAAGAAGGTAGTTCCTGTTTTCAAAAATTCTAGAGAGCCTTCCGACTCTTTTAACTATCGCCCTATCAGCCTCTTACAGCTTTTTGGCAATGTGTTCGAGGCTAGTATCAAGGCTGAAATGATTCAACATCTCACAAACCAACAACTTGTTCTCTGATAAGCAGTATGTCTTTCGCTTCGCCAGGTCTACTGCTGATGTACTAACGACCATCACTGAATAGGTCTTTGATAAGAACGGCGAAGCTCGAGCTGTTGCCCTAGGTATCTCGAAAGAATTTGGCAGAATTTGACATGCTTGCCTTCTGCGAAAGCAACAGGGCTACGGGATAACTGAACAATTGTTTAATTTAATCCAATCATTCCTTTCATATCAGAAAATGATGGTCGTTCTGAATGGACATGCTTCCAAATCCTTTCATGTAAACGCGGGTGTCCCTCAAGGCTCTATCCTAGGTCCTACGCTCTCCCTGATGATCTTCCTGATGTAATCAGTTCCTTAGTAGGCATCTATGCAGATGACACCACCATATATTCTCGTCTCAATAGGAAATGTGCAAGGACTGATGAAGTAAACCTAGCAAAGGATCTTCAATCTGTGATGGCTCGTAAATTTTAACGCTTCGAAAACAAAGCTGCTCTCCTTTAGCTACCATAGAGAAGCTTTCCTTCCTTTCCACAGTATGGATCGGGATAGTCTTCCTGAAAGCAATACACTGCGTCTCCTCGGCCTCACTCTTTCCGACCTCAAGTGGAACGACTACATCAAATCAGTAGCTACATCCGCTACTAAAAATGTTGGGTCGCTGTGCCGAGACAGGAAGTTTTTTCTCGTCAAAATCCATGCTAAACATTTATAAATCTACCATTCGTCTGTGCATTGAATACTGTTGCTATATGTGGATGCTCCTGCTATACATCTCGGATTTCTCGACAAAATCCCCCCCCCCCAAAAAAAAAAGGATCTTCAATGTAATCAGTCCCGATTTGGCAGCTTCCTTTCAGTCACTTTCTCACCAACGGAATGTGGCTTTCCTTTGTTTTTTCTACAAGTATTTTCACGGTTTCTGCTCTGACAAGCTCCATTCCCTGGTGCAATTCCCACGTGCAACTAGATTGACAGTTAGGTCCCACCCTTTTACCGTCAAAATAGGCAAATATGCGCCACTTCCCACTTAGTTTTTTTTTTTTAACACTTCTCTTCATCATGCTTGCTTCCGTGATAGCTACAATCTCAAAAGGATTAAGTGCAATGTCAACTGCCATCTTTTATCTCCTGGAATCCCATCTCACGCTTACCTTTTCTTCGACATCCCAGGAATTATTTTTTTCTTCATTCCCTCTCCTCTCACTTTGAACCAGTTGCAATTCTGTCTTGCCTGGGGTGAAACGATTATATATATATATCGAAAAAATATATATATCTCGAGGGAAGTGATCGGGGAGTCAGTCAGTTATGTGCCATACGTGCTACACGCTTGGGCGATCATGTCTAGAAAGACATGACTGACTGGGCAGAAGATTATCTCGCAGTAGGTTGCCATTGCTTTCTGCGGTAGGCTGGTTGCCGACCAAGGCTATAGAACCCAGTCTGTCCTTCTATCTAACCCATAACTGGAAGGAAGAGACGGATTAATACCTTTCCCAAGGGTATTTGCGTGTAAGTGAATACAATGGATTCAACTGGAATTCGAACTCGGCTCCCCGGTTTCTCGCTCCGAGCCGATATCCACTGTACCACAACGCACATCCTGAGAGGAGAACCATAATTACAATTATTTTTGTTTTTCGTAGTAGGATTGAAAATAGGGGTTGAAGAAAGCTGTGCTTAATTGTAAAATAGACGCCAGACTCTCATTATGAAAACGTTATGATGCCAAGAACAATAAAACAGTTAATTATTCAACGCTATTTTGGTTTTCATCCATGAAATCTTTGCAGATTTTAGTCATTAAGTTCACATCTTTCCTAACAGCTTCCATGTGCCTTCAAATCTTTTCTTTCAAAATATTCTTTTCCATTATTCTTGTATATGTGCCGTGTACCTTCAGGACGTAAGCGATCATGGACCTCCACTTAACCCTATCTTTTTCTCTCTTGGCATCTCGCCCAAACCAGTGCTCCACCATCAATTTACTCAAGCCAATCAAGTATATCTTGCATTAATCTTCCCTGTCCCTCTTTTCCTCTATCCGTCCCAAGAATATTAGATTCTCCAAGCCCTCCTTTCTCATTACGTGTTCCAGAAATTAACGTACAACTTCTCACTTTTTCCCATGCCTTCTAAAAAGGAAACAAAATGCCAGTGTCATTTTCTAAGATTTATTTCTGAATTGAATCCAACGATCCTCATCGATAATCATCAGGGACTAGAGTTTACCTTTATTTATTTCAACCATTTAATCCCTTGCATTCACTTACGTGCAAATACCCTTGGGAAAGGTATTAATCCGTCTCTTCCCTACAGTTATGGGTTAAATAACAGGATTGGGTTCTATAGCCTTGGCTGGCAACCAATCTACCGCAGAAAGCAATAGGAACCTACTGCGGAATAATCTTCTGCCCAGTCAGTCATGTCTTTTTTGAGACATGATCACCCAAGCCTGTATCACGTATGACACTTAAGTGACGATTTTTAGCGCTGGTGATTAGCTATGTGCATGCGCACCTATTTTCATGCATTTATATCTTCATATCGCACGAAGCTGCACAGAATAGACTTTCGCAAAGCTTTGGATACAGTGCCTCATCAAAAACTTCTGTAAGTAATAATCTCATACCTACAATTCGATGTAGGTCAGTAAGTTAAGTGCCATACGTGATACACGCTTGGGCGATCATGTCTCGAAAGAGACATGACTGACTGGGCAGAAGATTATCCCGCAGTAGGTTGCCATTGCTTTCTGTGGTAGATTGGGTGCCAGCCAAGGCTATAGAACCCAATCTGTCCTGTTATCTAACCCATAACTGGAAGAAAGAGACGGATTAATACCTTTCCCAAGGGTATTTGCGCGTAAGTGAATGCATTGAATTCAACTGGAATTTGAACTCGGCTCCCCGATTTCTCGTTCCGAGCCGATATCCACTGCACCACAACGCAGATCCGCTCGATGTAGGTATCTGCACTAAATGGCTAAAAAAACAGCATAGTATGAATAAAAAAGGTCTTAAACTTAATAGAAATGAAGTTTTTCCATCAAAATGTTCATATCATTAAGATGAAAGATCAAAGTAGTTTTTAATTATTTTTTAATATTTTTTAATCCCTTCTAACATGTTTGAAATTTTGGCGGAAAATCTTGTTTCACTTTGAGTTAGCGGGTAATCAAAACGTTACGACTGTTTACAATGGAAAACGTAATGATGACATCACCGGTGACAAAACATTAATTTGGAAATTCTCACAAAAATTAAATAATCGTCGTATTTTAACGAAACATTCAGTACTCATTCACAAATGAATGAAATTACTATTTTTTTTTAAATCTTGGTAAAAATATACATATTTTTTTTACATCTGTTAACCTCCGCCCTCCACGTAAATCCATGAAATTTTAATAAATATTACTTTATTGTGGTAAATTGTTTTATTAGTTAAATGCAGGACTCATTGGGGAATATAAATCATTTACTTCTTTTTCTAAATTTGGCCTGTTTCCGAAAATCTGCTCCGAAGAGTAAAATTAAAAAATACAATAAAACTCTGATATTATTTAATTTGATTAGCTTTTAATTTCTTGAATAAATCATAAAATTTAAGGACATTATAGTCTGAAGAAAAATTTTTTTTCGATTACTAATGAAATTTTAAAAGAATTGTTTTCATTTTTTTATTGTAATAATTTATAAAATTTCAAAAATATTTTTAAAATCTTCAAAGAACTGTTGTGGTTAGACTTTTTAGTAAAGAATTTATGATTATATTGCCTATAGAAAATTGAAAAGTTTAATAAAAATCGTTTTGCCTCCATATTTTTAAAATATTCAAAAGGCTTTTTTTTTGTGTATTTAAAGTTTTTTTTTACAATTTTGTCACTTGTGAACGCCATACACTTTTTTCTTATCTTTAATCATCCACCTGTCAGCACGTTTGACATACGACGGACAGGTCAAAAAGTTCAAATCTTTGATTAAGAAATAGTTTTATTTCACGCTATAAATAGGTAATACTTGTGTAAATCAGATTAATTTAACATAAAATTTATTAATTTTCCAAAAATAATGTATCACTGATGTACATTTTATTTTTGCAAGTTTTTTAAAAACAAGAATAACCTTTTGTTTACAAATGTACCGATCGCTCAAAAATGGCGGCAAAATTTAAAATTTGTGAAAAAACATCTCAAACTCTTATATTCCAATCAATATAATTTCTGAAAAAAACAACAAACAAACAAAAAAACCCAGACTATTTTATTTACTGGAAATAGTAAATTTATGCATTTAGTTTTCAATTAAAACTAAAATGAAAGTTTCAAGAACACTTTTTCATTTTTAAAAATTCAGTTTAAAAGTTAGATAACGAAAATGAATGGAGGTACCTAAATGCTGTTCGATAAATTAATTTATATAAACAAAAGAGTTTTATTCTCTTAACATTTTGGACATCTTAACTTGTGGAAACTGCGGTTGTGTTTGATACAAGGTCAATATAATAAACATAATCGACCCCTCAAACTATTAAAAATATATTGTTTCATTGTAATCTACCCAGGACAGGTGTCTCAGCCTAGTTACAAGTGAAATCAAGCTCCTGTGCCTTCAGACAAGACGCCATTTCCCTGCTCTCTGTAAGGTGTACGACATATTGAATGGTTATTATAAAATGGAAGTGAACAATTTCTTCACCTTCTCAAACAGGAAAATGCGTGTTCATTAACACAAATTGATGAAGTAGCACGCAAAAATGCTTGCCAAATCCATCTTTTTTCCTTGAGATTGATAGACAGGTGAACCTCTTTACCTACTGATGTTGTAAACGGACCAACGCTGGTCATTTTCAAAGAAGAAACTGTGGATCCTGATCAAAGGAGATGAAGGATCATCGACAAATTCTGAATGTGTTGTGTTGCTTGTTATGTCAGTGATTCGATAAACTTTTATATAAATGCGTGTTTGCTAATAAAACTGTTTTGTATGAACGTTTAAACTTTCTGACATGTGATATCTAAGCAAATTCGTGAGTTTGAACACCTGTCACGATAAAGTGGTCTAAAATATCACATATAAAAAATTTATCATGGCGACTCTTGAATACGCGTGTCTATGCCAGATCAAATATTGATAAATATGTCTGTGTTCTCGTTTCTGAGACCTCCGTTTGCGTTCACATACACAGACACGCACACACACACACACACATACATATATAAAATTGGACAATGGACATTATAGTCAACACCCAGAGGTGACAGTCTGTTTCATGCTAAACGCAATAGTCATGGCCTAATAATTGTGTTTAGCATGAAACATTGTCAATGATCACAGTTGATACTTTTATGTTTTCATAAGCTCTATCCCTGATATTGAGCACTTTATGCTATAATTGCAGCATACCTTAATATATATATATATATCAATTAAGTGTCATACGTGATTCACGGTTGGGCTATTATGTTTCGAAAGAGACATGATTGACTGGGTAGAAAATTTTCCCGCAGTAGGTTGTCAGTAATTTCTGCTGTAGACTGGTTACCAACCAAGGCTATAGAACCCAATCTGTCCTGGTATTTAATTCATAACTAGAGGGAGAATTGACGGATTCATAGTTTTCCCAAAGATATTAGCGTGTAAGTGAATGCACCGAATTCAACTGGAATTCGAAATCGGCTCTCTGATTTCCAATGCACAACAAGGCACATTCATATCTCAAACTTTTATATTCCAATAAATATAATTTCTGTTTGAAATAAACCAGTTTGAAATATTTTGCTTACTGGAAATAGTAAATTTAATCATTTAACTTTCAATTAAAACTAAAATAAAAGTTTCAAGAAAACTTTTTCATTTTTAAAAATTCAGTTCAAAAGTTAGATATCGAAAATGAGTGGAGGTCCCTAAATGCTGTTCGGTAAATAAATTTACATTTGTTTATATAAACGAAAATGTTTTATTCTCTTAACGTTTTGGACATCCTAACTTGTTAAGTTGTTTACAACTTTCTGCAGCAAAGTGTTTTAATGATACGCTCTTGCTCATTTTTTTTATATATACATGTATCTACTATAGTGAGTATCTATTAAATTGGTTTTGGGTTTGCGTGAATTAATAAGAACCTTGATCGAAAGCATTAATGATTGCTTTAGCACCTGTTTTAAGTTTTGTTCAGTAGCAATATATAGATGCAATGAGCTGGCAATACTGTTTACATAATGTATTTTAAGGGTTATGTGTGCCACACGAAATCATACACGATCCGTTAGTGGCTTGATCCTAAAGATGCTGGATTACGGAGGTCGGACTGTGTATCTTTCTATCTATCTATGATAAAATATAGTTTTATGCTATGCTATATTTTTCAGTTAAAGGGCTCAATATCAGGGATAGAGCGTATGTAAATATAAAAATGGACATTGAAGTCAACACCCAGGGGCGGCAGTCCAGGGGCGAAATTCAATGTTCACACACACACACACACACACACACACACACACACACACACACACACACACGCAGATATATATAGATATATAGATATGTGTGTGTGTTCAGATAGAGAAAACCAAAAGTTTTAGAATTCCGAGTTCTACAACATTTACATTTTTTTTTAAAGTACTCAATGCAACATTGTAAAACACAATTATAATTAAATTTCTTTTTTATGTAAAATTAGTTTAATTTACATTACGACACGGAAATTTCTATGTTTCGAGATTTAACTCGTCATCAGGCAATGTTGACTCAGTGTTGTAAAAATGATTTACTTTAAAACATATTAATGATTTACATTAAATCCTTCTCACAACAATGTCAGCATTGCCTGATGACGCGTTAAAATCTCGAAACAAATTTCAGTGTCGCAAGGAAAATTTAATTAATTTTAAATAAAAACACATTTATATATATATATATATATATATATATATATATATATATATATTGTTGTATTTGATAATGTTTATCGCCTAGGTTGTTATTTTGCAGCGGTTTTGCTGGTAATGGCAAGTAGGTATATCGTAAAGTTCTCGATATCAGGGTGGAGACAGAGCGTTGATAAGTAGAATGAGTTTAACTCTTTAATTGAACAGATTCATGCCGACTTCGAAATTTCGTGACGGCACTGTTATGATGTTCTCACTCATTAGAGCGTTTGCCTTGGAGACATATATATATATATATATATATATATATATATATATATATATATATAGTCATCCGCAGACAGATCTGTTTCGCTGTATCACAGCTCATCAGTACGCTTAGACTCCGATTGTGTGTGTGTGTGTATTTGTGTGTGTGTATGTGTTTGTGTGTATGTGGGTGTGTGCAGAAGCAAATAGAAGTATGTGCGTGTGTTTTCAAATCTGTATACAGTTATCCACGGAGATTTTAGTGAGTATATCTATATTAAATGCTCGTCTTGCTAGAAAATTCTTCTTCAAAGTGATGTATCACTTCAGGACGTGGATAATCATGGCTCTCTACAATTTCCTGTCCTTTGTAGCTCTCACTCTCACTCTCACATAAATTTGTCTCACTCCTAATCTATGTTCTGTGTAACATGTACACAATCTCGTTAGGTATCTCGTCTGCTGTTTCCTCTATCACTGTTGTCCTCAGCATGTCCTGTGAGTGTCGAATTTGCTAGGCCTTCCTTCCTTCTTATATGATCTAAAAATTTCAGCTGTCTTTTTCTAATGTTAAATCTAAGTGTCCTTGTTTTTCAGTATCTCTAAAACTTCGTCATTTAGCACATATTATCAAACTTTACATATTTAGCCATGGTATGATTTGAACCTGGCAGTCATGGTCAGACTGCTGACACTATAACCATTCGACCACGTGATGGTCGCGCCGTCACCTTTAATCATCAGTCAGTCAGTTAACTGCATACGTGATACACGTTTGGGTGGTCAAGTCTCTTTCGGGACATGGCTAAGGATTTTTCCGCAGTAGGTTGCCTTTACTTTCCAAAGCTATAGAACCCGATCTGTCCTGCTATTCAACCCATAGCTGGAGAGAGAAGAGATAGATTAATACCTTTCCCAATGGTATTGCACATAAGTGAATGAAACAAATTCGACTGGAATTCGAACTTGGCTCTCTGATTTCTCCTTCCGAGCCGACATCCACTGCACTACAACGCACATCCTTTAACCATAACATACGCAAATTCATTTGTTTTTTTTTACATTGTTACCTTTCTTAAAATAAAAGGCAAAATATGATGAAAATATTGATTATTTGCTCTCATCTTGAATTTTAGAATTATTAGATGTTGTGGGGTTCTCCCTTTTCATTAAGATGGACTCGTCCATAGTATATTTATGCTAGTGCTATAGCAGCGAGACAAGAGAACGCCGCGTTTTCCCGCGGTAGTTCCATTGACACTGTCAGCTCTCTGCCTTCGGATGGAGAGCATTAACCCAGTCATGGCTCCGCCAAAGGGAAGAGTCACGATTGGGCAAAATTAGACAGAAATTTTTGACTGGACTATATAACCCGGATGACCGACATTTAAAAAGGATTTGTGCCGCATTTTGCCCTAGTGGGAGGGCAAAGACCAGAATACCGCGTTTTCACAGAGAGTTAACCGGAGAATACGAGAGTCCAGAGAGAGATTAGCAGTCAGTACACAATAGTTCATAGTAGCTCTGTGCTCCACTCATCGAGAAGATTATTACGCATTACCCGTCAGCTTCCGACATACTCAATGTACTACGGGTTCACTTCCAGAGACCTGTACATATTCTTTTTACTAACCCACATTTCTGGACTACTAATCTTTATTCAAGTCTGTATCCTTACGTTAATACACTTATTTTCTATCTCAATTACTGGTCGTTGTTCATTTATTTGTGTGGGCCCCATTCTCGGGATCCACAACATTAGATAAGAATAATATTTTTAAAATGCATGCTGAGATAATTTCTGTTCAAAGTCTTTCCAAGTTAAGACCTAAGATCATGCAGATTGTGTCTTTGATTGGAAGCGATTGCATTAGTCTTAAATTACCTACTGACCTAAATTTGAGAAAATGAGTATTTGTTAGTGACATCTAATAATTAACTAATTAGCAACTCTACCTGATAGTAGGATGTGCGTTGTGGTGCATTGGATATCGGCTCGGAACGAGAAATCGGGGAGCCGTGTTCGAATTCCAGCTGAATTCATTGCATTCACTTACGCGCAAATACCCCTGGGAAAGGTATTAGTCCGTCTATTCCTTCCAGTTATGGGTTAAATAACAGGACAGATTGGGTTCTATAGCCTTGGTCGGCAACCAGTCTATCGCAGAAAGCAATGGCAACCTACTGCGGGATAATTTTCTGCCCAGTCAGTCATGTCTCTTTCGAGACATGATCGCCCAAGCGTGTATCACGTATGGCACTTAACTGACTGACTGAATATAATAGTTGGAAACATGATTAAGGCTTTTACTGGGCATAAAGTGGGGGATCAATTTTATATTATTATGATGTAATAAACTGATCCCCCACTAATTACTACTTAAAAATATCATACATCTCTTCCTGCTCTAGCTATGAGTCAAATAACAGGACAGATTGGGTTCTATAGCCTTGGTCGGCAACCAGTCTATCGCAGAAAGCAATGGCAACCTACTGCGGGATAATCTTCTGCCCAGTCAGTCATGTCTCTTTCGAGACATGATCGCCCAAGCGTGTATCACGTATGACACTTAACTGACTAACCTGATAGTAGGAATCTATTATTATCATTATACTTCCAATTGACGAGAAAGCGTAAAAGTTCAAGTATAAATCAATCAGAAAGTGACTTCAGCTTTTATCTAAATATTTTATTCTTAATAATCATTTCACTCCTAAGCAAGGCAGAACTGCCACTCGTCCGCAAGGTTTTACATAAGAGAAGAGTGATAAGAAAGACGAACAAGTTACAGGGGTGTCAGAGAATGGGTAAGAGAAGGATGAGAACACTGGTGTGAAGAGAGCTGCATGAGAGTAGAGTGGAAAGAGAGAAGAATATGAATAATATCGATTAATCAGGTAAAATAATGAATGATAAAATTCAGGGAAACAATGATTTTGATAATATTCAAAAGTTTTATTCTGTGATTTTTTATCATATTATTATCTTATCTTTTGTGTACATTATTTACCTTTAATTTTATAAAAAATATAATCTCGAGAATACCTGTTTCTCTAAAATCTTAAAACCTAAATGCCTTTAGATCTGGTTCTTTGTCATCTCTATGTGTCGATTATGACTCTTCACATTTCACTATCTTTTGTAGCTCTTAGTAAACTTGTCTTTTATGTTATTACTTCTAAACATTGTTCCGCAATCTATTTACTAAAGTTCACTAAATAAGTTATTCATTGTATTTTTCTGTAACATTTGCCTTCATTCTGTCCCGTGAGTATCAGATTTTCCAAGCCCTTTTTCCTCATTATATGCCCTAAAAATTTCAATTGTATTTTCGTGATAAGTATAAGTATAAGCGTCCTTTTGTTTCCATTTTCTTTAAAACATTGTCGTTGCCCATATATTCAGTTCTTGGTATCCTCAGCATTCTTCTGTAGAACCACATTTCTGTTGCATCAAATTTCAATGCCATAAAGGAAGACCGATGTTATATAACAGTTCAGTACTCTTCTTTTTTTTTCTAACGTTTTTTTTTCTCTTTTGCTTTGCTTTTGCAAGACATCTTTCTTTATCGCAATATACATTCAGAAAAGACCAAAAAAAGAAAAATAATTCTTGAAAAATATATTTCACAAAATAATTTCATTTTTTCTTTTAATAAAAGTGTTCGATAGGATGAATAAAAACTGTCTTAATTCCGATAGTATCTAAACTTATTTATAAATGGAACTTTGTCTGTGTGTATGTGTGTGTGTGTACGTTACCTATAGACTCCGAAACGGCTGAACCGATTTTCTTGAAAATTTACACAGTTGTACTATAAGCGTCTGCGAGTGTTCTTATCTAGGTTTTGTGTCGAGGTACCCCCGATAAATATCGAAAATCGATAATCGAAAAAATCGGGTTATAGAAGGAGTGGTCCGATTTTAATCAAAGTTGATACACTCATAGACAAAGACATAAGAAACGATATTCAGAAGTTTCAAGGTTGCAGTTCTTACAATAGTGCAGAAAATCGATAGTATATATATAAAAGTTAAGATGTTTGTGCGTGTGTCAGTTTATCTGCCTGTATGCTTATTTTTTTCAGCCCTTTTATTTTAGTTTTTGCTTCGGGCTTGGCTCTAAGTAGGTATAATTGTAGTTCTTAGTCTCAGCCATGATACCATTTACTCAGAGGACATTTAGCCTTCAAAATTCAGTTTACGACGAAAAAAACTTATTTGATATCGATACCAAGAAATCAAAATTTGACTTACATCCATTCATTTTTCTTTCAGTCAACGGTTTTGCTTTAACAGGAAACAACTATTGCTTTTTAGTCTTTCGTGCCAACATCCGAAGAGTCTGAGCTCCAGGACCATGGATTAGTTTTAAAGTTTTCATTACACCCGAGCAACGCCGAGCTACACTGCTAGTAATTATATAAGAAACAAACCGGAAACAGTTCATAAATTTAACATGTTTCACTTTTATTCTAGCTTCATCAGAAATATTTTAAAAATCAAAACATTTTCCTAAAAGAATTTTTTAGGAAAATGTTTTGATTTTTAAAATGTTATGATGAAGCTAAAATAAACGGGAAACATTAAATTTATAAACGTTTTCCTTTTTTTCTTATTTAACCACAAATATTTGTTAAAGAAATTTCCTTTTTTTTAAACAGGAAAACGCCCACTTAACTGTTGTTTCAAGAGGAATTCTTTAAATCACCACGAATTATTTCTTAAAAAAAACCCCAAAAAAAACAAACCAAAAAACAAAAAATATACTCTTGACAATAAAACGCTGTATCATTAAATATTTCTTGCTCTCTGGGGCAATATTTTAGTGTAACATAGCTCGCAACATTGAAAAGTGACATTTTAATATCTTTGGGTATACGAATTTCTACGACTGGTAAGTGATCAAATGTTTGGCACGGCACTTAATCAGACAAGTATCCACATTTTTTAGCACTGCTCTGTCGGCAGGTCTTGTAATACGCCGACTACATCTACAACAGACTGGTAATTCTTCTCTCCACTCAAGAAAAAGTCACCTGTTGCCTGTGGGTGGCAAGCAGTAGTGCTAAAGGACAGGATCTTGGTGGCCGAGAGGTCTTATGAGTTCGGATGTTGAGAGGACATGTACTGCGACCATCCAGTTTGTCCTAAATTGGCCTAGACGAAAAGATTGATCCTATAAATCGGCTGGCCATGCAAAACCTTAACACTTACATGTGCATGAACATACGCCGACATCTGAAGAATGAATTCATTGGCTGATAGATTGATTCGTTTTCTACGGCGTATCAACCACTTGCAGGTTATTTAAAGCCAGAAAATAATTTTAGATTGTAAGGACTTTTTTCAAAATAACGATTTAAGGATACGTTTTACTAATTGACCAATAGCTGATGAGAGAAGAGATAGAGTCATACATTTCCTAAGTGTATTTGCGCGTGAATTAATATAATGAACCCAACTGGAATTGGAACTCGACTCTCCTATAAAAAATTCCGAGCCATTATCCATTACACCACCCACACATCCAAGATTAAAGCACCTGGTATTCTCAAGCGGCCACTCCTGTAGGAACTGGCCAAGCTTAACTTCACTAATCGTACGGGAACCCGTGTTTTAATGTGATATTGCCGTAATCCTTTAAAGAACTAATGAATTGCTTCTTAATCTGACATTTTTGTTATTTAAAACGTTATTATTAATGGGTGCTTGTATTTCAAATAGTTGCCCTATTTCTTTCTTTTTTTTTTTTTTTTTTTTTTTTTTTTTTGTTAATGAAGATAATATGCTCTCCGGCTGGGATCGAACTTGCAACCTCCTTTGTTGCAGAGAGCGTCACATTTCAGCAAGCTGTATCTTGGAAACATAACTGAATTAACGTGCTTTTCTTGCGGATAGCTTCAAGTCATCAGACGGGCGGCACCCGTCCAACAGTTTGTCCGCTCCTGTTGTAGAAAATAGATCTAAATTCGAAAGGACAAATAACATTTATCAAATTTTGTGTTATTATGAAGCTGAATGATTAGAGATAAATATTAAATTAACTTCATGTGAAAAAGATTCTTCTTTACAACCGGATATTTGAATAAATTTGCAATTGTAAGTTCTTTTTCTCAGTAAAAAATAAAAATGGTGGTCGCTGTAATGTGAAAACAAAGTATAATAAGTGAATCTACTTTTGTAATAAATCTACTTAAGACAACAATGACTATAAAAGAAAAACCTTTAAACCTTTGAATGAACTAAAATTTTCAGGATTAAAATTCTGTTTCAAAATAAACTCTTTTCAGTAATACAAGTGATGTTACTGCAAAGGCTTTTGGCTAAATATCACTTTGTATCTTTTAAGATAGAATTTGAAGTAATCTTTACGATGCCAGTTAAGTGTCATACGTGATACACGCTTGGGCAATCATGTCTCGAAAAAGACATGACTGACTGGGCAGAAGATTATCCCGCACTAGGTTGCCATTGCTTTCTGCGGTAGACTGGTTGCCCACCAGGGTTATAGAACCCAATCTGTCCTATTATTTAACCCATAACTGGAGGGAAGAGGCGAATTATTACGAGTTTTTTTTTTAAACAAACATTCCTAATGCTACATAACGACAAACACTGAACTCCCCCTTATCGGATTCTTGTAATAAATCAGTTTCTGAGAGGCTGGAAAATTTTTGTCCTCGGCCAATATGCATGTGTATGGGTATCTCACAAGAAAATTAAAGACCTTGTGTTATAATCTGCCTTAGTGGAAAGATCAGGTAAATATAATCGTTTCTCGGCCTTCTGGCCGAGATAAAATATCTGTCCTCAATTGAGAAGGCAGACCAACTGAGAGAAGGAAAGGTTCGAGTATTATTGACAGCAGCGTGGCAGTGGATGTGCGGACAGAGCATTTTTGTCCTTGACCCATATGTACGCGTATGTGTTTCACAACATGGGAAAAAGGCCTCTTGCCACATCCTACCAGAGTCATTATCGTGAACAAAATAACAGTTTTTCCACGACTAGCAAAAAGAGGAAAAACGTGTTTAATTGGCAGATTTGTAGACAATTTACCACATGCAATCCGACAACTCTCCGACAACTACTTTTAATTTATAATCTGTCATGACTTCTTGGGAAAACGAGTGAAGTGACTCCTGGTTAATTTCTTCAAGGTTTTGGAATACATACTTGTCCTTCTCCAATCTAGAGTCTATTTAACTCATAAACTTGGGGAGAATAGAGAGATTTAAGCCTTTCCAAACGGCATTAGTGCGAAAGTAAATGCAGCAAACTAGAACTCGTTTCGCCGATCTCATTTTTCGAGCAAAAACCGTTACGCTACCCGCACATCGTTAATGAAGATTTGTAGAAATAAAAGAATGTTAAGAAATACATCAGAATATATTTTCTAAAACAGCGTTCACAATAATCTAATTCAGAAACTGTGTCCGGTTTTGTCGAAGATTACTTATTTTCTGCTCTACAACCTCTTTCCCAACAGACGGAAAGTTACAAGCCTATCGCTACTCTATCGCTGTTTCTAGGTACAATGTTTAGATGAACTCCAATCTGTAGTTCCACTAGATCAGATATTTACAGCTAGGGGACACAATGTCTATATCACGGAGTCGAATGATCCATGTTTCTCACAGCATACAAATTTAAGGTCTGATTTATTTTTTTACAGCTTATTAACCTCTTTGGGGCTTATTTAAAGGCGAAATATATTTTAGAATGTAAAAATATTTTTTCGCATTAATTTTTTGAGAATAAATGAATTTTTCCAGATACAAATCCTACTTAACTTTGGGTTAAATGTAAAGAGGAATTTAACAGTTTCTATTCTCGCACTTCCCGTTTGTGGAACTCCCTTCCATTTGCTTGTTTCCTTTATGGCTACAATCTCCAAAAGTTTAAATGCAACCTCAATTGCCATCTACTTGATTCTAATCCATCTCTTATCTTTTCTTCAATATCCATTGTACCTTTTTTATTCTATCACTCTATGCACCAGTGGCATTTTTGCGTTGATGAAATGATTATATTAAAAAATCCACACAGGCAGCTTTTTCCAGAAAACCTCTACTTCGTGGAACAAACTCCCGCGTGGATGCTTCTTTGAAGACTACAATCATAACCTCTTAATGTCAAGGCTCAGTCACTATCTCTCCTCCTAATAATCTCTTCCCTTCTCTTATAATCTTCACTTCTTTCTCACTCTGACGTTCATATCATTCACTTCATTCAGTAACCCTCTGTCTCGGGTGAACTATATTAAAAAAATCAGGTCTCAAAAATTTCCCTTTAAATGTCCCTAAAGACATTTTCCCTGCAGATCATATTTAGATTGAAATACTGAAAGCTATCTTCGAACTCGCAATGATTTTCGCCGTTCCAGATCCTCGAAATAAATCAATTTCCAAAAATTACTCATTATCTTGAACAAAAATAACATTTTTTTCCGCGAAGATCAAAAAGAGGAAGATGCGTGTTTAAACATTACAAATTTAAACAACTTGCTACAATTACCTGCTTGTTTAATATACTTTCAAGATACGGACAATCATACCTCCCCCCACACTCATCTGTCCATTGCAGTTTTGATTTATGTTTTTAAAAAAATCCTTGGAAAATATATGCACAAAATGTGTCAACAAAGATGAATTTCCGATGAAGATTACTCTGACGAAACGCAAAAGAATTTCCAACTTTGCACAGAATTTTATGTAAAATATTGCATCCCTCTCTTACTTACCACTACTGTTGAGCCAAAACATTGTAGTGACTTTTCGGGAAAGATAGGGAAGTGATTTACTTGAGAACAAAACAAAACAAAAATAAATAAATAAATAAAATAAATACATAAATAGAATAAATTATTCTGAATTAAAGATATTCAAAATCATGAACATAGTGAAACAATTTCTTTTCTTTTCTTCTTACCAACAAGTCTAAGCTACCAGAGGAGACGGGTTTTTATGGCAGTGAATGCTGGACAATATCATCAAAGATGAAGGAAAAACTTAAAGCAACCGAAATGTGGTTCTACAGAAGGATGCTGCGGATATCATAGGTCGAGCTTGTGAGCAATGATGATATTTTGGAAATGATAGAAACGAAAAGGAAATTAATACTGAGTATCAGGAAGAGACAGCTGAAGTTCCTGGTACATGCAATGAGGAAGGAGGGCTTGGAGAACCTGATACTAACAGGCGAGATAGATGGGAAAAGAGACAGGGGAAAACAGCGGATAACATATTTGAAGGACCTAATCAAGTGGATGATGGAACGAGGGTAACGTGGTGTGACAGAAGGCGTGCTAAGAGCTACCAGGGATAGGGAAACGTGGACAAGGCACATAGAAGAAGAAGTGAAGTGATTTCTCGTTGTCTCCGTCACGGTTTTATATTCAGAGTTTTCCTTCTCCTAAACTGGCTGCTACCCAAGGCTCTACCTACTCTGACATATAACAGAAAAGAAAGAATAGAGCAGTCCCGTTCCACTTTCCGCGCAGATCAGGTCCCAACTAGGTATTTAGTCTCATAATACAACTATTTGCTCCTATCTTAATAGTGAGTTCCATAAACCCGACAAAGTAAAACGGCCAGTTTCTCTCAAAAATGACTTCCAATCAGTTGTTAACTAGTGCAAAGAATACCTTGTAAATTTGAACGATCTCAAATCGAAACTGATATCTTTTAATCACCACATAGAATCTCTTTTGCATTTCATCAGCATGGCTGATGCTAACCCTTCAGGAGAGCAACACTTTGCGCATTCTTGGGTTCATATATTTGACTGACATGAAGTTAAGTGATCATTTGCCAGGTTTGCTGCTAAGAAAGTTGATTCTTTGTATGGTGCCAGGCAATTTGATTTGCAAGAATCCAGCTGGCTTATTTATAAATCTACCACTCGACCTGGCATTGAATATTGCTGCCATATATGGTCTGATGCTCTAGCGATTCTGGACAAAATCCAAAAGAATCTATAATATAATCAGTCCTGATCTGGCAAAATTGCGTTGCGGTGCAGTAGATATAAGAAATCACATCGCGTCTGCACAGATTCCCCCGGTCCGAGTCGACCGTTCGCTGCTGGACGAACGACCCCACGCAGAGAGAGACGCTGAGCAAACGGTGAGAGAACGCGAAGTTCTCAGAGCGCGCGGCCGCCGCCGCTTACCCGAAGAAAGACTGAAAGCCGTGGCGCTCCACGAAGACCCGGGCGAGGAGCCGTTTTGCTCGCCGGTCGACGCGCCAGTAGCGACGGGGTGGCACCGCGAGCAGAAGACCCGTAGCAAACGACGCACTAGGCGGAACGGGAATAGAGGGCGACGACGGAGAGAGAGAGAGAGAGAGAGAGAGAGAGAGAGAGCAGCTAGAACGACGACGGGAGACCGGGCCGAGTCGAGGATCGTCCCCGGCTACGTGAAAGGAGAGACGGCGACTTCTGATAAGCTCTCTTAACTCATTCTCCAGCGCCTGCTTCCGGCGAATCACCATAGAGACCGACCGCTGCCTCCTTTACGCCGCTGAAGCCACTCGATCCCAGCTCCTACCCCACCGACTCCAACCCGGACGCACACGACCGCAACGCCGCCGCCGACGGACCGCTACGACGCTTAGAACCCGCGCCGCAAAGCGCGAACGGAGCGAACGCTACAGCCCCGTACCGGTTCCTCGCTTTGCGCGGGCACGGCCCGACCGACCCGGTCCTCTGAGCTAATCCTTCTTCCGAAGGTACGGATCCATTTTGCCAACTTCCCTTACCTACATTGATGCCATCGACGAGAGGCTGTACACCTTGGAGACCTGCTGCGGATGGTGAGTACGGACCGGCTCGAGAGCTGCGAAAACCGGACCCGGATTTTCCTGGGCCGCCGAAAACGCACCGGACGCCGACCGTGCCGCGGCTCTGTACAGATACCTTTTCCGTATCTCCGGACGAGCCGATTCCACGGACACGATCCTTTACGAAGAAAAGAGAACTCTTCCCGGGGCTCTCGGCAGCGTCTCTGAGTTCGCTTGCATCACCGCGGTTTCGGCTGAGAAGCGACGACACGCCGCCGACATTGCTGCCAGCGGCGACGCCACCCCCGGGCACTCTCCGAGTTCGGGTTCGGGAATATTAACCCGATTCCCTTTCGATGGAACGCCGGCTGTTCGTTGTCAAAGGCGAGTTCACGAAACAGACGGTGGCAGCAGGCTGGGAAGGGGCGGGAAACAGTAGTAGTAGTAAGAAGTCAGCATAGGATAGTAGAGAAGGTAAGGCAGGCAGGTAAGGCAGGCAGGCAGGTAGGACTTGCCGGGGCCCGGTAAGAAGGACAGGACCGGAACCTCACAACGACCGCTACCATTACTACTACTGCTACTAACTAGGAAGCGCCACGCCCCCGATTGCTTGACGCTGCTCGTAAAGCGAGACTTAGGGATCCGACGCCTTTTGGGAAGACTTTCGCCCGCATCTTAGAACCGACTGACCAGTGCTCGCCCGCCTTCCCCACTTCGGTCTTCGAAAGTTTCGTTCGAATATTTGCTATTACCACCGAGATCTGCACCCGCGGTCGGCTCCACCCGGGCTGGCGCTCTAGGCTTCCGTGCTCACACGGCGCCCTCCTACTTGTCTCGGCATCAGTTAGAGGCGCGCAGTTTTAGGCGCGTGCTCCTTGCTGCGACGGTCCGTCGCTCCATCGCCATCCATTTTCGGAGCCGGTCGATTCGACAGGTGAGTTGTTACACACTCCTTAGCAGATTCCGACTTCCGTGGCCACCATCCTGCCTGCCTACTCGCCTGCCAGACGGCAGGCCAGGTTCGGCGAAGTGCGTGGGTACGTCTAATTCCTCCCAACCTATGTAATCGCTCTAATTAGTGTAACAACCTTTGCTTTTTTTTTTGCATATTCGTGCTCAGTCCAAGCAAATGGCTTTCGTTAGATCGGCGAGGTGAAGAAAACGACAATGCAGCACTTCAGCTCCACTTTCGAGTTGGAATTTATTCGAATTTTCGACACTTTCCGAAATTCGCCGACGCCAGCCACGATTTTTTTCCGGGACACTTGGCGTGCGTACGCCAGCTGGGTGTCGCCTGCGCGTTTGATCCGCCTGCCTGCCAGTCGAACGCCGCGGAGAGCCACTACCAGCCGAGCGAGCGAGTGAGTGAGTCCTTGCCGGTGTGCGGCCGCTGTTCGAGACTGGGTGTGGTCGTCCAAAGCCTGTGGCTGGCTCGCTAGCTGAGTGGCTGCGCCGCGCGTCGGATTTGCCTGCCTGCCTGCTTGGAAAGCGAAATGTGGAGCCGAGTTCTAATTCCAGATGAATTCCTTGCATTCACTTACGCACAAATACCCTTGGGAAAGGTACTAATCCGTCTCTTCTCTCTATGGATTAAATAACAGAAAAGATTGGGTTCTGTAGCCTTGACTGGCAATCAGTCTACCGCAGAAAGTAAT
Source organism: Ascarosepion bandense (assembly GCA_037127315.1). Lineage (NCBI taxonomy): Eukaryota > Metazoa > Mollusca > Cephalopoda > Sepiida > Sepiidae > Ascarosepion > Ascarosepion bandense. Next base: position 195,967 of record JBBBDQ010028365.1, on the reverse strand, counting down.
GGCAACCTACTGCGGGATAATCTTCTTCCCAGTCAGTCATGTCCCTTTCGAGATATGATCGCCCAAACGTGTATCACGTATGGCAGTTTACTAATTGACTGACTCTTTTTCCAGGTAAACTGATATCTGACTGTTAAAAAAAAAATTAAAAAGTAACTTGCATCGACTTCTTTGAAAAATTTATTTCATTTTTTAATCAAACCGGTATTTTTTAAAATTCGAAATACTAAAATCTGGGAGAAATTAAGGCACTGAGTGTATTGATTTGTGAAAAAAAAAAAAAAGATTTCTCTTGTGTTTATTTAATCTTTTGTTTAAATTCCGTGAGGTTTCTAATTTTGTAGACCCACTGTATCCGTAAATGTGTCAGCATCCAGATGCAGCTGTTTACTTCTCGGTATCTGCAATGCTTTGTGAATCTGTTCTTGAGTTCCTGATATAATTCATAAATTGCACAGCAGCGTCCTGCTGAAATGATATAATACAAGATCAGTGTAAATAGTAAGTAGCTGGTAGTTGTTTTCGTTAATCTGATTAAGAAATATCACTCTACAGAATCCTGAAATTTTATTCTGTTTCCGGTGAGATTCGGTTTCGGAGAAGTCGACAACTGCGTCTTATTTTTCGGCAACGTGAAACCGTCGGTGAAAGGTAGAGAAAATATATAACACTGATAACTGAGAAAAAAATAAATGCGATTCCAACAACAAATATAAACATGGTGACTTTTCCGCTTGTTTTTTTTTCACAAAGCCTATTTTTGTAATTAAAAAATAGATATTGTTTAAATCTTTTATTTGATATGAAAGATACAAACATATGGTACCACTGCTTCTAAGAAAGGTACGAACTGATGATTTGATACTAAAGTCTCTATGAATGGTACGAACCTTTAAAGTCTGTAGGCATGAGAATACTGTACCCAGCACCTTTGAATAATCTAACGCCCGATTGTAAATTGGTAGTTATTAAATTTAGGTGACACACGGAGCAGTATAAATTATTTATCCAAACCGAAGTTACTCGTATGTTGAAGGAAGGTATAATCGAACCAAGTCATTCACCGTCTTCGCATTCTCTTCTGAATGGTAATTGTCTATTCCCAAACAATAAACCGGTTTACGTCGCTGGATGCCTCTCCTTGCCAAGAATGATCGAGATGATAGTAAAAATGTAACCAAAAACTGTCTAATTACTAATCTGAACCTCAAAAGTGCCTATCATCAGGTAGCTATAGGGCCCAGCGGTAAACCATATACAACCTTCGAGACTAGTGCACAATATCGTTTTTAGTAAGTAACGGGTTATAGACCAGATAATATCGTAAGAAAAGCTACAAAGAATTATGCTTACATTTATAATGTAACCATTTGTGGGAAAAATCGATGGAGCATGACAGAAATCTTAAATTATTCATGGCGGTTGTTAAAAAACAGAAGCTGATGTTTAACCAAGACAAATATCATCTTAGATGTAAAAATATAAAACTACTTGTATACCTAGTTATTAAAAATAATATAAAAACCGATTCAAAACGTTTGAACTGATTACTCAGACTACCGATACCAAACAGTTTAACCACTCTACGCCGTGCATTAGCAATGTCCGCACACTATGTTCATTGGATATCGTCGTTTTCATAAAAAATCCACCCTCTAACAACTGTACCAAAATTCCTGTTATTTTGTGTCCTAAATGATGCGAAAGTTATTGTTTGCTTATAGAAGAAAACAACGTATAGCATCTTGCAATTTCGGCTCTAGAGATTACTGGCAGCCATGCAAGCGTTTGCTGAACAACAGGAAACTCCCAATGCGTCCGCTATTCAATCGATTCTAAGTACTCACATCTACAGCGGACAAGGTTGAATGCTTTGCACGCAAATTCTATTTCAACTCTACACTTGGTTCATCTGGATTACCTACACTCGTTTTCCAACTTAAAACAAAGGCTCAACTGAGTTTCTCGTCTCGGACTTCTTCTTCAATGTGCCTTGTTCTTTCAGGACGTAGGCGATCATGGCTTTCCACGTCTCTTCATCCCTGGTGGCTCTTAGCACGCTTTTTCCTGTTACACCACACAGCCCCCGTTCTGTCATCCACCTGCTCAAGCCCTTCAAATATGTTATCCGCTGTTTCCTTTGTCTATTTTCCCCTCTATCTGGCCCGTTAGTATCAGTTTCTCAAGCCCCTTTTCCTCATTGCATGTCCCAGGAACTTTAGCTCTCTTTTCCTGATGCTCAGTATTAATTTCCCTTTCGTTTCCATTCTTTTCCAAAACCTCATCATCGATCCATGATATCCGCAGCATCCTTCTGTAGAACTACATTTCAATTGCTTCAAGTTTTTCCTTCATCTTTGTTGAGATTGTCCAGCATCTACTGCCATATTGAAGAACTGACATCCCATAGCAATCCAGTACTCTTTTCTTTGTTTCTAGTGAAATTTTCCTGTCTCTTAATACTCTAATCAACTTCTGGAATGCGTCCTTAGCCATACCAATTCGCCTTCGGATCTCTGTGTCGCACTTTCCGTCTTTTTCCCAACCATCGTCCTAAATAAATGCGCTCCTCAGCTGTCTCCAGTCCTCTCTAAACTTTACAAACTGCCTTTCTACTTCCTGCTTTCCTACTTGTTTGAAGCCCTCATCTGTAGTTCCTGTTTTTAAAAACTCTGTTGAACACTTAAACTTTTCTAACTATCCCTCTATTAGCTTCTTGTCGCTTTTTGGCAAAGTATTTGAGGCTCTAATCATTACTGAAGTAGTTAAGCATCTCATCTCTCACGACCTACTCTCTGACAAACAATATGGCATCTTCTTTGCCAGGTGTACCGTTAATGTAATAATTGTCATCAATGAATATGTATACCAAGCTCTTGATAAGAATGGCGAACCTCGAGCTATTGCTCTAGGTATCTCGAAAGCGCTTGAGAGGGTTTGGCATGTTGGCCTTCTGTGCAAACTCCATGGCTACGGTATTTCTGAACGATTGTTTGATTTAATCTAATCGTTCCTATCGAATCGTGAAATGAAGGTCGTTTTGAATGGGCAAACTTCCAGAGCCTTTTTCTTCAAGGCTCTATCCTAGGTCATACACTGTTTCTGGTTTTTATGAATGATCTTCCTGATGTCATCAGTTCTCAGGTAGGCCTCTATGCAGATAACACCTGTAATTATTCCCGTCTAAATAGGAAATCTGACAAGGCTGACAAAGTAAACCTGGCTAATACTCTTGAAACGAACCTCCAATCAGTGGTTAACTGGGGCAGGAAATGGATTTTAAATTTGAATGCTTCCAAAACAAAACTGCTCTCCTTTAACCACCATATAGAAACTTTCTTGTCAGCCATCAGCATGGCTGATGCAAATCTCCTTGGGTCAACATACTGCGCCTCCTTGGCCTCACTTTTTCAATAGACCTGAAGTGAAAAGAATATATCAGATCTATATATGCATTTATGCTAGGGAGTTTGGATTTTTGAGTCGGTCCAGAAAGTTTTTCTCCTCAGAATCCATGTTATACATTTATAAATCTACCATTCGTCCGTGAAATTACTACTATTGCCATACCTGGTCGGGTGCGCCTGCTATTCATTTTGAGGGTCTCGACAAAAGCCAAAGAAGGATCTGCAATGTAATCGGTCCTGACTTGATATCTTGACTCCAGTCACTTTCTCACCACCGTGATGTGGCTTCTCTCTGTCTTTTCAATAAGTATTTTCATGGCAACTGTTCTGACGAGATTTTTTCCCTAGTGGCCTATCCTCGTGAATTTAAGCACACAACTAGATTGGCATCTAGGTCCCACTCTTTTAGTGTTGAAATAGTTAAATGTAACCCTCACGTCTACACTAACAGTTTCTTTTCTCGCATTTCCAGCCTGTAGGAATCCCTTCTGTTTACTTGTTTTCTTGATAGTTACAATCTCAAAAATTTTTAAATGTAATGTCAATTGCTATCTTCTATCTTCTTGAATCCCATTCATATTTAATCTTTTCTTCAATACCCAGTTGTACCCAATCTTTTCTTTGACTGCAACCTCTTGCGCACTAGTGACGGTTCCGCCTCGCTTGGGGTGAAATGATAAAAAAAAACATAGCAGAGAAGGAGTTTAACGTGTTAAAGATGGTCATAGCGAAAACAGCCATTATTACGCCCGATCATACACTATATCTGGTACTAGAGACAAACGACCTAGAATGCGCCATAGCCGACTCTTGTGCATTGGATAAATATATACCGGAGTTTTCATTTTTAAAGTTGTTAAAATGGGACTGGTTAGGATTTCATAAAGCTTGAGAAAGAAAAATTGTATAGCTTGCTTGGGTTAGCGATTATGGCTAGCTAAGTTATTCTTCATCCCTATTTTTGGCTTTCTACCACATTTTTTGTGTACTTATTGGAGTAGACAGACTAAACTAATTGGAGTAGATAGACTAAACTATCGCCCGGTTCACACTCCGCCCACATCTATTGAACACGTGAAGAGTCTCATCCCTTGTTTCCTGTTTAGGATGCGGTTTCCGGTTTTCTCTTTTCTAATCTTCTCACTCTTATGTAGCCCCCTGCACATCATTAAAGCTTAGATTTAATCCAATACAATTAGAGACACTGCAAGCGATATATTGTGAAAGTAAGTCAGTTTAAATGCATGCAAAAATATTTATTAGCAATTTTATGCCCTTAATATGGCACAAGGCCAAAATTTAGGGAAGGCGGAACAGGCTGGTTTTCATTTATCCTACATTTAATTTAGCTAGACTCGATCACTGATCAAATCATCTGATAACATTCCTTTCACGATAACTACATATTCTTGCTTGCCATTTATACTACAATCACAAACATGCAAGTTATTATATGAAGTGATAACTAATCCTCATATGTACAGCCTTTGTTTATTGAGTGAGGTATAATAACTTGAAAATGATAGCCCAAATGTGTATTTTTAGAGGGAAAAATCTATTTAGAAGAAACTAAACAAAATTGTGTTAAGTAACACTCCCAAAATCCAAAATGTCGCAAGGAATATCAATTCACTAAATGAAGATAATGCTTGACCGAACAAATAGGGAACCATTTACCGTAAAAAAAACACGTAATTCGACACTATAACAATCGCTAAATACACACGCGAAATGCGAAAAGCGCTCCGCATCCACCCGAGACTTAACATCTCTTTCACCTTCTGAGTTGAGCTTTGGAGAATTAAACTAAAGAAAAAGGGTGAAAGAATAATAAGCACAGATGAACATATATATAAACTTATTTATAAATGGAACTTTGTGTGTGCGTGTGTGTGTTTGTGTGTGTGTGTGTGTGTGTGTGTCCGTTACCTATAGACTCCGAAACGGCTGAACTGATTTTCTTGAAAATTTACACAGTTGTACTATAAGCATCTGCGAGTGTTCTTAGCTAAGTTTTGTGTCAAGGTACCCCCGATAAATATCGAAAATCGAAAATCGAAAAAATCGGGTTATAGAAGGAGTGGTCCGATTTTAATCAAATTTGATACACTCATAGACAAAGACATAAGAAACGATATTCAGAAGTTTCAAGGTTGCAGTTCTTACAATAGTGCAGAAAATCGACTATATATATATATATATATATATATAAGGCAAGGTGTTTGTGTGTGTGTCTGTTTATCTGTCTGTATGTCCTTTATACAAATCCACAATTTTTATCCGATTCTCACCAAACTTCACACAAATATTCTTTAGGCTGAGTCTGAGCTCCAGGACCATGGATTAGTTTTAAAGCTTTCATTACACCCGAGCAACGCCGGGCTATACTGCTAGTATACCCTAAGTATTAAGTTATGGAGCAACGTAAAAACGAAAAAACTTCCTATGATACCTTAATAGGGTTAAGCAATCATTGTTTAACCTGGAGTATCAATATCCGCGATGCCTAACTCAAGTTACGACGAAAGAAAAAAAAAGCTGCACTCTTATTATTTATAACTGTCTTTCGCTTCGGCTGAGCCAACAGGGCATCAAAGTGTTTCTTGATTAGACAGAATTTTTTTTTTTTTCACTTTAATCATTGGTTAGAATTTATTTCGTTTCTAATCAGTGAAAAAAATATAACCAGGGAAATTTTATTTCGCGTAAGCTTTTGCACAGAATTCATATTTAAAGTAAAGATTACGCACAACACACACACACACACACACACACACACACACACACACACACACACACACACACACACACACACACAGATAGATAGATAGATAGATAGATAGATAGATAGATAGAGGAGAATGGAGGATGGGAGGGAGGTAGAGAGAGAGAGAGAGAGACAGAGAGACAGAGAGAGATATCTGAAAACGGTATATACTTATATGTATGAAATGAATTGTTTGAACATTATTTTTTATCGATACTCGTATTTAAGTAGATATTCTGTTTTTAATGAAACAGTATTATATATTTATTATATATTTATTTCTACCGGCCTGATTATTTACGGTAAATTTTATAAATAATAAAATTTAATATAATATAATAAAATTTATCGTAAATAATCAGGCCGGTGGAAATAAATATATAATAAATATATAATACTGTTTCATTAAAAACAGAATATCTAGTTAAATACGAGTATCGATAAAAAATAATGTTCAAACAATTAATTTAAAATTGTCGGTTGCTTATAATCAAGTTTCGTTAAAATTCGTTGATTTCCGTAACTTATGTGTATGCATATGGATAACCTGAGACACTTTCTGTTGTGCTCAATACAAACTATCTCAGGTGAATTAATAAAATTTCTCGAATCCTAGGAAGCGAAATATATTCTGCTGAAAAGAATGTAGAAATTTACTCTGGGCCCCCCTTGAATAAAATGGACAGAATCTGGAAATCTGATCACCAGACAACCACAGAGATTCTTTTGCGTCGCTGTTGAATTTTGTTTAATGTATAGCGTCACTGCTTCAACATTAACTAAAACTTCTGAGCTTGATAGAACCTACATTCGAATACTGAGAGCCATACTTAACATCTAATGAAGCAAGCATATAACTAAATGGTAACTCTATGAATTCATCCTCTAATCTTACATGAACGCAGAATGCGCTTTGCAAGACAGTGTTGGTGAGCAAAACAAGAACGTGCGAGTGATCTATCTACTGCTCTGGACACCTAACCATGGAGCAAAACGGGTTGGTCACCCAGCAACCTACTCTGACCAACTGTAATAACACTGGATATTTTTCGACCTTGATACCGGACTATGCTGGTTGACGCGATAGACGCACGGATATCCGACCAAATAATAAATATGTATAACTATACGAGTTGATCTGAGAAAATTCTCAAACTGCACGTGCTGTGTTTGTGGGTGCATTGTTCACTGTACATACGCGTACAACTATCACTGATTGTTACCCAGCCTGCTTAGTCAGTATGCTAATAGGCTTCTTCGTGCTATCTAATCGTGTTTGATTATTACGGAATTTTTGCTTAATTTTGTTGGAACCAGTCGGTAAACTTTGCGATGGCTGATAAATCGAGACAATTTATCATCATCAAAGTTTGTGTGAAGCTCGGCAAATTTACCAGGGGGGGCATTTGAAATGCTTCGTTACGCTTTCTGCCAAAATTCTTTAAGTGAAGAATTTCAAAGACGGTCGACTGCTCGTTCGAGATGATGAGCGTTCAAGTCACCCTATCAGCAGCAAAACACTAGAAAAAAAAATCAAACACTAATCCACGGATAATACTTCATTTCTCACCTGTAACTAGAATTATTTATAGAGTCTGCAATAATTTTTCTTCTGGAATTTTCTAATGGCATTTTCTTTACATATAAAGATATATTTACAGTGGCAGTTACAGGAAGTTTTATACGAATATATCTAGACATTCACAAACTGGAATTTAAGAATGTAAAGATAGAGAGAGAGAGAGAAAGAGAGAGAGAAAGAGAGAGAGAGAGAGAGGGAGAAAAAAGAGAGTGTGTGTGTGTGTGTGCGTGCGTGTGTGTGTGTGTGTGAAAGAGAGAGAGAGAGAGAGTGTGAGAGAGACAGTAAGAAAGGGAAGGTGAATAATAATGGCCATCGCTTCGCTTCCTCAATTGGACACCCGGTCCCAGATACCCAGCTGAAAAACGATATTTAGTTGATTTTTTTTTAATTCCCGGGAGGAAATTCCCTGAAAGACATTTTCTATTTGGCATTCCCTTTGCGGCTTGGGAGGAATTTCGTTTGTGAATTTCACTTCCTCTTTATTTTCAGGTCAAAAACAAAATTTATTTACCCCTGACATTGTCACGTGTTCCTAAAAATCTGATATTTACATTTCTTCCCAGAGTTATACGATCCTTCCAGATTCGACCGCGCAGTGTGGTCCACTGAATGTCGATACTGGACACTGAGTGGGAATAGTAGAAATTTCAATAAAATTTGACTCTCCTGCTTAGAACTGAAAACTAATAACACTGGTCAGATTAGCATTTTAAGAGCCATTTTCATATTAGATGAACATCTGATATGTTTTTCTTTTTAGTGGGTTATATTTTGAGTGAGACTTATCGATAACAAAATGTAGACGAAAGCGTTAAAATGGCCACTTATACCCGCATTGAATTTAAGGGCCAGCCTTCAGACTTTATAAGATGACAACCAAACGAAAAGTAACTTTCATACAGAATACTTTCCAGCTTTCACTACTAGTGCAATTTAATAAATATTTAGATAAATCAGATTTAATAAAAACAACAGGATTATAGTGTGGCTGTGAAGTTTCTCGGATCTAAACCCCATCAAGTAGCATACACATGAGGCTGTTTATGAAGGTGGCAAACATTTCGTATTCAAAAGTGGATATCAGAAAGTAATATTAACTGCTTGTATATTCCTTGAAGACATTTTCAAATTATCTTCTGTTGACAGTAGGCTGCTTCAAGTTACTAATGAGAATAGTAACTGTATTAGTAAATAGTATTTTTTCTGCTTTATAGTGGTTGTAGCCAGCTTGTCTTAAATAGTTGTCTAAGTCATTTCTTTGAATACATCATTGTTGAGCAACTCACTTGCTTCATTTTTTTTTATACTCTTAAATTGATTTCTTTAGATGGCGGCATAAAAAGTGGAACCGTCAAAAAACACATATATATTCAAACATGATTTCTAGTTCCTTTCATGCTGTGACTTAAAGATATGGATATTCGAAATGTACAAAAATTTATATTTGACCACAGTTTGTGCACTTTGGTGTGTTGTAATAGTTAGCACGCTTGTCTGGCTATATCAATTAGCAGTGTGTCTGATCTTTACTAGGAGCTCCATACATTTGACCTTGTGCCACATTTAAGCCTCGTTTATGAAATCACGATATTTGACCACAATTTTACTTTCTGACTATTATTTTTTATAAATGGATTTTTCTTGTCTGCAGGGAATAAGATGTTGACTCGTTAGATCAATTACGACTGATCCTCATTGGGTGCTTCATACTTGTGGCTTTGTGCCATATCTAACCTACACTTAGTAAATTCTTCTTCTTTTATGTGTTATATCCTTTCAGGACGTAGGCGATCATGGCTTTCCACATCTCCCTGTCCCTGGTGGCTCTTAGCACGCCTTATCCTGTTACACCATGCAACTCTCATTCCGTCATCCACCTGATCAGGCCCTTCAAATATGTTATCCGCTGCTTTCCCCTGTCTCTTTTCCCCTCTATCTGGCCTGTTAATAACAGGTTCTCCAAGCCCTCCTTCATTATTGCATGTCCCAGGAACTTCAGTTGTCTCTTCCTGATGCTCAGTATTAATTTCCTTTTCATCTCCATCCTTTCCAAAACCTCATCATTGTTCACATGTTCGATCGATGATATCCGCAACATCCTTCTGTAGAACCACATTTCAGCTGCTTCAAGTTTTTTCTTCATCTTCGAAGATAATGCCCAACATTCACTGCCACATTGAAGAACCGACATCACATAGCAATCTAGCACTCCTCTTTGTTTCTCGTGAAATTATCCTGTTTCTTAATACTTTAGTCAACTTCTGGAATGCTTCTTTCGCCATGCCAATTCGCCTTCGGATCTCAGTGTTGCACTTTCCGTCTTCTGTTAGAACACTTCCTAGGTATTTAAATTTCTGTACCTGCTTGACTTTAGAGTCCCTCACCTGTAATTGGCATTTTGGGCTGCCCTTTTTGCTGATGATCATGCATTCAGTTTTTTTGCAGTTTATTTGTAGTCCTTTCTTGTCACTCTCTTCAGCTACCTTCTGTAGGAGGTCTTGTAGTTTTCTTTCTGTGTCTGCTATCAGCACTGTATCATCTGCGTACCTTATATTGTTAAAATTGTGACCTCCGATGACGAATCCTGGCATAACTTCTAGGGTTCTCAGAATAGTCCCGCCGTATAAGTTGAACAGATCCGGTGAAAAGACTCATCCTTGTCTTACGCCTCTTTCAATCTTAGTATAATTGCTGAATTCGTTACCTGTCCGTATGCAGGCAGTTTGCTGCCAGTAGAGATTCTTGATTACTCTTAGGTCTTTCACAAATATGTCAATGCTGCCGAGCATCTCCATCAATTCTGTGTGGCGTATTTTGTCAAACGCCTTCGTATAATCAATAAAGCACAGGTATAAGTCCTTCTTCATTTGTATTGCCCTTTCAGAGAGCATTCTAATAATAAATATGGCGTTTTTTGTTCCAGTGTCTTTGACGAAACCGCACTGTTCTTGTCTTATCTCTTATCCTGATTCTGCTTCTCGCTCTATTCATCAGGATTCGGACGATGAGTTTTGTTATATGGCTCATTAAACTGAAGGTTCTGTGGGGTTCGCACTCGTTTGCTCCTGGCTTCTTAGGTAGTGCTATGAAGATAGACTTGCTGAAATAAATTATAAATTATATATGGCCTCCAATGTTGTTCAAAACTGTACTGTACTTATAAGCGCAGTTGTTTACATAAAGCAGCGCTACAACCAGAATTGGTGTCTGGCTTTTGTTTCATGAAAAGCTGACGAATAAGTGATAAAACGATTACAGGTCTATCGAAGTTAAATGTCTTCTTATAGCGGGTTATCTATTCTTTTTCTGTTTGTTAGTGGGAGTCCGTTCTAGTGAAGGGTAGTTGTATACTGTTGCAGGTTAACGGAACTTGGCCTTGTTGTAGATAGCCCACTATAAGTCATAAAATGATTACAAATCAAGAAAGGCAAAATGAGTTGAAAAATAACATTTTTATATATACACATATCAATTAATGTTTTTACAATTAAAGTAATAACTTGAATATAGGTCCAACGGAGGTTAAAATGTTCATGGAAAATAATAAGCTGAAAGAGAATTAATGCTTAGGAATGTGGTGAGCATGTAAGTGAAGAATGCCTTTGATGTAGTCGCTCTTTAGGTCAGTAAGTAGTTTTGAGACAGGGGAGAAGGAAAGAGGCAAGCGTAGTAGCCACTTAACTTAGGTCAAGGAGATATTGATTACACTCTTCTCCTCAGGTTCTGCCTGCTGGGGTCTGTCTGTGTCTGCTTTTTATATCTCCTTTTTGAATCACAGCAGATCGTTTGGAATTTCACACTTGTATTTGGTTCCCATTGGCTGATAGATAAAATTATGAATTTTCAAATAAAAAAAAGATAGGTTTCTTCAATAACTAATTGTTGATTTGAGTTCAGAATATACATTTGCACAGAAATAATGCTATTTTAGATAAATTTTGAAGGGGGAAAAGCCTTCGGGACCTAAAACGAAAATTTACCGACACTTGTTGTCTATGTTTTTGTGTTTCAGGTATTTGCTGTCAATGATGTAAAAACAATTAAATCTCAACTTTGTATTACTTAAAATATTTTTTCAGAATCATCATCTCTGGTAGTATTAAAATCTTTGGTTGTTTAACTTATACATTTTTAGACGTGTTTAATAAATCGCTTCAGTTTCGCTGCAGCACTGTCTCCAAACATAACTTTCGTTTTCCTCATTTGTTTTTATATTTTGATTCGTTACTGGTGTGAAACGCGATATAATTATAAATCCAGACGAGCATAAAGATTACCGTCTGTTCTTTCGCCAGACGAGATTTTTTATTCGAAAAAACAGTATGTAAAACCAAACTTCTCAGAAATTGTAATAACCAGTAAATATAGACGAGAGTTTAATTTGGTCCGCCAGATGTCGCTAGATACAAATATCAGAAATTAATAGAAAGTAATATATTTGGCTGTTTCTTGATCTTTGTCTTTCTTTTTCAAAGTACTTGAGAACTTTTGGATTTCCGGTTGGTATTTCCGGGAATAAATGGCTTCAGAAGCAAACTAGGAATTTTAAATGAGAGTGAAAATTTTAAGTCAGCAAATCAAATGAACAATTCATTTTTCAAATATTAGACTTAAGTTCAATGTTTTTTTAAATTTTTAATTTCCTTTTTTTCCCGACATTCTTTGTTCTCCTTTTTCTTTGAATACTTTTCTTGTAGCGTTTTTTTTTCTTTTCATTCATTTTTCTTTCTTTCCTTTCTTGAGAGAGCAAGCTGCATTCACCCTAGTTGGGTTGAGCCGGCTTCCTCCCCGATAAAGGAAGATTCATTGGGATTTATTTAAGGGCAAGGTCTCAAGTCGTACCCTGTTATTGAACCCATAACTGGAGGGAAGGGACGGATTAATACCTTTCCCAAGGGTACCAGCGCGTAAGTGAATGCAGAGCATTCAACTGGAATTCGAACTCGGCTCACCGATTTCTCTTTCCGAGCCGATATCCACTGCACGACAGCACACATCCGTCACTAAACGCTTACAGCACCTGGTATTCCCAAGCGGTCACCCATAAAAGTACTGACCAGGCTCAACGTTGTTTAACTTCGGTGATCAAACGTGATACGACCGTAAGCCTTTCCTTCCTTCCTTCCTTCCTTCCTTCCTTCCTTCCTTCCTTCCTTCCTTCCTTCCTTCTATATCTTTCATTTCAACCTATAACTTTTCAGTTTATATTTTTCTTTCTTTATTTATTTCTTTCTTTGATCATATTGAATCAGTTGATAGAAAAGTTTGTTCACTGTGTCGTGTAGACAATTTTTCTCGTCAGAATCCATCTTGCACATTCAGAAATCTAACATCTGTCCGTGTATTGAATATAGCTGCCAGGTCTGATCTGGTGGTTCAACTATATATCTCGAGATTCTTGACAAAATTCAAAGAAGAATCTATATTGTAAACGAACCTCAACTGGTCATATCGACTTCACTGACTTTCTCACCGGCGTGAAGTAGCTTATCTTTATATTGTCTATAAAATATTCTCATTACCATTGATCTGGTGATCTTTTGTCCTTGGTGTCTCAACTGCATGTGTTTAAGCTTATTACTGGATTGACAACTACAAATTATCGTTTTTCTCTTGAAATATGTAGATGTAAGCGTAAGTTCTATTCTAATATATTCTCTTCTCACAATTATCACTTGTGGAACTCCCTTCTTTCTAGTTTCTCTACCATCTACTACTTTCAAAAACTTAAATGCAACGTCAATCGCCATCTTCTGTCTTTCAAAAAACTGTTATTTAATTCTCATGTCCCCTCACTAAAGTTTTATTATCTTTCATTCCCAATAATGCGTCTTAGTGGCATTATCGCCTTGCTTGGAGAAAAATGATTTAAAGGAAAAAAAATCAACCTATATCTTTCTCTCTTTATTTTCTTTCTATGTATTTTTACCTTCATTCGCGTTCTAATAAATGTGAATTTTAATAGAAGAAAAAAAAATGAATAAGAAACTTTTATTCTATTAAAATCTCAATAAAAAGTGAACTGGACTGGTGGAGTCTGGCATTTTGTTCTCCATGGCATTTCACTGAGTAAAGAGAGTTATCCGTGCCCATCCCTTCTTTGTCAAAAAGCTGGTCATAATACTTCCAAGGGGTCATTAGCCTTGAAGAATACACAATCGGGAGGAGCGGATATGCTTGCATTTTAGGCAGGTTTGCGAAAGATGCTAAATTTTTTTCCCAAAACTGCCTAAAAGTTATTTCTATTAAACAGATTTCAAACCAATTATATTTATACATAATCTTGACACATAATATATTTACCAACTTATAAGCAAACGAAATGCGTTTCTACAGAAAGATGCTGAGGATAAAACATATGAGCAACGGTGAGGTTTTGGAGAGGATGGAAACAAAAAGGAAAACATTAGGAACAGACAGCTGAAGTTCATTGGACATATAACGAGGAAAGCGGACTGGGAGAACTTGATGCTCACGGAACGGACAGAGGGGAAGAGAGGCAAGGAAAAGCAGCGTATGACATACTTAGTGGGCTTGAGCAGATGGATGATGTAGCGGGGATTAAGTGTGATAGCAGGAGAAGGGGTATTAAGTGCAACAAGGGATAGGGAGACGTGGAAGGCCATTATCGCCTACGTCCCGAAGGGACGCGGCACATAGAAGAAGTAGACTCTTCATTGGGTGTGCTAGTAGAGTAGCGGTTTGCGACTCGGGAAGTGAAGTCGGTGTAGCGAGATCAAAGCCCGGCCGATTACACTGCATTTACTTTTGCGCAGATATTCTGAGAAAGTTATGATCCCAATTCTTCTCCCCAGCTGCGGGTTAATTAGCAGGACAGACTGGAATTTGTAGCCTTGTTGGCAGTCAGTCTAAGCAGAATACAACTGTGAATTCAATGCCGGTTGCGCAGTGAGAAGTCAGCTCCCCACTGTAAAGTTCTACTTGTTACAGTAACTACGGCAATAAGACCTAACTTAGTGAATCTGTATTCCTATGCTTCATGCATGAATTTACCGAATAGAGAGAGAGAGAGAGAGAGAGAGAGAGAGAGAGAGAGAGAGAGAGAGAGAAAGAGAGAGAGATCCCATTAAAAAGAAGAGGAAGAAAAATCTGTTCACCAATGTATAACTTAATTACATTGCTAATATAATATCACAGATATAAAGGTGATCACAGGTTATTGTAAATCACCTGAAGATACCAAATGGTAGAAACCTAGGTTGCCTAATATAACTCGTTTACAAATGAAAAATATTCAAAAGTTCTACAATACAATTGTATTAAACAGTTTTTATACAACTGTGTACTGGTCTAATGTAATTATGACCAAAAACTAAGTAATCAAATAATTATATATATATATATATATATATATATATATATATATATATATAAAATTAAAATCCAAAAATGAAATAGTTTGTAGGTAAAATCCCAAAACCAGATTCTATCATATTATAATTGTGCTAGTTCCTTCCTTAGTTAGTTACTTAGTTCGTCCGTCTGTCCGTTCGTCCGTCCGTCCGTTACGCGACTTACTCTATATGAGCTTTTCCTTCCCCTTTATCTTTTTAAATGTTACTCTCCTCAGCCTTTCTCTCACCTTTGCTAAACGGAAGGGTAGTAAAGAGTGAGAGAGTAGGAGGAGAAAGTCTTTACCGTAGCAGCAGCATCTTAAGCTGTGTGTATATGCGTGTGTACTGTACAATATAGTAAAAATAGGTCAGTCAGTCAGTTAAGTGCCATGCGCGATACACGCTTGGGCGATCATGTCTCTTTCGAGACATGACTGACTGTGCAGAAGATTATCCCGCAGTAGGTTGCCATTGCTTCCTGCGGTAGACTGGTTACCGACCAAGGCTATAGAACCCAATCTGTCCTATTATTTAACCCATAACTGGAGGGAAGAGACGGATTAATACCTTTCCCAAGGGTATTTGCGCGTACTCTTTTACACCCCTGGCCATTACTCAATTAGCTTTTCTGTTTACAATGGACACAGGAGCCTTTAAAGTAATTTTAATTATTTAAAAAAAAAATGATCCCTTCTAACATTTTCGAAATTTTGTCAGAAAGTTTCGTTTTGATTTGAGTTAGCGGCTAAAGAAACGTTACAACTGTTTTACAATGGAAACGTAATGATTGCATCATCCACTTTTTTCGGTGACAAACACATTAATTTTGAAATTCTCGCAAAAATCAAATAATTGCCAGATTTTAATGAAACTATCAGTACTCATTCACAAATGAAGGAAATTATTTTTGAAATTATTATTTTTTAAAAATCTTGATAATTTTTTTTTACCTCTGTTACCTCCCCCCCCTCACACACACACCTAAATCCATGGAATCTTAATAAATTTTATATTGATGGCTAACTTTTGTTTTATTTGTTCAACGCAGGACTCATTGGGGAATATAAATCATCTATTTTTTTTTTCATTTTAAGTTTGCAATCTTCATCCAAAAATTTTCTCCGAAGAGTAAAATAAAAAATGCAGTAAAACTCTGTTATAATTGAATTTGTTAAGCTTTTAATTGCTGGAATAAATAATAACTATTAAGGACATTATACTCTGAAGAAAAAAAAAATGATTTATAACAAAACTTTTTTTTATTAAACTTTTCAATTTTAGATAGGCAATATAATCATCAATTCTTAACTTTGAAGATTTAAAAAATATTTTTAAAACTTTATATATTATTAAATTTTTTAATAATAATAATAATAATAATAATAATGAAAACAATTCTTTCACAATGTTATTATTTTATTTATCATTTGTCGTATGATAAAGTAAAATTTTCCCAGGATATCATAATTATCCTTCCGTGGAAATTCCACAGGTTCCGCTACTTAATATTAATTTTATTAATATTAAAAATAATGCAGTTGGAGGGCTGGATGTAAATAATATTATCTATTTACAGAGTCAAATATGTATATTTTTTTCAAATAAAACTCAGAAAGCTACATCCGTTGTATGGCCATTACTTTCTTTCGTTTTTTAATGTAAGCTTCTTGTGTATGGAATTATTTTGAGTGACTTTCCAAATTGTGGAATTTTGTTTCATATTTACAAGAAAATTTTGATTTTGATCGTTGCTGAGGAAGCTGAGGAAGCAAGATTTTTTTTGTCGCCAAAATGGCCATACAACGAATGTAGTTTTATTTGAATATATATATATATATATATATATATATATATATATATATATATATATATATATCAAAACAATGACGCACAGTTGAATGACAAAAGTGAAAAGATTAAGTGACACGTTTCGTCCGATTAGTGTTCATTTCATAGAATTTAGAATTTATATATATATATATATATATATATATATATATATATATATATATATCCACGACAGATTTGGTTCTATGGCCTTGGAAGGCAACTCATCTAGGAAAAGAAAAAAAACTGAATTTAAATCCTCCAGCTAATAGAACAGTCCCGGGCGTGTAGCCATGGTTTGCAACCAGACTAGAAGAATTGCAACTCTAAGCATATATCCGAAGCTGGAGTTTCTTAAGCAGTCCGATATCATGTTCAATTTCAATTTGGCAGCTCTTGTGATGACACTGGTACCAAGCTGTCTTAGCATTTGACTTGGCGTGGAAAGGGAAGAAGTGCAGCATGGGCAACTCCCGATTCACATTAAAAAAAACAAACATGCACGAACCTACGTTCTAGAGAGTGAATAAGTCTTCGGACACAGATCCATGGTCCCTGGAATCCGACTGAGGAACAACAACAGCAGCAATAATAATAATATATTTTAGGAGGGAGATATTACGGTTATATCTAAACCTCCATCTACATATATATAATTCCATCCATAAGAACACTTGAGCCTGGTCAGTATTTAGATGGGTGACCGCTTGGGAATACCAGGTGCTGTAAGCGTTTATTTATGGATGTGCGTTGTGGTGCAGTGGATATCCGCTCGGAAAGAGAAATCGGTGAACCGAGTTCGAATTCCAGTTGAATACCCTGCATTCACTTAAGCATTGGTACCCTTGAGAAAGCTATTAATCCATCCCTTCCCTACAGTTATGGCTTAAATAACAAGGGTAAGACTTGGGCGCCCTGCCCTTAAAAAAATCCCAATGAATCTTGATACTCGAAAAGAAAAAAGTGTTACTAGACACAAAACTTGTATAAAAACAATAAATTGTTGAAAGAAAAAGGTATTACCAGCAATGAATAAATAAAATTTAGTTGGCAATAAATGACCCGCCGGGGTGTTGATATGCCATAAAAACAAAACAACCAACCAACGATAAGAACACGAATTTAGTTTGATGAAGCCGTTTTAGAGGACGAAAATAGTTGCACACACTTTGTCATTCAACTACCATAGCATCCAGTGAAGTGATGGCACAGCTTCGCTGGGCGGAGGGCTTCCAGAATTAGAATTAACGATGAGAGCAAAAGAGTTGCTCACCTGGAATCAAATGCCACGGGTTCGTGTTCAACGCGAGCTTTCACTTGTGGAGGATATCGACTATCGATTGATCTGTAGAAGGACGATCTACTAGCCCAAAACACGCCACCCATGAATGAATGTCTCCGGCTTTCAATGTGCGGGGAACTGGTTAGGTGTACAGCAGCGCAAATGATGGTCTTACAATCTGTTAGTTGTTTTTTAATCATTTTACCCCAAACAAGGGAGCAAAGCCGCTAACACACAAAAGGTTACTGAATATAAGAAAACCACTTTTAGTGAGAAAGAATAGTAAGTGGACAGAAACTAAGAAGAGATAAGATAGCGATTGATATTGAAATTACACTTTTTGAAAGCAAGAGGCCGGAAGAGAGGTTTTTCTTTTTTTTTTTTTTTAAATCATTTCACCCCGAGCAAGGCAGAAATGCCACTGATGAGCTGGGGGCTACATAACTGTAAAAAGATTAATTAGAAAAGAGTGAGGAGTACAAACTAGTTAGAAAGGAGCAATATAAAGCTGAGAATGCATGTGCGATGACAGATACGTAGGTGGAGAGAAAGGGAAGGATATACGGGGGTGGGGAGAGAGCTATAGTCCAGTGTTTAATAGATGAGTATTGACATTGCATTTAAATTTCTGGAGGTTGTAGCCGTCAGGAAAGCAAGAATATGGGAGCGAGTTCCACAGGCGAGAAGTGCGAGAGCCACAAGCGAGAGTGAGAAAGAAGAAATTATTAGCATAGAATATACAATATTTTGGGATCGTAGAGTTATGAACGTTCCCGAGTCGGTTAAACATACTTCGGATCTTGTTGACAGACTTATAATAAAATATATTCATTGATAGATTAAAAATTAATGAAAAGTTTAAAATTACTATTTCGTTTGTGCGAAAGTTGTTCATAAGGGGAGTATTTCCTGTATTAAGAAATTGGTCGAATATATCAGCGAATGAGAACGGCGTCACCACTAAAAAGTAAAAACTCTAATATAAAATCAAAATAGGTTACAATTGTGGGTAAAGTCTGTAGATTTGGGTTAAGAATGTGTCGGGATTGAGTCAAGAGAAGTGGGTAGCGAGGAAGTTGCAAAGAGGAAATGGTTTCTTGGGTGAAAAATAAAGCTGGGGTGGGCAGATTAGATGTGATCGCAGACCGACCGTTTCTATAGGTTTTAATGCTGGCCTAGTTAGTGTTTTTCTTTTTCTATACGACATCAGCAACCTGATTCGAAATTCATTCATATCTTATATCCAGTGAATTGAGAATAAGCAAGAGATGCCGGTACGACAACCATATAAAACAAAATATAAATATATTTACTTAGTTTGCTCACTCACATCAAATGCTACCACATTGAAACCTCTTTTGGGATCACGCAATGTCTTGCTAGCCTGATGGTCCGTAGTTCAATACTTGAAAATCCCACACTTTCCGAATCTGTTTATATATATATATATATATATATATATATATATATATATATATATAGTAATATTTCACCTAATACAAGGCTCGAGAGCAATTCAAGATAGTGGCCCACAGTAAAAAATTGTAATGTTTATAAAATGGAAAAATGTAGTAAAATCAGATTACGAGTAACAGTAAGATGACGATCGACCTCTGATTTAAAGAGGACAATGTTGAAATGTTCAGGAAAGCAACCACGCGGAAGTCTTTTCAACAAAGTCACAGTTCTTGGAAAAAAAAGCTATATGAATAGAATTTCCTTCTTAGATTTCAAAAAGGGGGGAAATAAGGTTGATTCAATTCCGTGAAAGTGACATGGAAAGACCTGAACTGGGGAAATAACAATGGAGCGTATAGCTGAACATTTTGTCATAGCAATAGTGTGTGTGGTGATAGGCTTGTAATTTGGGTTTGCGAAACTGGAAAATAAGTTATTGCCTACAAAGCCACGTAAACGATTTTGAATCCTGAAAAGCAGTCACAGTCGAGATACGATGCTTCAGTTTTTGGTGACATCTGACTCTTGTAAAGAAACAAAACATGACAGAAGTCAAGTACTTTCTAGAAAACTTCAGTTTTAACCGATTACGCGGCCCTTATATTCCACATATACAATGATGCAAGCTTATCGCTACTATATC
This sequence comes from Ascarosepion bandense, assembly GCA_037127315.1. Classification (NCBI taxonomy): domain Eukaryota; kingdom Metazoa; phylum Mollusca; class Cephalopoda; order Sepiida; family Sepiidae; genus Ascarosepion; species Ascarosepion bandense. The sequence goes on along the minus strand of JBBBDQ010028365.1, from coordinate 175,646 downwards.
ATACTTCCATGGCAAATAGTCCAACGATCTCCATTCTTTTGTGCCACTAACTCAGATCTTCACAGCCAGACCCTCTTTGCTATGTCCACAGTGTTAAATCACTGTCATACTCTTTGTATTCCATTGGTAATAAGAATATTCCACTCATACAGTTTTGGGCGTTCAAAACATGAAGGCTTATTGAGAGCTGAAACGTTTATGGTGACTGGAAAAAACTCTGGATTTGATCGGTTATGACGAATTGACATCAGTTTAGTCTTTGATCAACAGAATGTAACTTAAATTAAAAAGCTATTTATATCCCCATTGAACAAATAAAGCAATGCCAGAGAGGAGATCAAAAGCAAAGAACTGATTATTTTGTTTTTTCGGCAATACATCCATAACCAGTGATATCACTTGCATGGCTACAGTAATTTGAAGGTTTTAGACAATCATCCGAAAAGAATGAAAAATAGCGGAAACATTTTGGAAACAATAACTTTACAATATAAAAACTGGATGGAACCGTAAGTTCTATTCTAATAGTTTCTTTTCTCGCCTACACTTTCAATTTCATGCTTCTCTGCTATAAAAAATCTTCGAAAGTTTAAATGCAATGTTAATCGTCATCTTGTCTTCCTGAAACCTATTATTCTACTCCTATTCTCTTTTACTCCCAATAACTCACATGCGTCTGAGCGGCATTATTGCCTTATTTGGTGTGAAACAATTTCTTCTTCTTCTTCTTCTTCTTCTTCTTCTTCTTCTTCTATGTGCTGTGACCCTTCAAAATATTGACGATCATGGCTTTCCACAGTTTCTTGTCCTTTCTGGCTCTTAATGAATTTTATCTTTTCGGTATCTCTCCTAATCCATGTGCTTCCAACTATTTCCACAAGTTCAATAGGTAGGCTACGCGGTGCTTTCCCCTGTCCCTCTTGCCTTTAAGGTTTTACGGCCACATGACGTTGTAATACCGGTTCCCGTACATTGAAGTTATTCAACGTCGAGCCTGGTCACCTCGATGGGCGACCGCTTGAGCATACCCCACCTGCTGTCAGCATGTATGTACATGTGGTGTAATGGATACTGATTCTGAATTGTTAATTATAGAGCCAAGTTTAAATTAACGTTGGGTTCGTTGTATTCACTTGCGCACAAATACGCTTGGGAAATGAATCAATGCACTTTTACTCTTCCAGCTATGAGTTAATTACTAAAGATTTTATCACTAAAAAATTTTGCAATCTAAAAATATTTTCTGATTTTAAATAACCCGCAAAAAGTTGTTAAGCCGTAAAAAACAAGTCAATCAATAAACCTTGCCTTCAATATATCCTGAAAAGAAATAACGGCTTAGACTAATCCACCCACTTCACTTCTTTGAATCATGTTCACCAACAAATGAAAGTGCAAATCCTATTTATTATAATGAAAGCAGTTATATATATATATATATATATATATATATATATACTAGCAGTATAATCCGGCGTTGCTCAGGTGTAACGAAAGCTTTAAAACTAATCCATGATCCTGGAGCTGAGACACTTTGGACGTTGACACAAAACCTAGTTAAGAACACTCGCAGACGCTTATAGTACAACTGTGTAAATTTTCAAGAAAATCGGTTCAGCCGTTTTGGAGTCTATAGGTATCGGACACACACACAGACACACACACAGAGACAAAGTTCCATTTATAAATAAGTTTAGATATGTCAGATTAAAAAAATTGCAAACATTGTGTCTGTTTATTTTTAATAAAATCTGTTCATACTCACGGATAATCTTTCACGTATTATAATTGAAAGATGTAAGAGATGGGCTGTAACGTTGACAGATAATTTTATCATTCATTTCTTGATGTTCCCAAGCAATTTCAATCTCCTTCCGAGATCATCTTCAGGGGTGTGAGTTGTGGCAACAAAAATATTGTGAATGTAGACAGGAATGGTGTTGTAGATGTCTAGAAATGGACGAATAGTCAGATATGTGCAATGTCAGACGTCTAGCTAATGTAGTTGTTGCAAACTCAACATATATATTTGATTTTTGTCGGAGATACATTCTCCCAAGAGACATTTGAATTTATATATAATGCTGGTTTTACGTAACACATCAGTTTGTGGAGAGGAGTTATTACGAAAAATAAATTAGTAGTATTGTATTTTTTACAATATATTATTAACCGTAATTATTTATTAGGATTAACGGGTGATATATTAGTACAAATGAATTTTTTAATAATTTTTCATCCTGTTTGTACTTATCATGCATCTGGTTGCAATAGAAGAGTTTGATATGTTTATGGTCTTTTGTGGAAGTACTATATTCTGTTTGATGAGTGTTGAGGTTTTTGAAATATCGTCTTATTTGTTCATCTACAATGTAGTTTGGGAAGCCATTATTAACGAAAATCTGCTTAATACCTTTTAATTCAAAGTAAAATATCTATTTTGCGAAGGAGTTGATTTGTGCTCGGTTAATTAAATTGTGTAAAATTGCTATTTTGTAGTATATAGGGCATTCACTCCTATAGTTGAGAGTGCAAGAGTTTTTGCTGGTTGTTTGTTTTATATTGAAGGTAGTGAATGCGTTATTGTTTGTGTCTATCAAAATGTCATATAATAATAATACTCAAAAGATTATCCATGAATATAAACGGAGTTTATTAAAAACAATCAGCCACAATGTTTGCAGTTTATTTAATCTGACATGTCTAAAATAAAATTTGCCGCCTAAATACACACACACACACACACACACACACACACACACACACACACACACACACACATATATATATATCCCTTCTGCCGCTCATGGAGAGAGAAACAATAGCAAAACAGCTTCAACTCAGTTCATTAGAGAGACAATATCGAGACAGCAACTGCTCATTTCATTCTCTTTACTACCATTTATTAAACTTTACTGCCAGTCATGAAAGCTCTTGCCACGAGTTTGCTCTTTAACAGTAGCTTATTTTATTTTTTTGCAATCATTATGTCGTCGAGTTGTAAGAATATATATATATTATAATAAAGACCATTGAGTATATATATATCCTTCCTGTCACGCTGAGTGGGGGGTGAATTATAATATTTTTCTCATGTCTTAAAGTAAGATACTCAATAGTAGATATATCAATGTATACGTTGCCGTCATTTTAGACAGTATATCGATGTAAATAATTTGCCATTTTTGAAAGCGCGAGCCAACTCGTATAGAATAAATATTGATATATAAAATTAAATAAATAATGGTAGTTCATATTGAAATATATAAAATTTCAACTTTAGGTTCTTCACATCTGTATTGGGAGTAGGAGACAATAGACACTTATTACAGCTATGAAGTCACAATTGTTATTCTCCCAGAGTGGTTGCCAAACACAGATAGAAAGTCTAGTATGCCCGTCTATTTAATCCATAGCTGAGCATGTCTTTAATTCTCATTGGGGAGGTGAGTGACGTCAGTGGTTCCCTAATCCTGTATCGACCATTACTCAGAAGCTGACGACCGAGATGCAGCGTCTGTGATCCCATCACAACGATGAAGCCGTTGGCCACTTGAAGATTTAGCTTCAAAGTGTCCAAGGAATCCCATGTTTGTTTTTGAAATCAGAGTATTCTTCTCCTAGACTGACTACTAAACAAGGCTAACGAGTTCTGTCTACCTGTCAGTTAATATGTAAATATACAAATTTAGTCGAACGATAAATATGTAATGTTAGTTAATACATAAAAGTGTTTCGCACTTAATCTTAAGGAAATTTAGTCAAGTAATCGTCCTCAAGAGATCTTTTATCTTTCTATTTTTTCCTTGCTTAATTCTGATTTGCTCTGACAGCGAGTGTTGTAGCCAAATTATTAATATCATTATTTATTATAATTAATATATACGTGCTTCACATTCAGCTAAATATTCAACAGTTTACTGTTTTAGAACTTTTACACAGATTAAACACCTTAAAAAAAGTCATCTTCTTTCTTAATTGAAATATTAGCTGCCTGCCTATCTCAACGCATCGTATGATGGTCGTCACGTCACAGAGTTGGCTATTCGCTCATTGAAATTAATCTTAAGCCTTTCTTTACCGGTAAGCAAAATCCAGTTGAGAAGCTCATGAAACTCAAGTCTACGTCTAGGTTCACGGTAATCATATTGAAAAATACATTGGGAATTAAGGAAAAATTATTTGGACACTTGAAAATCTGACGCCTATATTTACTTTAAGCATACACAGATGATATCGAATGCAACAATTTACTAATCCAAATAAACCAACATGTTATTTACAACTAACAGTATAGCCCGGCGTTGCTCGGGTGTAATGAAAGGTTTAAAACTAATCCATGGTCCTGGAGCTCAGACTCTTTGGACGTTGGCACGAAAGACTAAAAAGCAATAGTTGTTTCCAGTTAAAACGAAACCGTAGACTGAAAGAAAAATGAATGGATGTAAGTTAAATTTTGATTTCCTGGTATCGATAGCAAATAAGTCTTTTTCGTCGTAAACTGAATTTTGAAGGTTAAATAAGTCCTCTGAGTAAATGGTATCATGGCTGAGAGTAAGAACTACAGTTATACCTACTTAGAACCAAACCCGAAACAAAAACTAAAATAAAATGGCGGAAAAAAAAATACAGACATACAGGCAGATAAACCCATGCACACGCAAACATCTTACCTTTTATATATATATATGTTATCGATTTTCTTCACTATTGTAAGAACTGCAACCTTGAAAGTTATGAATATCGTTTCTTATGTCTTTGTCTATGACCTCTCCTTCTCTAACCCGATTTTTTCGATTATCGATATTTATCGGGGGTACCAAAACCTAGCTAAGAACACTCGCAGACGCTTATAGTACAACTGTGTAAATGTTCAAGAAAATCAGTTCAGCCGTTTCGGAGTCTATAGATAACACACACACACACACACACACACACACACACACACACACACACACACAAAGTTCCATTTATAAATAAGTTTACATGACTGACAGGACTATGGATTAGTTTTAAAGCTTTCATTACACCCGAGCAACGCCGGGCTGTTCTGCTAGTCTACAATAAATGATCCTCTCTACAGTTCATGTCATGGTGGTAACCATGGTGGTAACTGATACATTCGTCTTGGATGATGCACACGTATTTTTCAGGGTTATTTTATTTTAAAAAAAGTGCGTCAGAAAATGCGGTAATACGGAGAAGCGTGTGTTCATTTAAACTGATGCTTTTTTAAACCGATAAATCTCTCATTTCGTAAAGAGGCTAATTTTGTGATCTCACCCGAAGGCAACTCAAAGCAATGGTAATGGTTGTGGTAATGGTTATGATAATATTAACCGTTTCCGTATAAGGAAACATTTGTTATTCATTGACCTAACAGCCAGTACTTTTTTGGTTGTAATTTATAAAAGCTTTCTCTTCAAACATTTTTTTTAAAGGGAATCAGGATTTTTCAAGTTCAATTTCTCTTTCCAGTACTGATGGAGATTTCCTTCCGAACCTTCTTTTTGATTTGGTGTGTAATTTGAATATCTCTATTATGCAATCATTTTCTCTTCAAGTTACATGCGCTATCCATTTTAGTTGTTGGTGCTGTTGAAAGTCCTCAAGTGATGTGGTTCCTGCTATTTAGTACAGTTTTGTTATACAGTTTGTGATACTGTAGCGTGAGTCCTCAGTGTTCAAAGCAGGATAATCTTTACCAAAATCTCCAGGCCTTATTCACTGAAAGCAAACGGCCAGCGATACACCTTAAACAACTCAAGTCTCTGTCTGTCTGTCTGTCTGTCTGTCTGTCTGTCTGTCTCTCTCTCTCTCTTGCTTCCCCCTTTCTCTCACTCTCGAACACGCACAATTTTGTCATGGGTTTTTATTTACTAGCAGTATAGCCTGGCGTTGCTCGGGTGTAATGAAAGCTTTAAAACTAATCCATGGTCCTGGAGCTCAGACTCAGCCTAAAGAATATTTGTGGGAAATTTGGTGAGAATCGGATAAAAATTGTGGATTTGTATAAACGACATACAGACAGATAAACACACACACACACACACACACACACACACACACACACACACACATTGCCTTTTATATATATATATATATATTATCGATTTTCTGCACTATTGTAAGGACTGCAACCTTGAAACTTCTGAATTTCGTTTCTTGTGTCTTTGTCTATGAGTGTATCAAATATGATTAAAATCGAACCACTCCTTCTAGAACCCGATTTTTTCGATTATCGATTTTCGATATTTATCGGGGGTACCTCGACACAAAACTTAGCTAAGAACACACGCAGACGCTTATAGTGCAACCGTGTAAATTTTCAAGAAAATTGGTTCAGCCGTTTCGGAGTCTATAGGTAACGGACACACACACACACACACACACACACACACACACACACACACACATGCACACACAGGCAAAGTTCCATTTATAAATAAGTTTAGATCATGAAAACTATCTTTAAGAATAACCGGGATCAATAAGGCTTGTATTAACTTCCAGCTAAGTGTATAGCTATAGTTGACATGTTCCTAGTATTTTATCACGGACTCTATGAATGATTCGTTCTTCGTTCAGTAAAACTTAAAAAGAAGTTCGTTATGGCATTTACGAGTAGTTACTTATATCCGATATTATTTAAACCAAGGGACGTATAATCGATGTTTTATAGTACAAATAAAGCTACTTTTCATGTAGTTGTTCTATTGGTGCAGGAGTACATTAGTATCTTCTTTGAAGAGCGTAAAGTAAAGCGAATGGAGTTACCCTTGCAATTTTGCAACAATTGCGTCACCTGTTTAGAACTGCTTCATTTGAAGCATTCACTGCATTGTTATCTGCTTTCAGTCAGATAACACTGCGGTGTATGCAGTAAAATTTCCCAGCCTTATAACTAGAGTTACTCTTTTAACTGACTGGGCGGAAGATTATCCCGCAGTAGGTTGCTATTGCTTTCTCCGGTAGACTGGTTGCCAGCCAAGGCTATAGAATCCCAATCTGTCCTATTATTTAACCTGTAACTAGAAGGAAGAAACGGATTAATACCTTTCATATGAGTATTTGTGCACAAGTGAATGCAAGGAGTTCAACTGGAATTCGAACTCGGATCCCTGGTTTGTCGTTCTGTCTGTGAGGAAAAGAGCACGATGATGCAGTTCATTCCGCCAGAAATTTGTAAACGGCATGCTATACTGCTTGGCATTCGTGCCGAAAGCTTCATTACGAATATTTAAGAAAGTTTGGGTGTCAATCTGAAGACAGTACAGAGAATTCGAAAGAGTTGGATGAGTCTGATGGTTATTACGAAGTTGTTTTGACTGATCACTAATGACATCGACGTTATGCCTCCATCCCTATGCCCGACAAGAGGACACTACTCCATGTCACTCACGCAGGAGAACTCAGTCATGGCTGTTAGAAATTTTTTTCGATTACATCACCCCTTACATTTGGCCATCTAACTCTCCAGACTGCACCCTCCTTGATAATTATGAGTTGGGCGCAGTTAAACGAGAAGCTAACAAAACTGCTTGTAACACCAAAGATGAACTGAAGGCAAGGATTATGGCAGCATTTACCAAATTATACAAGGAGACCGCCCAGAAGAAATGCAGGAAATTTCCAAATCGTCTTGGAGGTGTGGTTTAAGCCAATGGCAACTTTATTGAACAAATTTACTCTATAGTACTATTTTTGTGCACTTTTGCTAAATATATCTGTTAAAATGAGATGTCAGTGTTATTTTCATTTTAAAATTTATTCATCGTTCTCTCTCTCTCTCTCTCTCTCTCTCTCTCTCTCTCTCTCTCTCTTTATATATATATATATATTAGCAGTATAGCCGGGCGTTGCTAGGGTGTAATGAAAGCTTTAAAACTAATCCATGGTCCTGGAGCTCAGACTCTTTGGATGTTGGCACGAAAGACTAAAAAGCAATAGTTGTTTCCAGTTAAAGCGAAACCTTAGACTGAAAGAAAAAAGAATGGATGTAAGTCAAATTTTGATTTCCTGGTATCGATATCAAATAGGTTTTTTTGTCGTTAACTGAATTTCGAAGGCGAAATAAGTCCTCTTAGTAAATGGTGTCATGGCTGAGACTAAATACTACAATTATACCTACTTAGAGCCAAACCCGAAGCAAAAACTAAAACAAAAGGGCTGAAAAAATACAGACATACAGGCAGATAAACAGACACACACACAAACATCTTGCCTTTTATATATATATATATATATATATATATATCATCGATTTTCTGCACTACTGTAAGAACTGCAACCTTGAAACTTCTGAATATCGTTTCTTATGTCTATGAGTGCATCAAATTTGATTAAAATCGGACCTCTCCTTCTCTAACCCGATTTTTTCGATTATCGATTTTCGATATTTATCGGGGGTACCAAAAACTAGCTAAGGACACTTGCAGACGCTTATAGTACAACTGTGTAAATTTTCAAGAAAATCGGTTTAGCCGTTTCGGAGTCTATAGGTAACGGATGCACACACACACACACACACACACACACACACACACACACACACACACACACAGAGACACACACACACAGACAAAGTTCCATTTATAAATAAGTTTATATATATATATATATATATATATATATATATATATATATATTTAAAATCCAAAAGGATGATCAGATAGGTAAATCTCAAAAAAACAAAACAAAACGATCCTACTAATATTAATGAAATTAATATTAAAATTCATCAAGGTGGAGGGCTCGATGCAAATATTGCATTCTATTTACAGAGCCAAATATAAAAAATAAAACAAAAAATTCAATATTTAAATCCGTTGGATAGCCATTTCTACGAAGAAATCTTCGCTTCTTCAGCAACGGCAAAACGAAAATGTTATTTTTCTTTTTTTCTTTTTGTATAAATATACTGTTTACCAAATGGTATAATTCATTAAATTTATCATTGCTTTTTGTTTATAAATTGCATTCCATTACTAATTAATTCTTTAATTAATTGCTTAAGATCTTTGTTTCATTTGAGAAGGATGTTGGCCCGGTGCTGAGATCTCAGCATTTAAACCTTTTTGATAAGCTTATAAATTCGGTCACAGAAGTAATTTAGCGTTAACTCTTTACAAACTGAAATTTTTATTAAATTGTACCAGTTTTAAGATAAGTCAGATTAACGTTCCATTCGAGCTCTATGTACAATAGTGAGCCCCCTTCAAGAAAATTTAGCATATATATTCATATATACTTAAAATATATGGCAGTGGCGTGTTTATTCATGAACGTCTGGTTTGGAATATTTCTTTGGGATATTTCCTTGGAAACCGCGCAAAATGGTAACAATAATTGTAATTTGGCATTCATTGATCGAGCAGCCAGTACTGCTTTCGGTTGAGATTTATAAATCCTTTCTCTTAAGACAATTTTTTAGAGAAATACACTACCGGCCATAATTATTAGGCCACCCCAGTTTTTTAAAAGAAATTATGTATTTCATACTATTTTTAATTAAAAAAACATACTATTTTATTTTAAATGAAAATAGAATGGTTCTTTTGTTATTATTACTCTGCAAAATTTTACAAGGCAAGGAAGCTAAGATAAACTCGTCCGAATCACCCTAAATTTTCTTCCTTCTTTTATTGATGACACTGCAATATAGATAATTATAAAAATATTTTAAAATTCATTTGATGCACATGTTATATAGTGCAATATTAACAAAAGAACCATTCTATTTTCATTTTCTACAATTATTCACTTGGCAATAAATACTAAAAAATATTATGAAATACATCATTTTTTTTAAAACACTGGGGTGGCCTAATAATTATGGCCGGTAGTGTAGGTTTTTCATGTTTAGTAGCTTTTCTCGCACTTTCCAGTGTTGCTAAGGGTTTCCTTGCTAGTCTTTTATCTGATGTAGTCTGAAAGGTTACCATCTTGATCATGTTATTTTCTTTTCCAGTTACATGTGCAATTCATTTTACTTGTTGCTGTTGTTGAAAGTCCTCGAGTACGTGATTTCTTTTAAAGAAGTATGATTTTTGCCATGATTCTCAGGTTTCACTTGCTTAAATCCTTTTTGAACTTAAAAAAAAGCTATTATATACAGCTGACAGATTAGATATTTCTGAACGGGTTAGAAAATGCCCAATATACCGTAAATATGATTGTAACGTGTTCACGAGACCCGTATCCCAGTAGGGTCTTAGGAGAACCATATGCGGCAATATGTATCGCAGTCAATGTAGCCTGACGAACCTCATCTCAGGCTTGTTTTTAATTTGCAGTTCTCTTTGTACCCGAAGCAAGACAACCCATGTTGCCATATTATTTTAAAGAATTTTAATTCACCATTCGTACTATTTAACTAATAGCTAAAAGAAATCGTACTCATGCCGTTTCTAAGGACATCCAGTCAGTTAATTGCCATACGTGATACACGCTTGGGTGATCATGTCTCGAAAGAGACATGTCTGACTGGGCAGAATATCATCCCGCATTAGGTTGCTATTACTTTATGCGGTAGACTGGTTGCCAACCAAGGCTACAGAACCAAATCTGTCCTGTTATTTAACCCATAACTGGAGGGAAAAGACGGATTAATATCTTTTCAAAGGGTATTTGCGCGTAAGTGAATGCAAGGATTTCAACTGGAATTCTAATTCGTCTCTTCGATTTCTCATTCCGAGCCGATATCCATTGCACTACAGTGCTAAGGACATTACATTGTTTTATTTTGCAAGAAGCTTATAAGTATGACAAGGCAAAGGTTAATTCAAACGTTAAGCATATGTAAGCATAAAGTGGGGTTAAGATAACCGTCGCATTAGCCACACACTTACTTTTTTGCCTCTTGTCCTTGTCATACTGCTAGTTCTGTTGCATTTCAAGTCATTATTTGAACAATTTTCATATTCATCTGTTTCCTTCGCTTCAAAACCATCACTAGAGTCAATAATAGCTTGCGAGGCATCCTCGACATTCATAAGTTTGGGTCTCATCGTATCGAAATTTGATTATCATCGTTAAAAAAAAATAAAGGAATAAATTGCTTATTTCGAAGCACAACTCTACATGAGATCCATTTTCTCGTACTGATTTATTAGCGTATGCTCATCTAGAGTCAAATATTGTTATTAGATTCAGTTGCAAGCAAATGTATGTGTTTCTTCAGTCAAATCAAGCCGGTGTATCTGGGAAGGTTAACAATTTTATTTTAAAGGCGTGTTTTTGCAAGGTACTAGCCATAAAACTTACCGTGTAAAACAGAAACACATACAGAATCGTGAAATATCTTGACAAAAGGATGAAAGAGTTGTATATATCTTTCAGTCTGTTGAGTGCCATATGTGATACACGCTTTGGACGATCATGTGACTGGGCAGAAGATTATCCCGCAGTAGGTTGCCATTGCTTCCTGCGGTAGACTGGTTGCCAGCCAAGGCTATAGAACCCAATCTATCCTATTATTTAACCCATAACTAGAGGGAAGAGAGAGATTAATACTTTTCCTAAGGGTATTTGCGCGTAAGTGAATGCGAGGAATTCAACTGGAATTCGAAATCGGCACCCCGATCTTTCGTTCCGAGTCGATATCTATTGCACCTCAACTTTGTGTCTTCTTAAAATGCCACTCATCCTATTTGCAAATTATGATGAATGGCGTAAGTACATGCCTGATATTAAGCACTTTAACAAATAAATATAACATACTTTAAAACTGTATTTGATTATATATATATATATATATATATATATATATATATATATAGTCATCCGCAGACAGATCTGTTTTCATGTGTAAGCAAATTGCCCACAATTCACTGTATCACAACTCATCAGTACGGTTAGACATCCGATTGCATTTTTCTTTAGCCGGGATTGAAATCCGACCGAATTGACATCAGTCGGCGATTCTACCTCTGAGCTATGGACGCTCGGTAGAAGAATGCAGACTTTTAGCTCGTGATATACCATGTAAACATACGCCAGTAGCTAAGAGTGTTCTAATTCATCACTGAATGAAAAAGGTGAAAAAAGTTTACTTGTGATGTGTTTCGTCCTTTAGGACATGATCAGACTAAATTTTTTATGTTGGTACATCTACACATGCGCATGGACAAGGTGTGCTAGGAATTATAGATTTTTTTTAATTTCTTTTTTTTTTTATATTTAGCCGATTTCATTTACAGCCATTTTCTTTTGTCTACTAACAAAAGTGATGGAAAGAAAAAGAAAAAAAAATTCTAAATGAAACAACTTGATATTAAAAATAAAAATAAAAATCTAAAATCCCAACATTCCCCGTACGTACGCTTGGGTAGCCGTACCAACTGAACAAATTTAGTCCCTATCTTCGAAGATGAAGGAAAAACTTCAAGCAGCTGAAATGTCGTTCTACCGAAGGATGCTGCGGATATCATGGATCGAGCACGTGAGCATTGACGAGATTTCGGAAAGGATGAAGATGAAAAGGAAATTAATATTGAGCATCAGGAAGAGACAACTAAAGTTCCTGAGACATGCAACGAGGAAGAACTTGGAAAACCTGATACTAACAGGCCAGATAAAGGGAAAAAGAGACACGGGAAAGCAATGGATGACATATTTGAAGGCCCTGATCAGGTGGATGACGGAACGAGGGTTGTATGATGTAATAGGAGAAAGCGTGCTAAGAGCCACCAGGGACAAGGAGATGTGGAAAGCCATGATCGCCTACGTCCTGAAAGGATATAGCACATAAAAGAAGAAGAAGAAGCCCTGAAGGATGAAACGCGTCATTAGTAAACTTTTTCCATTTTGACATGCATTTTCAAAATATTGTTCTAGATATATAAAAATTATACCGTTACCTCATATATATATATAACCAGCTGGAAGCAGTCGATCAGGTTTAGTTGTAATGTATTATTATGAGGTTTATAAAAAATAACTGACTTATAGTATTAATAGAAGTCTAATCCCATGCATACTGGTTTTGAAAAGTTGATAAACTTTGAAAAAAAAATTAAAACAATATGTTTAGTGATAAGATTTCCTAAAAAATGGTGTTGAAAATGTTAATTAAATATAAACTGTTAGATAAACACAATATTTTGTGTCAAGATAAAGTTGAGAAAATCAGCTTTTACATGCCAGGAAGGACATTTCCTTCCTTTTTTGCGTCTAAATTATTTATATTTTACTTAAAAATGATTGTAATTGCAAGCGAACTTGTGTTGTAAGGCATTGCAAAATCAGTCTTTGTCAACAAATCTAACAAATGAATCCTATTGATATTCAGGTGGACGCAACATGGAACATAGTGTAAACCTTAGCAAAGAGGGAAAACTGTTAATAGCCACAAAGGAAAAGGAAAGTTGTGGAGAGTGATGATCCCCTATGTTCTGAAGAGACACTGCAAACAAAAGAAGAAGAATTAGATAAGAAAAGGAAGAAGAAGAATAAAAAGTAGAAAAAGATGAAGATTAAAAAGAAAGAGACAAAGAAGAAGAATGAAAAAAGAAAAAAGAAAAAAAAAGAGACAAAGAAGAAGAAGAAGGGAGAAAGGATGAAGAAAAAGAAAGGAGAAGAAGAAAAAGAAGGAAAAAGGAGAAAAGAAGTAGAACATAAAGAAGAAAAAGGAGAAGAGGAAAAGAATAAAAGAAAGAAGAAGAAAAAGAATGAAGGGAAAAAGATGGGGGAAAGGAAGACGAATTAGAAGAAAAGGGAGAAAAGAAAATAGAAAATGATTTTTATAATTTCCACCAAATTTTATTTATTTTAATTTTTGAAATTTATTCTTCTAACCTGCCTAAAATATTTTCTCGCTACAAAATATACTAATAGTAATATTAATCGTTTCCTTATAAGAAAACATTAAGCATTTTTTGACCGAGCAGCTAGTATTAATGTCAGTTAAAATCTATAAAATCTGTCTTTTAAAATAATTTGGCAGACTGAAGTCCATTAGCTGTTATTGTTTTTTTCCGGTATTTATGGCGGTTTCCTTCCTAAACTTTTATTTGTATTAGTGGGAAATGTTAACACCTTGATTAGTTCAATATTTTCTCTTTAATTTACATGTAATAATCATTTTCGTTGTTGCTGTTGTTGAAAGTCCTCAAGTGACGAGGTTTATGCTATTTGCTACATTTCTTTGTGATTATGTGTCTACAGTCCACAAGGTTAGAAGTGCGGTCTTCGTCAACACCTGTAGGTTTCACTCGCTCAAAGTCATTTTTAACCGTTGACCTTAGAAAGCGGTAGTATACAGGTGGCAATATAAATATTTCTAAATAGGTTTCTTATCAGGCATGGTATTCATATGAAAGCTTAAATCTGACGGAGCTATTTAAGAACATGACTCGAGATTTCAGGTTATTATTTTGTTTTATTTTATAGTAAGTTGCGGTGCTCGGCGAAATTAACACAAGTACAGCCTAATATTTGTTTGATTTCTTTCTTTCATATGATAAATTTGTTATACCTGATCCATATAACGAGGTATGGATAACTTCTATAAAATAACCAGACCTTACAACGATGATGTCTGCAATTGTGCCATGAAAAGAAGTTAGCTATAATATTATTTCCAGAACGAGAAAGGTAACTAAATGAATGATCCGAAGTAATGTCCAAATGTAAAAAAATCAGAAAATATATTTTAGGATCATATAAACCCGGATGAAAGTGTTTACAATTCTTAAAAAACTACACCCTTTTTTTTTAAATTTCAGTTATTTTACACTTCCAGATGTGCATTTTTAAAATCCCAGTTGTGCGTTTGAAAAAATATTGGAAAATCAATTGATATAAAACGTCTGGCGATACCGAAATGTTTAAACCAAGATTGCTTAGTCGACTGACTTCCAAATAAAAATATTTAAAATCTCTACATTATATATGTATTGAGCCCTTTTTAATACGACTGTATACTGGTCTAATTTAATTCTGACCAGTAACTGGTTAATAATTATATATATATATATATATATATATATATATATATATATATATATTCTAAACATATACTGTTAAATATAAGAGACAATGAATGTTTATCATGTTAAATCATGAGCCGTTCTAAACGTCGTATTTTGGCTTTAATTTCAGTTGAAAATAAAGACAAAAATTCTCCAACATTTGGATAATTTTTTATTAATTTGTTTCTAAGCTTTCGGCTCACATGAGCCATCTTTAGAGAGGTCACCAAGACGGTAACACAATAACATCCACCATCACCGACGATTTTATTTTGTGTCGACATAAAACTCCGCTAGGCAACGGCAATAGTTATCAAAAATAACAAACGCAGTTCGCAAATTTGCAATGTGGTTCTATGACGTCACACCGCGTGATAGCGTGAAATGACAACAAAACCATGTATTCAAATGCAATATAATGTGTTATGGCCAGATTTAAAAGTGATTTTATTAAGTGAGGGTTGTTTGGATTTAATGTACAATCCTCCAATATCTGAAGGTTCTTTTTACTGTGTGTATTTCAACTGAAATTAGAGCCAAAATACGACGTTTAGAACGGCTTATGATTAAGCATAATAGACATTCATTGTCTCTTATATTTAACAGTATATGTTTAGAAAATTATTTGCTGCCTCGATACATTATATATATATATATATATATATATATATATATATATATATATATATATAATTATTAACCAGTTACTGGTCAGAATTAAATTAGACCAGTATACAGTCGTATTAAAAAAGCTCAATACATGCATATATATATAGTTATTATCATTGTTTTTATAATGCAACTCAATAGCTATAAGGTTTCGGTGTTCAATACATTATCATATGACAATTGCAAGTATTAGTGTTATTATCATTATTAGTATAATAAGTTGGTTAACATTGTTTCTTTCAATGTTGAAAAAATAAAAGTAAAAGAAGAGAGTGTTCAACTATGAGAGGAGCGAATAATAATAATTCTAGTGGTTTAAGCTAATGGAAGTATATTCCCCATTTAGATATTTACTTTTAAAAGATGTTCAATACAGAAGTAGAGCATAGATATATAGTTATAATTATAATTATAATTATAATAGCATACTGCTGCTCAATAGCTATAATAATAAACTTTATAGCTATTGAGTTGCAGTATGCTATAGTAGTAATAACTACACATCTATGCACTACTGTTTTGCTATTTAACCCATAGCTGGACGGAAAATCGATAGGTATTTGCGCGTAAATGAATGCAATGAATTCAAGTGGAATTTGAACTTGGCTCTTCGATTTCTCATTTTGAGTCGATATCCACTGCACCTCAGACGCACATCGGCCAATGGAAAAAGACCTAGCTAATTTGAAAATCAATATTCAAAATACTGGCTCTTACTTGGATTCGAACACTCGATCTTTAGCCTCAGTGTAAAATACACAACTCTCTCAACTGCGGAGTAGACCTATATTAATCTATATATATATATAAAAGGCAATCTGTGAGTCTGTGTGTGACTGTTCCCTATGCACGCCATTAAGCTACGCCATTCAAACTTTTTTAGGGACACATATCTCCAGGGAAGCCAGGTCGACACATACTTTTTGAGTTTAAGTTCAGCAATTTTCCTTTTCGCACTTTTTGGCCAATGGTGCAGATTGTTTTTGCTCCGTAAAACATCTAAGATCTAAGATGGTTGCTAGATTACGTCACAGAAATCAAATCACACGTTTCAAACGCAACTAAAATATTTTTTATTAAAAAAAAATGAGCTTTTATATTTGATTTTTATTCGGACGTTTTATTTTCGTAAAACATCTAAGATCTAAGATGATTGCCAAATTACGCCATAGAAATCAAATCACACGTGTCAAAAGCGACTAAAATATTTTTTATTAAAAAAAAATGAGCCTTTATATTTAATTTTTATTACGACGTTTTAAAAATTCATTTGGTCAATAAAAAAATGTGAATATTTTTCCGGGTAGTTTTGAAACAAAAGAAATATAAGTAGGCGTGCATAGGAAACAATCACACACAGATTCCCAGATTGCCTTTTATATATATAGATTATATTTTAAGTGTCTGCAGTGAATTTAAACGTATTTGTTTCATCACATGGAAGAAATTAAAATGTTGCACGGGCAACGCCGGACTATGATGCTAATATTTACAAGTATTTATAAGTCTCGTTGGAAGGTTATTTCGTGTCAGTCATTCAATTTGGAAAGACATCCTCTTTAAATATCAGCATTTGAAAACCTGGCATTGAATATTGACCATTGATACTGACGAAAAAGACGCAAATAGATAACCAGTAAAACAGGTTAATCTATTTGTAATTCCATTAAAACAATTAACTTATATTAATATATAACTCTTTTATCCTTTAAACGATGTAAACCAACTGACGTATTCATTCACACACGTACTCAACGGACATATTCACTCTCTCTCTCTCTCTCTCTCTCTTACACACACACACACACACACACACACACATACATATATATATGTATGATTAATGCTGACAACTGAGTAGGTTCATACCTACTTCGAAGTTTCGTGAGGACACCATTATGACATCGACACTCGTCAGGGAAAGGTTTGTTTATGTATATCAACACAAGATATTATCTTTGATGGTGGATATCTTTATGTTAACGTCTCTGTAACGTCTCTGAAGATGGCTCATGTGAGCCGAAAGATTAGAACCAGCATATTAAAAAATATCCAAATGTTGGACAATTTTTGTCCTTATTTTCACCGGAAATTAAAGCCAAAATACGATGTTTAGAACGGCTCATGATTAAGCATGATAGAATTGTCTGTTATATTTAACAGTATATGCTTAGAAAATTATCTGCTGCCTCGATACACAATATATATATATATATATATATATATATATATATATATATATATATATATGTATGTATATATATATGTATATATATATATATATATATATATATATTATTATTATTATTATTATTATTATTATTTAATCATTTCACTCCAAGTAAGGCGGGACTGCCACTAGCGCGCAATGGTTTACAGTGAGATAAAACGCTGGGTACAGAGGTTAATGAGAATAAAAGATGAACGGAATTCAAGAAAATAAAAGATGACATGATGGAAAAAAAGCTAGTCAGACCAGTTGTCATGAAAATATTTGTAGAAAAGACAGGGAAGTTACATCACGTCACTGAGAAAAAGACTGAAGTCGAGATGCCAAGTCAGGACCTATTGTATTGCAGATCCTTTTTTTGATTTTGTCGTGAACCTTGAGATGAATAGCTGAATATATATGCAGCCCTACCAGAATGACCTGCTAGTTATTTGATGTTAGTTCTGTGACAAAGGCTTGTAAATCTGTTGTAGCAACGAACATCCTCTCCTGAGTTTGTTCTTCAGAATTACAGTTCTGTTGAAGAAACTGTCTCATTAGAATTTCCGTCTAACAAATAAAATGCAAATAGAATGTGAATGATTCAACCGTGTATAAGTTTGATCCTCAGTGAAATGTTCTACACATCTGGATTTGTGCCATATGCTAAACTTAGGAAATAATCAAATCTTTTAACCTCTCCTGTATGAAATTATAGCAACCTTGTAACTGAAAAAAAAAGTCTTTTCGTCGCTGCTCAAATTAGGTTAACTTTACTCGGACAACTTCCGTTTTAGCAAATGATTTTCAGGAGCTACGTTGGTAGTAGATCCCTGAAACTGAACATACAAATTCTGGCTTTGGGTGATGTTAGCT
This sequence comes from Ascarosepion bandense, assembly GCA_037127315.1. Classification (NCBI taxonomy): domain Eukaryota; kingdom Metazoa; phylum Mollusca; class Cephalopoda; order Sepiida; family Sepiidae; genus Ascarosepion; species Ascarosepion bandense. The sequence continues at coordinate 156,920 of JBBBDQ010028365.1, read as the reverse complement.
ACTCAAAGGTCATATGATAATACATAGGCAACACAGACAAACCTTATGTTTGTCACGTGAAGGAGGCCTTAAGAACTACTTACGAGTTCATGTCAGTGCGTTTGTTCAGGTATTAATTGTAAAAATAATAAAATTCTGAATGAATAACACAAAAAAGCTGCTAAATTAAAAGACTGTATTGTTTTGCAAAAAAGTGGCAATCATATATGTAGTCATCCGCAGACAGATCTGTTTCGCTGTATCACAGCTCATCAGTAGGGTTAGACTCCGATTGCTTACAACCCAGGATTGAAACCCGACCGCAGTGGCGTCAGTCGGCGATTCTACCTCTGGGCCATGGGCGCACAGTAGAAGAAGTCAAAATTTTTAGCATGTATATTATCACTATACACGCCCAATACCCAGAGTGGTCTAATTCATTAGTGAATGAGCGATCAAGTACTACAAGGCTATCCTACTGCTTCCTCTGTACGAAGTCTTTTGCCAGTGCTGGAAAGAAAAGGCTGTATCACAGGACATGAGGGACGCTATGATCATGATTCTCAACAAAAACAAAGGCGAGCGAAGCGACTGCAACAATTACAGAGGCATATTTCTATTCTGAGTTGTGGGCAAAGTCTTTGCTCGGGTAATCTTGTTCCATCTGCAGAAACTTGCCGAACATGTTTACCTAGAAGTCGCAGTGCGGCTTTCGATATATATATATATAACCTGATTTAGAAGCAGGGAGGCCCCAGGCAATTCTACTTGTAAGGACTGAGGCGATTCCACTTGTGAGACCCGAGGCTATTCTGCTTGTGAGGCCCGAGACGCTTTCGCATGTGAGGCCCTATTGCTTTCGCTTGTGAGGCCCGAGGCTGTTGCGCTTTTGAGACCCAAGGCTATTTCACTTCACCTAAGAATCCCTCATTCTCACGGTTAGAGGAAAATGGAAGAGTGTTAAATTAAACGATTTAAATAAAACTGAGAACGATGACGGGTGTTTCAAATTACTGAACAGTTATTTATGTTTAGGATGCGGTTTCCGGTTTTCTCTTTTCCAATCTTTTCACTCTTTTCCTTTTTTATTATTATTTTTTCAATTGGAGTAGATAGACTAAACTATCGCCCGGTTCACACTCCACCCACATCTATTGAACAGGTGAAGAGGCTCATCCCTTGTTTCCTGTTTAGGATGCGGTTTCCGGTTTTCTCTTTTCCAATCTTTTCACTCTTTTCCTTTATAATTTTGTTTTTTTCAATTGGAGTAGATAGACTAAACTATCGCCCGGTTCACACTCCACTCACATCTATTGAACGGGTGAAGAGGCTCATCCCATGTTTCATGTTTAGGATGCGGTTTCCGATTTTCTCTTTTCCAATCTTTTCACTCTTTTCCTTTATTATTATTTTTTTCTCAATTGGAGTAGATAGACTAAACTATCGCCCGGTTCACACTCCACCCACATCTATTGAACAGGTGAAGAGGCTCATCCCTTGTTTCCTGTTTAGGATGTGGTTTCCGGTTTTCTCTTTTCCAATCTTTTCACTCTTTTCCTTTTTTATTATTTTTTTTCAATTGGAGTAGATAGACTAAACTATCGCCCGGTTCACACTCCACCCTCATCTATTGAACAGGTGAAGAGGCTCATCCCTTGTTTCCTGTTTAGGATGTGGTTTCCGGCTTTCTCTTTTCCATTCTTTTTACCCTTACGTAGCCCCCTGCGCATCAGTGGCGTTACCGCCTTGCTTGGGGTGATATGATTAAAAAAAAAATATGCGTTATGACAGCATGTGTAAGAAAGGCATATAACAGTGTCAAATATATTATACAGTTTGACTGGAGCCACTTTGATTTTCAGATCCAATGTTTCATCCTGCTAAGCTTATAGGTAAATCCGGCACTTAATACAAGTTTGCTAAGTAGTTATAATTACAGTAATATACCTATTGCCGAGTCATTAGGAAATTGAACCAAGAACATTCAAATCCACTTACAACAGAGTGTCTCTACGAGTTAATAGATCTCAGGCGACAGACCTTTTCTATTTGTCGAAAATATTTATTAGTTGACAAATTAGTTATAGCGCTTAACCAATGTAAATCGAAGTTGGTTTTCCAGTTTGCTCTCTCAGACTAAGCCATTATTAGATGGTTACTTTTCGAAATTTTCTTTTCGCTCCATTTCTGAAAAAATATCGCCGCTAATTTGAAAGCTGTCATTGTCAAAATTAATTCAAAAAAATTCATCACTTATGAACATAGCTAAATCGAAAACTGCATCTACTGCAGTTAAATTGAAGACTATGATAGCAATCTTGAAAAAAAAAATCACAATAGTTCATTCAAAAACAGTTATCACTTATGACAACAACTAAATAAAAAAAAGCGATATTATCTCGGCTAAACCGAAAACTGCTTCAAGAAAGGTAACCTGTTATCAGGAGAGCTAACGTCCAGATAACAGTTTTAGGGTTATACTGAAAAAACATTTTTTTTTTTGTGACTGAGAAATCAAAAACTAATATCACATCGGTCAAATCGAAAAATTATGATAGGACATTAAAAACTGTTATCACTTGTTTTCAACCGACAGCTAAATCGGAAACTGTTATCAAGCCAGATAAACTGTATATAAATTTACAAGACTGTTCTGATGATCAGTAAATTAAAAACTTACTGCGTCTCAAGTCAGCTAAATCAAAAACAGCTATAACGATAGTTAAGTCGGAAACTGTTATCACAACGTCTAAATCGAAAATGTTAGTTAAACCAAGCACGACTCTCATGATTGTTAAATCAAAAATTGCTATCAAGACAAATCGAAAATTGTAATAACGATGGTTAAATCAAAACCTGTTTGCACTATAAAGCTGTTGATTGGCCGCCGATTGGAAGATGATAGTTACAAACAGGAAAAGTAATCTGAAGGTTTGCTATATTGATATTCTGTAAAGCTAGCTGACAAAAATCCGACGTCTTATTCTTATTCTTATTATTTATTTGAAAAAGAAGAAACTTTCTCAGAGAAAAATCAAGACTTTTCCGCTAAATTCATCAAGAGTTGGGTGCCTTAGCATGTGGTAGTCTTGTCGACCCTTACTAGTGTATATATCTTCATTGTGTGCACCATAGAAAATTCGACATTAAATAGCACCACAAGTCTATAATTGACTTAATCGAAACCCATTACAGCGCATTTTCAGAGTGAAATCATTTTCAATGCAGTTTTATAGTAAAATCATTTCCAACGCATTTCCATAGTTAAATTATTCCAATGCATTTTCAAAGTGAAATAATTTCTAAAGTATTTTCAAAGTGAAATAATTTTCAGTTAATTTCAATGTGAAATATTTTCCAATATATTTTTATAAAAAAATAATTTCGAATACATTTTCATGAAATGGTACCCAATGACTTTTTATGGAAAAGTCACTTTTTATAGTAAAATCATTTCCAATGTATTTTCATAGTAAAATCATTTCCAATGTATTTTCATAGCAAAATTATTTACAGTGCATTTTCATGGGAAATCGTTGCCAGTATATTTTCAAATAAAATCATTTCCAATGCATTTTCATTTGCAGTGCATTTTATAAGGAAATCGACTGCAGTGCATTTTCATAATAAAATAATTTTCAATGCATTTTCATAGCAAAATAATTTCTCATGTGTTTTTATAATAAAATCATTTGCCGTGCATTTTAATACTAAATAATTTCCTTCACAACATTTTAGTTGAAGTAGTGTGAATGACAACATTTTGATTATTTCATGATTTTCGAATCAAGTTATACGCGTTATTCATTTTAGTTGTTACTACTGTTGATAGTCTTCAAGCGATGTGGTTGGTTTTTGGTATTTGCTTGTGATCCTGTAACGCCAGTTCACAATAGTCAAACGTGGGTAGTCTTCGTCAAGACACCCAGGCTTTACTGGCTCAAAGCAATTTAGTTTGATGATTATTTTTATTTTTATTTGTTTTTAATCATTTCACTCCAGTCAAGGCAATAAAGTCACTAGAACGCAAGGGGTTACTGAGTACGGAGCTTAATCCTCATTGGGTGCTGCATTCTTGTACCTTTGTGAAAGTCTAAGCTAAGGAAACATCAGAAGTTGCTTGCAGAGATTTACTTTTAGTCTTTAATTATTATTTGCTTGGTGGCAGAACTTTTTTGGACTAAAGAAATTTGCTGCATCAATTCTGACTCGTTAGAGTAAGTAACGTTTAGTCATTGACGAATGGCAGCTCACTGACAATGTACGCTTAAGGAAATACAAAGAGGCTGAAATGTTCCCAGCATCATTAAGAATTTGTTACAATCTTTTTGGATTGTTGATCATTTGGTCAGATTTTGGAAAGTTGGTCGTGGTAAGAACACCCTCGTACATATTTGCGTGTTTAAGAAAGCGAAATGTCTTTCTTTAAGATTTCAGCTTGAATACAAATTTTGGCACCACCACCTGCATAAATTGGTGCTTTGTTCCACAGACATTGTGTATTCACTTGATTATCTCTTGCGTGATGTTCGTCCTTGTAATAAAAATAAATTTCTGCAAACCTTGGAGAAAAGCGTCTTTGTATAGCGTTTTTTTTTTCCCGTCAGTTGCGGTTGTACAGAAAATGCCATAGTCGACTAAGTTCATGGCGTGAATTCCTGCTGATGTAGATGGATATTAAAGACAAAGAGAAAGAGATGGGCCTTGTGAAAGAGACAGCAACTGGTTGGTATAATAAAATCTAAATCTAAACTTATTTATAAATGGAACTTTGTGTGTCTGTGTCTGTGTCTGTGTCTCTGTGTGTGTCTGTGTGTCTGGGTGTCTGTGTCTGTGTGTGTCCCTGCTACCTATAAACTCCGAAATAGCTGAACCGATGTTCTTGAAAATTTACACAGTTGTACTATATGCGTCTGCGAGTGTTCTTAGCTAGTTTTCGTGTCGAGGTACCCCCGATAAATATCGAAAATCGATAATCGAAAAAATCGGGTTATAGAAGGAGTGGTCCGATTTTAATCAAATTTGATACACTCATAGACAAAGACATCAGAAACGATATTCAGAAGTTTCAAGGTTGCAGTTCTTACAATAGTGCAGAAGATCGATTATATATATATATATATATATATATATATATATATATATATATATATATAAAAGGCAAGATGTTTGTGTGTATGTCTGTTTATCTGTCTGTATGTCCTTTATACAAATCCACAATTTTTATCCGATTCTTACCAAACTTCACACAAATATTCTTTAGGCTGAGTCTGAGCTCCAGGACCATGGATTAGTTTTAAAGCTTTCATTACACCCGAGCAACGCCGGGCTATACTGCTAGTACTAATATATCTGCAATGGTCCCTCCGAATAAAAATGGCTTAGTAAACACGGAGTATATATATAACAAAAATCTGGCTGGTTACTCGTATTCAAGGTCTTCCAGGGCTGCTATCTAATCACCGTTACAGACGCTTGCACAGGCACATTTGTGTTTGTTCAACATCCACGAAGCCCACCTATGGTTTATACTACCACAATGTTGAGCGGACCTTAGTGACAGTTTCTGGGAGAAAGCGCATTATCTGGTGTGATCAACATTCTGAACAATGGCAATACGTTCCAACCATCGGTCACAATGGCTTGTGACTTTGCACTAGCACAGCCATCGACGGCCCCTCAAAGGGAACCGTCAACTCAGTTTAACTCATAAGGCTTAGATCAACCTGTGATATGCCTTTCAGGCACTTTCCAAATGTTCCTCCAGAAGAAGTCACCTATCTGACAAATCAACCATGGTGAGATTCGAACCCGGACTTTATATATGAAACATTTGGAGGCACAGTGGAGTAATGGATTGCAACTCGGATTGAGGAATCGGAGAGTCGTTTTAGTCGATCCGTTACATTCACTTAAATATGGGTAAATATCAGAATAGACTGGGTCCTATAGCCTAGGGTTGAAACCGGTCCAGAAGAAATACAACACGGAATTCAAAACCTGAGATCCTAGTGTTCCGAGGGTGACCCACACAATATTCCGTGATTTTTGGCTGTCAGTCAAGATTTTGGGCATCGCCAAGCTATTTGGAAGTCTACTGAAAAGGATCATGAGGAATAAAATTCAAAGTCTACTCTCAGGTCCTTCCGACAATTGGAGCAGTCGATGGTTAATTAATAAAAAAATATCACAACTCTCGCTTCATTTGAATGAAAGTCCAAAATCTGTTGTTCCAAAAGCTAATTCGTAGACTGTTATAAAGACGGTTAAATCGACGATGGCTAAATCGAAAGCTATTATTACGGTATATTTATGCTGCAGAACAAAAAAACTACTATTTCTATAGCTACACAGAAAACTGTTATATATCACTAGAGCTAAATCTAAAACCCTTACTAAAACGGCTAAAAGGAAAACTGATATCATTAATCAAGTTTGTTAAACCAAAGTCTCTTACTACGATAAGAACATAGAAAACTTTTAGCACGAAGGCTTATAAAAAACTGTTGACATAATAGATGATCCGAAAACTGTTGTCATAATGGCGAAATTGAAAACTGTCATAATTTATAACGACAGTTAAACTGGAAGATAATACAATCAATAACTGTTATCAAGATAGCTGTTCGTATTTGTATCCCAACAGCTAAATAAACAAAGTTTTATAAGGACACGATGGTTTAATTTTAAAATTTTCTCACAATAGCTAAATCGAAAGCAGTTATCTCTATAGCGATATCAAAAACTGTTAACACGATAGTACAAAATGACTGCTGTCACAGTCGATATATAGAAAACGTTCATCACTTATCACAGCTGAACCTAAATTTGTTATCGAAACTGCTAAAGAGAAAACTGTTATCATGATAGTTAATTCAAAAACTGTTATAACATATAATGACAACAAAAACACGGATAAATTTAAAAAAATAACGGTTATCCCGCTAGTTAATTCGAAACTTATGACGATAAATTGAATTTTTATTACAATAGTCAGAATGAAAGTTATTTTCACGTTAGCTAAATAAATAAAAAAACTGCTATCACGATAACTTAATGGAAAACTGTTATCACAACAGCTAAATTGTTATAACGACAGCTAAACTGTTATAACGACGGTTAAAATGATATCGTACATGCTTAGAATATTGCTGTCAGATATGATCCAGTGCTCTTGCTATTTATCTGGAGTTCCTTGATAAAGTGCAAAGAAGAATCAGCAATATTATTGACTCCGATCTGGCCTCTCGACTTCAGTCACTTATCACTGCCGCAAGGTTGCCTCCCTTTTCTATACATACTTTCATGGTAATTGTTCAAATGAGCTCTTCGCTATGATACCGAAACTCTTTGAATTTAAGCACAGGGCTGTCTAGTACTGTGCTTAAATTCTCACTAATTTAGGTTCTATTAATATTTTAGTTGAGCTGGCTATCTATAACCGTAAATACTATACTAGCAGTTTATTTTCTAGCATTTTTTGCTTATGGAACGCATTTCCGGCTCTATGTTTTCCAGCCAACTTTAATCTGCAAAAACTTTAATGTAATGTCAATGGCTATCACTTCTCCAACTTCCGTTGTTCTCACTCCTTAGCAGCGTTATTGTCTTTAACTCTTCCACATTCAGTAACTTCTTGTGTTTCAGTGCCTTTACCTCCTTGCATGAGGTGAACTCGATTTAAAGAAAAAATTCTCGTGAGTAAGGAATGGAAAATTAGTCAGTCTTTGTATGTGTGTGTCCATAACAATGTCGCTTTTCAAATACGTGGACAGCAAACTGTTACCCTGAATGGTTGTATCTGTCTCTCTGGGTTAGTCTGAGTTCTCTTATCTTCACGCACGTCAGTGTTAATTAGCCTCACATTGGTTAGATGTCACGATGAGCCGAATGTCTTATCTCGAAATATTCCAGACACCCCCCCCCCCAAAAAAAAATTCTATTTATTTTGGGATATTAATGCACTGAAGCGTTTAAATATACAGTTAGAAATTTTAAAAATATAAAATCGCCGAAAATAGAAAATCTTTTTCTTCGAGGTTAAATTTCGTATGTGGCTTGATTCAATGTACCTCATTATCTACTGTCAGTGCACTTGTGCCTCAGCGCTCCTTTCACGTGCGGATAGTGAAATGAATAACGGCCCGGAATAAGAAATTAAACAGGTGCAGAAATTTAAATACCAGAGAAGTGTTCTAACAGAGGGACGGAAAGTGGGACACTGAGATCCGAAGGCCTATTTGCATGGCTAGGAATCCTTTCCAGAAGCAGAATAGTATATTAAGAGATAGAAAAATTTCGATGGAAACAAAAAAAAAAGGTGTGTGTGTGTGGGGGGGTACTGGATTGTCATGTGATGTATTTCCTTCAATATGGAAGTGAACACTGGATGATCTCATCAGAGATGAAGGAAAAACTCGAAGGAACCGAAATGTGGTTCTACAGAAGGATATTGAGGATACCATGGACAGAAAACGTAAGAAAGAACGAGGTTTTGGAGAGGATGGACACGAGAAAGAAACTGAGATTAACATTAGGAAAAGACAGATAAAGTTTTTGGGATATGTAACGAGGAAGGAGGGCTTGGAGAATCTGATGCTCACGAAACAGATAGAGGAGGGGAGAGACAGGGGAAAGTAACGCATGACATACTTGATGAACTTGAGCACATGGATGGCAGAGCGGAGATTGAGTGGGATAATAAGAAATGCGGTATTAAGAGCGATAAGAAATAGTTAGATGTGGATAGCAATGATCGCCTACGTCCTGAAGGGACAAGCTACATAGAATTAAAAGACTGCACTCATACACATAACGTTTATCTCAGAACCAGCCAGTATTGAAATCGAAGAGCCGAGTTCGAATTCCAGTTGAGTTTGTCATATTCATTTTTGGACAAATAACTCTGGGAAAGGTACTACTAATATTCGTTCTCTTCTATGGGTTAAATAGTAGGACTTGTGTCTAAAAAAATAGTTATCTCAAAGAAGTTATTGATGCAATAACCAGTAGTGAAATGAAAAATAATTATTCTTATAATCGAAAATATATTTCGACTTTAAATAACCCATAAAGTGTTGATAAACTGTCAAAAACAAATCAATCAACGTATCATTCATAATTGAGTCAGTTGCTTTCTTCTTACTATTTTCAACTTTGGAGGATTGTGAAATGATTTTAAAAAAAGCTTTAGATAAACACAAGGTCAACAGAAGCAGAAGAAGATGTGATAAACAAATGGCTGGCTATTAGTCGTTACCAATCTACCAGGGTGGATAGTCCAATTCGTATTACGGGTGTCTGCTCAACCCACAAAGCGCACGTGTGGTTTACACTGCATCTATGCCGAGTGGATTCTAGTTTCAGTTTCTGAGAAAGAGAGAGAGAGAGAGAAAGAGAGAAAGCACACTATCATCTGGCCTGATCAGTTTTTTAAACAAGAGTTGCCCGCACAAACACTTGGTTACGATGTCAAGCCCAACATCAAACGGGATTGTCTACCCAATTTCACTGACAAGGCTTCAGTCGGTACGACTTTCAGTTTCTCCAGGCCGGTAATATCCAGGAATCACCTTTTCTGCCAAATCAATCATGCTGAAATACGAACCCAGGTCACATTGCATAGATATGGCACAAGGCCGAATGTATGGGTCACCCAGTGAGTATTGAACTCAATATTCTGTCATGGCCAGCAAAACACGTTCTAACCACGTAACCACATAGAAGAAGGAACATCTATTATTCATATATTAGAAAAACAATATGTTGCAAAATTGCGTGTTACTGACTGAATTTTTTTTTCGAGACATGACTAACTGGGCAGTAGATTATCATTGCTTTCTCAGGTAGAAATAGAGCTGCGTGAATAGGGTCGTCCATTGGGATTAATTCCTATCTCGGTAAGGATAAGCATGCACAACAGGTGCTACCTAACTGTGATTCATTTACTGTTAGAAAAAACACCACTATATATAACTTAAGCAGAAAAATGTTGTATTAAAGTTAAATCAGGGTAAAAAGGAATCATTGATAGGCTAAAGCTGGTTAATCCTTGACAACCTTGACAGCGTTTAATGGTGTCTAATCGGCCTTATGGTTGAATTATTTTCGACTTACACAATTCTTTTTTTCATGGACTAAACTTCGGAAGCATCTCGCTGTTCTATCGCTCTTTACATGACAAATGTTCTGACAATTGTTTGTTTTGTTTGTTTAATGGCATATCAACACCTTATGAGTCATTTAATGCCGAAATTTAATTTTCCTGGGAGCTTTGAAGTAATAAAAAATCGGTTATTCTACTTTCACAGTTGACTACATGGTAGATGATAATTAGCTTTTTTTCATATACATTTTTGTGTAGATATAATTACTAGAGGCGCTGATATGGGTGTTTTGTGCTGTAGTTTTGCTGAAGTTATATTTTGGAATGCAGCTCGATTTAAGAAATTGTAGGATATTATATAAATTAATGCAAGAAAAAAGTTATTTCGTGTTGTTTTTTCTTTGGCGGCACATCAATACCTCTATGGGTTATTTAACGCCCAAACCTAAATATTTTGAACATATTTGCATGCATAAACTACAGCTAAAATGTATTGTTGGGCATTTTGCTACAAATATTTATTATTGGTCATTTTTTTTTATAATCGTTTCACCCCGAGCAAGGAATTCCATTGCCACTATTGCGCAGGGGGTTACATAGGGGAAAAATGATGAGAAAGGATGGTTAGATATAGGAAATGTCAGAAGGAGGGTGATAGACGGGTAAGGATACCGAGAATGAGGGTTGGGTAGATGGTGAGAGTGTTGGGAGAATAGGTGCAAGTTAGTGTGATAGGAGGTGTCTATTGACCTTACATTTAAACTCCTGGAGATTGTAGCTGTCGGGAAAGCAGGCATGTGGAAGGGAATTCCACAGGCGTGAAGCGCGAGAAAAGAAGCTGTTGGAGTAGAAATTACGGTTACATCTTATCTGTTTCACTGTAAAAGGGTGGGATCTAGTTGCTAATCTAGTATCTCGTGTAAATTCGTACCTAGGCGGCACCATTTGCAATAAATATGTATTTTATATTTTCATAGTGTTTTATTTTCGTTTGGGGGGCTCACTATTTGTCTATAGTAGAAATCTTAGCAGGTGCTACCATCTCGGGTCAGCGTGGCTCCAGAAATAGCAAAAATTAAGAGGCGCTTCCATGATCCTAAAACTGTCAAACTCCTGATCAGAGTTCTTGCTGCCGTATGTAGTTTATCGTCACACCCAGGACTGTGTTCTGACGAGCTACATTTCTTAGTTGCATCAGTCCATACATTTATACATAAGAGAATCTGTGCCACATATTCAGGGTCAAATTATTCCAATTCACCGAAGAAGGTAAGTTCCATTTTGATTTCTTCCCAAGGACCGTTGCTTTGTGGAACAGACTCTCACGAAAATTCTTTCTATATTACTACAATCTTAACCTCGACAAGTCCAGCGTCAACACTTTTCTCCATATAACACTCTCATTCAGTAATACCCTATTTTGAGTTGCTTTTGAATTAACAGAACAACGTTACAAAACAGTTAAAAAAAACGGTCTGCAGTGATACTGATAATTAGAAACAAACAAAACATATGTAAACCTTGCATAGACCAAATCTTGACAGTGTGTCGCTCAAGGTTCACTGCAGAAAATTTAATGTGTTTGCCATTAATTATAAATATTTCATTGGTAGAGAGCTTTACTTTTTTTTAAACGTAGATTTCAGTACTAGTTGGTTCTGAGACAAACATCTAAATCTAAACTTATTTATAAATGGAACTTTGTCAGTGTGTGTGTGCGTGTGTGTGTGTGTGTGTGTGTGTGTGTGTGTGTCCGTTACCTCCTAAACGGCTGAACCGATGTTCTTGAAAATTTACACAGTTGTACTATAAGCGTCTGCGAGTGTTCTTAGCTAGGTTTTGTGTCAAGGTACCGCCGATGAATATCGAAAATCGATAATCGAAAAAATCGGGTTACAGAAGGAGTGGTCCGATTTTAATCAAATTTGATACACACATAGAAAAAGACATAAGAAACAATATTCAGAAGTTTCAAGGTTGCAGTTCTTACAATAGTGCAGAAAATCGATAATATATATATATATATATATATATATATATATATATATATATAAAAGGCAGGATGTTTGTGTGTGTGTCTGTTTATCTCCCTGTATGTCTGTATTTTTTCAGCCCTTTTATTTTAGGTTTTGCTTCGGGTTTGGCTCTAAGTAGGTATAATTGTAGTTCTTAGTCTCAGCCATGATAGCATTTACTCAGAGGACTTATTTAGTCTTCAAAATTCAGTTTACGACGAAAAAATCTTATTTGATATCGATAGCAGGAAATCAAAATTTGACTTACATCCATTTATTTTTCTTTCACTCTACGGTTTCGCTTTAACTGGAAACAACTATTGCTTTTTAGTCTTTCGTGCCAACGTCCAAAGAGTCTGAGCTCCAGGACCATGGATTAGTTTTAAAGCTTTCATTACACCTGAGCAACGCCGGGCTATACTGCTAGTTCTCTATAAGTATAATCTTTTTCTTCTATGTAGCTTGTCCCTTCAGGACGTAGGCGATCATGGCCTTCCACATGTCACTATTCCTTATCGCTCTTAATACCGCATCTCCTATTATTCAACACAATTCCCGCTCCACTCAATCCCCGCTGCCCTATCCACTTGCTCATGTCATGCGTTACTTTCCCTTGTCCCTCTTGCCCTCTATTCGTCCTGTGAGCATCAAATTCTCCAAGCCCTCCTTCCTCGTCACATATCCCAAAAACTTCAGCTGTTTCTTCCTGGTGTTAAGTATCACTTTCCTTCTTGTATTCATCCTCTCCAAAACCTCGTCCTTTCTGACATTTTCTGTCCATGGTATCCTCAACATCCTTCTGTAGAACCACATTTCGGTTGTTTCAAGTCTTTCCTTAATCTTTGATGAAATCATCCAGTGTTTGCTTCCATATGAAAGAAAATACATCACAGGATAATCCAGTACTCACTTTTTTGTTTCCAGCGAAATTTTCCTATCTCTTAATACTCTACTCAGCTTCTGGAAAGCATCCTTGGCCATGCAAATAGCCCTTAGGATCTCATGGTCGCACTTTCCGTCATCTGTTAGAACACTTCCCTGATATTTAAATTTCTGCACCTGTTTGATATTAGTATCCCCTACTTGTATTTGACATTTCGGTCTCCACTTTTTACTGATGACCATGTATTCAGCTTTCTTGTAGTTTATATGGAGCCCTTTCATTCCGCTTTCTTTACCTACTTTCTGTAGAATGTCTTGCAGTTTCTTTTCTGTATCTGCTATCAGCACTGTGTCATCTGCCCATCTTATATTGTTCAGATTGCGGTCGGCAATGACGAATCCTGACAGGATTTCTAGAGCTCTCGGAATAGTCTCGCTGTAAAGGTTGAATAGATCTGGTGAGACGACACATCCTTGTCTTACACCTTTTTCTATCTTTGGGCATATATTGAACTTGTTTCCTGTCCGTAGACAGGTAGTTTGCTGCCAGGACAAGTTTTTTTGATTACTCTAAGATCTTTTCCGAATATGTCGAAATTGCCAAGCGTCTCTATCATGTCTTTGTACTGTAGACTGTACTGAGAGAGGGGAAAGAAGCGGATAATATTTTTGAAGGACCTAATCAGTTGGATGATGGAACGAGGGTTGCATGGTCTAGCAGGAGAAGGCGTGCTAAGAGCCACCAGGGATAGGGAGACGTGGAAAGCCATGATCGCCTACGTCCTGAAAGGACAGGGCACATAGAAGAAGAAGAAGTCTTGGCCATGCCAACACGCATTCAGATCTACGTATCAGACTTTCTGTCCTCTGTTAGAACACTTCCTTGTATTTAAATTTCTGCGCTTGTTTGATTTGGTTTCATCAACTTGTAGTTGGCATTTTGGACTCCTATGTGCGTTGTGGTACAGTAGATATCGGCTCGGAACGAGAAACCGGGGAGCCGAGTTCGAATTCCAGTTGAATCCATTGTATTCACTTACGCGCAAATACCCTTGGGAAAGGTATTAATCCGTCTCTTCCTTCCAGTTATGGGTTAAATAGCAGAACAGACTGGGTTCTATAGCCTTGGTCGGCAACCAGTCTACCGCAGAAAGCAATGGTAACCTACTGCGGGATAATCTTCTGCCCAGTCAGTCATGTCTCCTTCGAGACATGATCGCCCAAGCGTGTATCACGTATGGCACTTAACTGACTGACTGACTGATCACCATGCATGCAGTTATCTTGTAGTTTATTTGCAATGCTTTCTTTCCGCTTTCTTTAACTATTTCTTGCTTTGTAGTTTCTTTCCTGTATCAGCAATCAGCACTGTGTCATCTGCGTATCATATATTGTTCAGATTGCCACCGCCAATGACAAATCCTGACAGGACTTCTAGAGCTCTCAAAATTGTTCTACCGTTCTAAAATCGGAAATATCTCGAAATGTGTCGTGTTTCAATGAATTCGGATATTTCCATTGCAACTGCTTTAATGACTTTCTTTTTCTGGTGCCTTGGCAACATGAACTTAAGTGTGCTACTAAATTGGCAGTTAGGTATCACAGTTTTATTATTGAACTAGATAGAAGCAAAAGCCACATCTACTTTAACACTTTCGTCGGACTTTCCACTCGTGGAACTCCCTTCCATTTTTTTTTGTTTCCCGATAACTATAATCTTCAAATATTTAAAATCAATGTTAATCGCCATTTTCTGTCTTCTTGAACTTTGTTTCTTGCTTTCTCTTTTCCTAAATCCTCCCTAATCTTAGTCATATAATTCTCTTCCACTATCACTCATAGTAATCCATCTGCGTTCTAGTGGAATTGTCGTCTTGCTTAGAGGGAAACGATTAAAAATAAGAAAAAAAAAACTTCTTTGTTAACGGTTTGTTTTCTCGCATTTCCCGCTTGTGAATTTTTTTCCGCTCTCTTTTATTCCAGTCAAATTTGACCTTCAAAAATATAAATGCAATGTCATTGTCATCTTTTGTCTTTTTAATACCTGTTCTTCTATTCGTCTCTTTCCATAATGTTATGACCGAAGGGCCATAGAAAGATGACACAAACTCAGATATAAGGTTGAATAGTATATTCTCAGGAAACGTAGCACAAAGGTAAACGTGGACTGTAGAATACTTTCTCTCGCAGGCGTCCTGACTCACTCATTCACTCACCCTGTGACTACTACTCAGTGATTATATTTAGTTGTCCCTCCCACTAAGGGCAATATGTGACACATGGTCAATTTATCAGTGGGAATTTCCGGGCTATATGGCCCGGCCAAAAAATACCTGTCTATTTTTTACCAGTCGTGCTTCTACCCTTCGGCGGAACCACGACTGGGTTAGTGCTCTCTGCTCGGAAGCAGAGAGCGCCCTCACCTGAAGGCAGAGAGCTGACAGTGTCAATAGTAGCAGAGGCAAGTCTACTACTCAGTGATTATATTCACTAGCCTTCCCACGCAAGGCCGGATGTGACACATGGTCATTTTAATGTGGGTGTTCCCGGCCATATAGCCGGGCCAAAAATATGTCTGTCTATTTTTACCGAGTCGTGGTTCTACCCTCCGGCGGAACCACGACTGGGTTTGTGCTCTCTGCTCGGAAGCAGAGAGCGCCCTCTACCTGAAGGCAGAGAGCTGACAGTGTCAATAGTAGCAGAGGCAAGTCTGCTACGCAGTGATTATATTCACTAGCCTCCCCACAAAAGGCCGGATGTGACACATGGTCATTTTAAAGTGGGAGTTCCCGGCCATATAGCCGGGCCAAAAATATGTCTGTCTATTTTTACCGAGTCGTGGTTCTGCCCTCCGGCGGAACCACGACTGGGCTTGTGCTCTCTGCTCGGAAGCAGAGAGCGCCCTCTACCGAAGGCAGAGTGCTGACAGTGTCAACAGTAGCAGAGGCAAGTCTGCTACGCAGTGATTCCCCAGTCAGAGTTAGTAGCCATATTATTATATATGTGTGGAAGAGTCCATCTGTAGGTAGGTTCCCACGATACTTAATATTTTTTTGTCACATATTCTTTTAACATTTAGTAACCCATTGCGTTTTAGTAGTTTTATTGCTTTGATTATGGTGAAATGATTAAAAAAAAAGATATAATATATATTATATCTAATTTCTTCATTTTAATAACCGGCAAAACACTATTCACAGATAATAGAGGAAAGGAATCCGTGGAGAGCCTTGAATGCCTACTTTCTGAAGGCATATAGCATTAAAATAATATAATATTTAATAATTTGATATTTAATTTATGAGATCACCAGGAAACCAGTGTGTCAAATAAAAGTGTTTAAGTGTTTGTCTAATACTAGTAACGTAACTATCAAAATAGAGATGTTATGTGATTTTTGGAGGACGTTCCTTAAAAAAATTAATTCATATCTTTTGTATCAATAATTGCTTTCGTGTAGGACTTTTCCCCAGTTGCATATGTCCGCTCTACAGTCTATAAAATGAAATGAACGAACTCAAGGCTCGAATTAATTGTTTAACAGCTTTTAATCGTGGCCAAAAGAGTGCCAAATAGTGGCATTTTTGCTAGAAAAAGTTGGGTTTTCCAGGTAACAGAGCTCTTTCTTTGAGTAGATATCTCGAAGGAAGATTTTTACGTTTGTTTTACACAGTACGAGAAATCTCTGTTTCAAGACTGCAATGTTTTCTCAAGCTGGTCTTGAAGGTAGCGGCCGCTGAAAAGGAAAAATGAAAAAAGAGACCGAATAGGACTCAGCATTTTTAATGAGTTCTTGGACTTCTGGTTGTTCCCGGCTGATTAGTTCCGTTGCTGCTACCGCTGAATCGAGAAAACTAAGTTAGCCCTTGCATGCCAAAATAGCCAGAAGCGAGATAGGTATTATATTCAAAAACCGCAAGAAATCACATGAAAAATGTCATTGGGGAGAATATGATACATAAATTCTACATATCAGATTAAAAGTGGGTAACTGAATGACAAAATATAGAAAGTAGTGAAAGTGCACTAATTTCTGAATCTTCCACGCAAAATTTACGCTTAACTTCATATAGCATTAATCCGCTTTTAACATAACTAGTGCCATTATACTGTGGCGATATTTTAAAAAAAAGCAAAAAAGAAAAAAAATACTAAAAATAGTTGTATTATATTAAATAAATTCGGCGATGCTGTGTATGTAGACATATTAGACACCAGAAATTTAAAATTTAAATTTAAGTGTTCCTGCATCACCAGGATTTTTTTCTGATGATTATAGCTGACGTTTGAATATATTTTCATTCTCTTCTCCTGCATATATATGATTCCATCAGTAAGAAAAAAAAATTAATATGAAGAAGTTTCCCTTCAAGGAGAAAACGTATTACATAGATTTTTCTTTTTCATTTTGCCATTCACTGATACACCATATGTCATCATGCCAACACTGGATTAACATGAAAATATCTATTGTTATAAAAAAAACAATTATTGAAATTTCAGTGAAAAGCGATCTGATATAACACTTTTTAAAAATCATTTCATCGCAATCAAAGGATAAAGCCACTAAGACGCAATGGATTACTGAGTGTGAGAGAGAACAATAAAAGAACGAGAATTAAGAAGACAGAATAGAACAATTGACATTGCATTTACATTTTTGAACATCAAAACTTGTTGGAAAGAAAGAAACCGGAAAAGAGTTTCACAAGCGAGAAGTGTGTGTGTGGGGGGGGGGGGGTGAGGGAGACAGAGAGATAAGAAACTGTTAGTATAGAACTTGCGGTTACATCTACCTTGTTACCAAACGAGTACTGCGCTTAAATTCTTAAAATCAAGGTACCAAAGAGAAGGGCTCATTTGAACAATTGCCATGAAAGTCAATCAGTTAAGTGCCCTACGTGAAACACGTTTGGGCGATCATGTCTTGAAAGAGATATGACTGACTGGGCAGAAGGTTATTCCACAGTAGGTTGCCATTGCTTTCTGCACTAGACTGGTTGCCAGGCAAAGGCTATAGACCCCAATCTGTCCTGTTATTTAGCCCATAACTGGATGGAAGAGACGGATTAATACCTTTCCCAAAGGTATTTGCGCGTAAGTGAATGCAATGAATTCAACTAGAATTCGAACTCGGCTGCCCGATTTCTTGTTCCGAACCGCTATCCACTGCACCATAACGTACATCCGTGCCACGAAAATATTCAAAGAAAAGGCACAAGGAAACAACGTTACGGAGGCGAGAAAGTAAGATGCTAGCCCAGGACCAATAAAATTGCAGGTTGTACTTTTGTGTTACATCAAGGGTCTCTAAATACGCAGCAGAGACAGAAAAACAGATGGTAAAAAAAAAAAAAAAAATAAAAACGTCAAAAACTGTACATTCTATGGAATACAGAAAAAGAGTCAACCCCAAACAATATCTCAGCCCTGTCACAAGTTAGATTTTAACATCGATGGTGCCTTTATGCCGAATGTTTTCATAAGGTATTACGTAATGGATGAGAAAAAGTCGGCGTAATTTATTTTCCTTTTGAGCCAAAAGCACATCAGCGGCCGTGAAGAGAAGGAATCGCCTCATGTGTAAAGCAAGATGGTGGTGTGATTCTACGTCGTCCAATCACCGCACAGTATTTGCAGCAACGCGAAAAGGATGTTAATAAATTTTCTTTCGTAATATCGTTATGTTCCTCGGTTGGCACGATTAAAACGAACGAGCATGTTTACATATCAAATCATGACTCGGTTTCGTGAACTAAAGTTTGGGATTGTTTACCACGTCGTGTTGCTGACGTTCAGAATAGTTAACGAGGCTTATACGAGATTTGTACGGAAGGGGGATATTTTTTCACATTGGATGCAAAAGGGGAGTCTGGCAACCGGTGAAAGATTCGGCTTTATGGAGTTACTGTTTTTCTATAGCTTCAATCATGTGAAGGAGACAGCCTGATTGATCCTGTATTTTTAAGTCGTTCTGTCAGTTGCCTCTGATGATGAATGAACCCACAAGAGGTGCAGGCCTTTTGAAAAGGACACTCATTTCCAGGGGATTCAATCTCTCTTGTATCGAAGTGAAGCCCTGCTATCCCGCCAGCTCGACATATTATACAGTCAGTCAGTTGGTTAAGTGCCATACGTGATGCACGCTTGGGCGATCATGTCTCGAAATAGACATGATTGACTGGGCAGAATATTATCCTGTAGTAGGTTGCTATTGCTTTCTGCGGTAGACTGTTTGCCAGCCAAGGTTATAGAACCTAATCTGTCCTATTATTTAACATTTAATTTATGGAGGGAAGACACGGATTAATAACTTTCCCAAGGGTATTTGTGCGTAAGTGAATGCAAGGAATTAAACTGGAAATTCAACTGGAATTCGAACTCGGCTCCCCGATTTCTCGTTCCGAGTAGATATCCACTGCGCCACCATATATATATATATATATATATATATATATAGTTTTTTATTTATTTTAATAATTCATCTAATACAAGGCTCAAAAGTAACTAACGGTAGAAGCCTAATGAATGTGGTTGTTGAATGAGTATAAGAAGAAAAGCTAAACAGTGAAATTCATGAGGATATGAACGAAAGATAATCGTTAATCTCAGACTTGAAGAGATTAAGATTGTAATGAACGAGAAAGCATCTCGCAATCTTTCACAAAGTAGCGGTTCATGCGAAGAAGCTGTTTAAGGGAACTTTTTACCTATGAAATGCGAAGGAAATGGCGATAATTCGAGCCTGTGTACGTGGCATGGCTTGTCTTAGATGTAAATGTTTGGACTGATGCAACTAAGGAGTATAGCTGATCAGAACATATGCCAGGGAAATAGCGATAGAGTAGAGAAAAGCACACAGCGTTTAATCAGTGGAAAAAAAAAAGTTGTAGGGTGGGAAATAATATATAATCCACAAAGCCGTGTAGACACTTTTGAGGTCTATCAAGTTTCGAAAGTAAGAACTGTTTAGCTCCAGCTCAATTATGAAAGCAGTAGTCAATTTTGGGTTTGAGCTGGCCCTTGTAAAAACAGAATGTGGTAGGAGACTCAGGTACTTTAGTCAGTCAGTCAAATGCCATAAGTGATACACTCTTGGGCGATCATGTCCCGAAAGCGACAGGTTATGATTTTCGCGCAGTAGTTTGTCATTACTTTCTGTGGCTGATTAGTTGCTAATCAAGGTTATAAAATCCAATCTGTGCTGCTATTTACCCCATAGCTGGAGAGAGATGAGGCGGATTAATATTTTCCCATGGGTAATTGCGCGTAAGTGAATGCAACGAATTCAACTGGAATTCGATCTCGGCTCTCCGATTTCTCGTCTCTAGCTGTACTTACTGAAGGTATCGACTACTTCTTATTATCTTTGCGATATATAAATATATATATACTAGCAGTATAGCCCGGCGTTGCTCGGGTGTAATGAAAGCTTTAAAACTAATCCATGGTCCTGGAGCTCAGACTCTTTGAACGTTGGCACGAAAGACTAAAAAGCAATAGTTGTTTCCAGTTAAAGTGAAACCGTAGACTGAAATTTTGATTTCCTGGTATCGATATCAAATAATTTTTTCGTCGTAAACTGAATTTTGAAGACTAAATAAGTCCTCTGAGTAAATGGTATCATGGCTGAGACTAAGAACTACAATTATACCTACTTAGAGCCAAACCCAAAGCAAAAACTAAAATAAAAGGGCTGAAAAAAAAAAACAAAACAAAAAAAAACAGACATACAGGCAAATAAACAGACACACACACAAACATCTTGTCTTTTATAGATATATATTATCGATTTTCTGTACTATTGTAAGAACTGCAACCTTGAAACTTCGGAATATCGTTTCTTATGTCTTTGTCTATGAGTGTATCAAATTTGATTAAAATCGGACCACTCCTTCCATAACCCGATTTTTTCGTTTATTGATTTTCGATATTTATCGGGGGCACCTCGACACAAAACCTGGCAAAGAACACTCACAGACGCTTATAATACAACTGTAAATTTTCAAGAAAATCGGTTCAGCCCTTTCGGAGTCTATAGGTAACGGACACACACACACACAGAGAGAGAGAGAGAGAGAGAGAGAGAGAGAGAGAGA
Organism: Ascarosepion bandense; assembly: GCA_037127315.1. Lineage (NCBI taxonomy): Eukaryota > Metazoa > Mollusca > Cephalopoda > Sepiida > Sepiidae > Ascarosepion > Ascarosepion bandense. The sequence goes on along the minus strand of JBBBDQ010028365.1, from coordinate 135,840 downwards.
GAGAGAGAAAGTTCCATTTATAAATAAGTTTAGATCTTCTTTTATGTGCTGTGTCTCTTTAGGACATAGGCGACCATGACTTTCCACATCTTTCTGTCCCTTGTAGCTCTTAATAAGTTTTATCCTGTTATTTCTTCAAAACCCTGTTCTGCCATCCATTTGCTCAAACCCATCAAATATGCTCTTTTCCCCTTTCCTTTTTCCTTCTTTCCACCCTGTGAATATCAGATTCTCTAAGCCCTCCTTCCTCATTACGTGTCCCAGAAATGTCAACTGTCTCTTTCTGATGTTAAATATAAGTTTCATTGTTTTTCCTTCCCCTCCCAAACCTTGTCGTTGCTCACATGTTTGGCTCATGGTACCCTCAGCATCTTTCTGTAGAATCACATTTCTGTTGCTTCAAGTCTCTTCTTCAGTTTGAGATGAATGTCCAGGATTCGTTGCCGTACAGGAGAACAGATATCAGCACTGTTTCTTTGTTTCCAACGAAATATTCCTGTTTCTTAATACCCTGCTTAGCTTTATGGAATGCGTCTTTGGCTACCCTAGTACACCTCAGTGTTGTACTTTCCGTCCTATGTTAGAACATTTCCCAATTATTTAAATTTCTGTACCCACTTGATTTTAGTATCATCAACCTGTAATTTATCTTTTGGGCTTCTCTTTTTCTGACGAGCATGCATTCCGTCTTTAAGTAGTTTATGTTTAGTCCTTTCCTCTTGCTTTCCTTCACTACATTATGTTGAAGATCCTGTATTTTTCTTACTGCGTCTGCAATCAGAACTGTACCATCTGCATATTTTCTATTGTTAAAATTGTGACAGGAGCTTTAGTCCTCGCAGAATTGCCTCGCTGTATAGGTTGAATAAATCCGGTGAGATGATATATCCTTGCGCTCCTTTCTATTTTTGTATATCTGCTGAACTCATTTTCTGTCCATATGGGGGCAGTTTGCTGCCAGTATAAATACTTGATTATACTTGATTATTCTGATGTCTTTCCAAAATATGTCAAGGTTGCTGAGAAGCTATAAACTGATAAAATTAAATATTCAACTTTCTTGCGTGAAGCTTCGCGAATATCGTATTTTCTCACCAGAGAATTCTATAATAAAACTGAATTTATTTACAAAAATCATATATTTCTTACATATGATACTCCATTTTTTCTAAAAGGGCGTTATTTTTTTTTTTTTTAGGTATAAGTCTTATCAAGTGTTATGCATCTTAGCAGTATTTATCTATTTAATTTCTATACGGATTATTGAATATAAGAGTGTATTTCGGTTATATTTGTATGTTTTTGTCAGTCAGTTAGTTAAGTGCCAAACGTGGTAAACGCTTGGGCGATCATGTCTCGAAAGAGACATGACTGACTAGGCAGAAGATTATCCCGCAGTAGGTTGCCATTGCTTTCTGCGGTAGATTGGTTGCCAAGGTTATAGAACCCAATCTGTCCTGTTATTTAACCCATAACTGGAAGGAAGAGACGGACTAATACCTTTCCCAAGGGTATTTACGCGCAATGAATTCAAGTGGAATTTGAACTCGGCTCCCCAATTTCTCGTTCCGAGCCGATATCCATTGTACCACAACGCACATCCGCATGTATTTGTACAAGGCAATAAATGGAAGGTTTAAGATCATGCAGAATTTTTTTTTTAATCATATCACCCCAAGCAAGGCGATAACGCCACTGATGCGCAGGGGGCTACGTAAGAGTAAAAAGATTGGAAAAGAGAAAGCCGAAAACTACATCCTAACCGGAAACAAGGGATGAGCCTCTTCACCTGTTCAATAGACGTGGGTGGAGTGTGAACCGGACGATAGTTTAGTCTATCTACTCCAATTGAAAAAAAAGAAAAAATAAATAAACAAATAAAAAAATAGAAAAGAGTGAAAAGATTGGAAAAGAGAAAACCGGAAACCGCATCCTAAACAGGGAACAAGGGATGAGCCTCTTCACCTGTTCAATAGACATGGGTGGAGTGTGAACCGGGCGATAGTTTAGTCTATCTACTCCAATTGAAAAAAAGAAAAAATAAATAAACAAATAAAAAAATAGAAAAGAGTGAAAAGATTGGAAAAGAGAAAACCGGAAACCGCATCCTAAACAGGAAACAAGGGATGAGCCTCTTCACCTGTTCAATAGACGTGGATGGAGTGTGAACCGGGCGATAGTTTAGTCTATCTACTCCAATTGAAAAAAATAAAAAAATAAATAAATAAAAAAAGAAAAGAGTGAAAAGATTGGAAACGAGAAAACCGGAAACCGCATCCTAAACAGGAAACAAGGGATGAGCCTCTTCACCTGTTCAATAGACGTGGGTGGAGTGTGAACCGGGCGATAGTTTAGTCTATCTACTCCAATTGAAAAAAAGAAAAAAATAAATAAACAAATAAAAAAATAGAAAAGAGTGAAAAGATTGGAAAAGAGAAAACCGGAAACCGCATCCTAAACAGGAAACAAGAGATGAGTCTCTTCACCTGTTCAATAGACGTGGATGGAGTGTGAACCGGGCGATAGTTTAGTCTATCTACTCCAATTGAAAAAAAGAAAAAAAAGAAAAAAAAGAAAAGAGTGAAAAGATTGGAAAAGAGAAAACCGGAAACCGCATCCTAAACAGGAAACAAGGGATGAGCCTCTTCACCTGTTCAATAGACGTGGGTGGAGTGTGAACCGGGCGATAGTTTAGTCTATCTACTCCAATTGAAAAAAATAAATAAAGAAAAGAGAAAAGATTGGAAAAGAAATGTTTCCTAGTTCGTACCGTTCGTTCTAATCCTAGCCATTCACTGGTCATTCTCAGGAAGAAAACATAGGTATTACTTATGAAATTGTGACTAAGATGAAATGATGAACCCAGACTGACGTCGTATCGTTGTTTCTGCTGGAAAACTAAAAATAAATAAATAAATAAATAAATACCGCCGTCACTTCTACTCTAATAGCTTCTTTTCTCGCACTTCCCGTTTGTGGAACTCCCTTTCGTATACTTGTTTCCTTAATAGGCTACAATCCCCAATAGTTAAAACGCAACGTCAATTGCTATCTCTTATCCCCTTGACGCCCATCCATCTCTTATCCTTTCCCCAACACCCCCTGTCTCTTCTTCTCCGCCTTATTTGCTCGACTCTCATGCAACTCTCTTCACACCAGTATTTCCATACTTCTCTTAGTTATTCTATGACACTCTTTGTAACCGGTTTCTTTTTCTCTTCGCTCTTCTCCTATGTAACCTTTCACTCTCCACTTATGTAGCCCCCTGCGCACCAGTGGCAGTACTGCCTTACTTAGGGTGAAACGATATAAAAATAAATAAATAAAATAAAATAAAATAAATAATAAAATAAAATAAAATAATAAAAAATAACGTTTCCTGGTTGAACTTTCCAATATGTAACTTGTAAGGATTTAGTATTAAATAATGTGTAAGCAAGAGTTGTTTCCAGTTTGTGTAAAAATGAAACGTGTTCATTAATAAAGACAAGTTCAGCCTGAACAAATTACCAAGTAGCTAAACATTTGTCTGAGAATGACGTCATAAATGTAAATTAAATTCATAATGTTTTAATTTTTTGCTAGCATAACTCTCGACGTTTACGAAAGGATTTATCAACACAAGGCTTAGTCTGACTGTGGCGTGATTTTCAGACACTTTCTAAAGATATGTGTCTATACTTCTGTGATGAGGTAGTATTTATATTATTTACAGTGTTCGGGCTGTTGTCCTCATCTTTATTGCCATTTCGTGAGTCCAATACCTAGTTACAACAGTGGCGAACAAATAAGTTAGAGAGTTGACTTAAAAGGAGATAATTAAGACATCCAGAAGTGGCATTGTTCATGTCACGAAAACAATATACCCCCGTGATTAAAATAAAGGTTTCGGTTTTAAATTCTAATCTTCTGAAGAAGGCAGGGGCGCACAACGGCCAAAACGCCGTGAATATGGCAATAAAGACTTTCTAAAGATGTTACGCACTGAGATTCCCTACACAAACAGATAACATCCAGAAGTCCCTTCCCTGACAAATCGACCATGGTGAGTGCGAACCTAAGTCTGATGGTTAAAATCACATGTTCTAACCACTCGACCAAGCGCCTATAGAAAAAGATGAAAAAAAGAAAAGAAAAAGAAAACTCAAAAAATTATGTGAAGTGAAGTTTAGCCTTAATCAGTCGCTATGCTTGTCCATACTTATTCTCGGTGGCGAGTTATATAGGCTCTCTCTTGCACTTATGCAAATTAGGCATATTAATTTGCCAGTTTCACTACATCTCCCTGAAAAGTATAGGTTTTATACCGCTAGTAGTTCTTGTATTTATTCTCATGATAGTTTCTTTGCTCTACTTCTCTCTCTCCCGTATTTCTTTCTCTGGGAGACCTAGATCTCTCCCGCGCCCAGCTGTAATCATATGCATTGTCTTGCATTATTTGATCTTCGTCTGAACTTTCCAGCTCATTCTGGCCCACTTGATCCGGCATTACTTCGTCTTCTGATGTTTCATTCTGTAATGGTTGTTCTAATGAATCATTACTGGACGGAATCGTAACCATTTCTTCCTCATTTTGCTCTTCATATTCACCCTGGGTCCTTATTTGATCTGCATGGGCTAATATACTCTTGACGTTTTCTCTATTTATTATAGCTGTATTGTGGCCTTTTTGCATGATAAATTCTGCTCTTTCCGGATTCTTTATTCTTTTTGTACCACATTTTTTCATTTGTGGAATACATCATTAACGGAGCTCTAATTTGTCTTCCCATTAAAGCTGATGGACTTTTTAGTATTCCAGTGTGTGGTATTGTACGATAGCTTAAAAGCAGCTTCGATAGAAAAGCTTCTACTTTTTCTTTTTGCTGAGAGCATGCTTTTAGTCCCTTTTTTACGGTCTGCACCATTCTTTCCGCTAACCCGTTTGACTGAGGGTGATATGGAGGTGTCTTATACGGTTTATATCCTATTTTTTCTAACCATAAATTAAGATCATCATCACAAAATTCTGGTGCATTGTCAGATTCCAGTGTTTTTGGTATGCCATTTTTGGAAAATATGACCATTAGAATCTGTTTTATCGTAGAAACTTTCTTGTCTGGCACCCAGATTATTTCAGGCCAGCCTGAAAAGAGTCTACTAGAATTAATAAGAGTCCCACTTCATTAATATACGCATCATCCATATGCATCCTACCTTATGGCTCTACTTCTCTGGGCCACGAATGTAAAGTAGTCTGTGTAAAATTTCTTAATTCTTTACATTTTTTGTACCTTTTTATATATTCTTCGACGTCTCTTGAATGTCCGGGACACCATGCTTCTAATTTTATCCATTTTTGTGTGGCCGCTACTCCACAATGTGCATCGTCATGTACACTTTTTATTACGAATTTTCTTTGTGTTTCTGGGGGTACTACCAGATCCCTATTACAAACCAGTCCATGTTCTATCGTTAATTTGTCTTATTTCTTTGTAGGGCCTTTCCTCCCGAGAACAATTTCCCCATGAGTTTTTTCTTATTCCCGATAATATCCTATTTAGTCCAGGATCATGTCTAGTTTCCGCAGCCATTCTATCTAATGACAAAACATCAGTCTCTACCCAATGTAAGAATGTATCTTCAAATTCTTCTTCTGTTTTATCTTTTGTCTCCTTGTAAAATCGCAATCTTGATAGTGCGTTTACGTGTGGAATTGAATTTTTTAAAAAAATACACCCCGAGCATTTCACCCCGAGCAAGGCGGAAACGCCACTGATGTGCAGGGGGTTACATAAATGTAAAAACATTAATTAGAAAAGAGTGAGGAGTTATGATATATTCTATATAAAAGTCAAATGTCATTAATCTTATTGCCCATCTTAGTATTCTCGATGTCGTGACTTTAGGTAACTCTTTCCTTGGGTTAAATATAAACTCTAATGGTCTATGATCACTTCTTAACAGAAATGGTAAGTGGTTGTCCACACAATAGCTAATGCTTCTTTCTCTATATTTGAATAATTAAATTTGGTGTTCGTTAGTCTTCTTGATAAATAAATACATTATCGGATGTCCTTGTGATAATATTCCTGATATTGAATGTTCGCTTGCATCTGTGGTTAACGTCACGTCTTTTTTGGGATCAAACATTTTCACTACTAGTTTCTTTGCTATAATTATTTTTAATCCGTCAAAAGCTTTTTGTTGTTCCTCTGACCAAATAAATTCAACATTCTTTTTTTTCTTAAATTTGCAAACGGTTCTGTCAAGTCCGTGTATTTTGGTAAATATCGCCTGTAAAAATTTACCAATCCCCAAAAAGACTCCAGTTCTTTCTAATTTGTAGGTGTAGCTACTTTTAGTATTTTTCCTATCAAGGATTGGTCTGATGATATACCTTCTTTTGAAATGGAATAACCTAAAAAAAGATATGTTACTATAATTGCTTACGCATTTTTATTTATTGTCATTCAAGGATTTTTTTATCTATTCAAGATTATGTCGGTTTGGAAGAATGTTTTTGGGTTTTGGAGCTTTGCTTCGGTTCAGCTCTGTCGAGTGGAGAGTTTTCAAAAATAGTTACGAGTTCGTTGAATCGGTTCGTGGACAGTAAAAGCCTCCGTCGTCAGGTAGACGATGACGGAGGCATCGGTATCGCCACCTCCTTCTACCTCGGCGTGGAGTGGGAAGGAGGATGAGTGGCATGTCCCGCAGGCGGAAAGTTCAGTGGCGTCGGACATGTCAGCAGCAGAAAGAGAGAAATTCGGTACCCCCATTTCGCAGGCTACGAAAAGGCCCGAATCGCCCATCCCTTCTACCTCTGGGTGGAAAGGTGGGAACGTGAGAAAGGGGGAGGAGTATTATAATGGACTCCGTGATAAATATGCCCAATACATTTCGGGCACTGAACTGTTATCTGTTCCGGAAGGACTTTCTGTCATAGAACCTAGAATCATCTCCCTGCTGACTAAAGACCCCAAAACTCAAAAGTTTGTGGGGGTCAGCAGGGAGACTATCGAAGACGCCATCAAGACGTTAAACATCAAGGCCAAAGCCGTTGCCAAGAGGAGCCATGCCATGTGGGATGTCCTGCTTGGCACCAGTGAAGAAGCCAAACAGTTAGACGGGATGACGCTTGCAACTAAATCTTTAAAGTTGCAAACAGAATACATGGGGACACGGAAAACCCGAGTAACCCTTCATGGCGTCCCCATGGACATCAGCGAGGACCATGTGGGTGCCTTTTTTTCACAATATGGAAGGGTGGCGGAGGTGACCTCTGTACTATCGAAGTCAGGCTTCATGACGGGAGATATCACCCTGCAGGTGACGGTGACGAGGAAGGAATTTACCGACATACCCAACATCCTCACCTGCAGGGGTCGCTCTATTTACGTGATCGTAGAGGGTAGGAGGCCGTGTTGTTGGGCGTGTGGCGCGACAGATCACGTTGCAAAGACATGCCCGTCTAAGAATCCAGCACCGAAGTCGCAGTCTGAGCAGCAACCAGCCGAGAAACCAGCAGCAAAGCAGCCAACCAAAGTTAAGGAAGGAGAATGGCAGACGGTGGGGAAAAAGAAACCACCGGAAAAATCAACTTCATCACCAAGGTCAACTTCAGCACCAATACCGTCCCCACCAATAAAATCACGTCCGCCGCCAAGGTCATCCCCCAAGCAGGACGTTCCACAGGGGCAAAAATCCCGCAGAAAACCCCTAAGAAAACAACTCTAAATAGGAAATCTACAGAGGAACTACCAGTGGAATCAACAGAAGAAGAAATGGATACGTAAAAATCCTTCTCACTCAAACGTGGTAGAGAGGAGGTAGACCAACTTGAAAGGCCCAAGAGTCTACGGAAGAGCCGAAGCAGTGAAAAAAACTGTACCAACTCCAAAAGCTTCGTCGTTGCCGGCGTCTCCGGTGAGACTTACGTATGCGCAAAAAACCAAGAGTCTTCTTTCGTCCCCTCAGAAATCTTCTCAGTCCCCAACCTTCAAACTGACTCCGTTAACCCCCACCCCTACTACTCTTACTCCAACTCCCACCCTCGTCAAAAAGAAGAAAGCTCTCCCACAAGGTGAAGAGCTTCTGAAAGTCAGCAAGAAGGAATTAATAAAGACTGGTCAGCCCAGAGGCGTGCTCTACTTAAGCCCTTGCTGAAGCTGACTTCGGTGGATGGTAAGTCCACTGAAGACCCCACCAATTTCCCAAAGGCCCCCGGCGTGCTTACCTTGATTCGTAACACGGGGGGGGGGGGGACCTGAGGATGTGGGACCACATAGAAGAAGCCAGCAAGTATTACAAGGAAAAGAACATTACTATGTTCAGGAGTGGAACTCCTGAACTAAGAAAAATGGCCAAAGATTGTTCTGGAAGGTTCCCTGTTTTGCTCCATCCCTGTCTATATAGGGTAGCGAAACTAACCTATCCCACGGACGTCGGCGGTATTGTCGTACACGGACGGATTACGTCCGATATTGGTACAGGGTCCCTAGTACAATCCGTCGGGGTCCCAGCTGTCCGAGATTTCTATCCTGTATGTGACTAGAGTAATTTTCTCTTTTTCTATTTGCAAGTCTAATTGACGTCTATCAAGTTAGCCAGTATAAATGCGAGGGGCTTGAGGGATCGGGGTAAGGCAACCCGCCTGCTTCGTGACCTCTTGTTCTTCGGCGTGGATGTGGCCGCGATCCAAGAGACTCACTTTGTTAGCGACGTCGATTCTTGTGTGCTGTCTAACGACTTTGTCGTCTATTCAGTATATGGGAACCGGCAAGCCAGAGGTGTTTCTTTGCTGGTCAAGCGTACCCTGGACGCGAGGGTCGACCCTGTCCATGTCGGTGCCGAGGGCCGGTTGATCGTGGCCGATGTTGCAGTGAAAAGCAAGTCGTTTCGTCTGATTGCGGTTTATGCGCCCAATGATCAAGGGGAGCGCGTCGACTGTTTCCGTCTGTTGGAGCCCTTCCTGGTCGATCCCAAGCGACTAGTCCTAGTGGGGGACTGGAATGCCATCCTGGACCCCAAGTGGGATAGAGGGTGGGGCGCTAGCGGGAGTAGTGGTGATCGCAGCCTGGTTGATCTGATCGACGAATTTGGTCACGTCGATAGATACCGGGTCGATCATCCGAGTGGGAGAATGTGGACGTGGATGCATAGTTGGCCTTCTGCCAAGGAATCTTCGTACCTTGATAGAATGTTAGTCAGAGAAGCCGAAATAGATTTCTTAGAATGTCCGACGTTCCACTGGTTAGGCTACACGGACCACAAACTTGTTTGTGCCTGTGTGGCGTTAGAATTTAGGCCTAGAATGGCTGGTTTCTGGAAGTTCAACCCGTCCTTACTGGACAGGCGGGACTTCAGGCGCCAGCTAATTATCGTAGTTCAGCGGGCGTTAACTGGGGGAGCCATCGGGAATAAGTGGTGGGATAGACTTAAAGATAGGATTAGGTCTTTCACCACTGAATACAGCCAACGGCTCAACCTAGATAAGGCTGCCAAGGTGAAGACGCTTAGATCTAATTTCTCCCGGGCGGAGGCTGGTGGGGATCCCCTAGAGATAGCCTTAGCTAGGGAGGCCCTTGAGCGGTCGAATAGCGATCGTTACATGGGCCAAGTAATTAGACATAAGTTAAGCAAGATGTCTTCTGAAGCTGTGAATATGGGCGCGGATCTGCGCAAGGAAGAAGTTCGTCGAGGCGGCGACCGGTACATTCGCGAAGTACGAGACCCGGAGGGCATACCCTTAGGTCGACTGATGACATGTGTGAAGCGTTTCGTCAGCATTTCGTCAGCATTTCGAACGCCGGTTTACCAAGGAGCCTGGTCTCTGCGAAGCAGAGTTTCGCAATTATTTGGCTGACTTCCCCCGGTTCGTTCCGGCTGATGCGGCTAGTTGCGAGGGAGAGATAACGGAAGATGAAATTTACGCGGCATTGGAGAGAGTCGGCAGTGGCAAGTCGCCATGTTTGGATGGTTTGCCCTATGAATTGTACTTGAGGCTGTCGCACATTTTTGTCCCGATCTTGACTGTTCAACAACTGGTTCCGGCAGGGGTCCATCCCCAACCGGTTCACCAGTGGTGTGGTCACGTTGTTGAGAAAAGGCAAAAATGTTGGGAGGGATTTAGATGATTACAGGCCCATAACTCTGCTAAACACAGAGTTAAAAATTTTGGCCAAGATCCTGACGAATCGCTTGCAGCTAGTTGCCGAGTCTCTGTTGGGACCTGATCAGACGTGTGCTGTGAAGGGCCGAACAATTCAGAGCAACATGCACTTGATCCGCACGATCCTAGAGGGTGTAAAAGACGACGATGAAGCTGCGCTGATCAATTTGGATCAGTCCAAGGCATTTGATAAGGTTGACCATGGCTACCTGGCGGCTGTCCTGCAGGCTACCCGATTCGAAACCGACTTCTGCCGTTGGATTAGTCTCCTGTATCGCTCCCCCACGGCTGTGGTGCAGGTGAACGGAAAGCTGTCGAGCGCTTTTGCGCTGTCTAGGTCGGTTCGACAGGGTTGTCCACTGTCGTCCTTACTTTATGTCTTGGCGTTGGAGCCTCTCCTTCGCCGGCTAAGGGACAGGACGTGCAGGGACATAAGCGCGGTACAGAAGGCGCTTGAACGGTACGAACAGGTGACAGGGGCCAAGATTAACCGCGACAAGTCTTCTGGCTTGCGGTTAGGCGCCTGGAAGGGGATTCCCCTCCCGGGGCCCTTCGACTGGACGGACGGGCCGGTCCGCATTCTTGGAGTGTGGTTCGGTCCGGACTTGTAGTTGGTGAAGAATTGGTCTGATATACAGGCAAAGGTCGGTGCGTCGGTCGAAACTTGGCGTCGAAGGAGTGTCTCCTTAAAGGGTCTGGCGGAGGTGTGTGCTACATACATCGTCCCCATGATCCTTTACCGGCTGTCTGTACTTCCACTTTGTGGCGAGCGTGAGGAGGCGATCGAGCGTCTGCTATTCTCCCTTCTGTGGAGAGGACGCAGACATCACGTTGACAAACGTGTGTGTTACCAACGTCCGTCTTAAGGGGGTCTGGGAATGCCGCACTTGGCGAGCCACAAACTCGCCTCGAGATTGGCATTTCTTAGACGTGCGTTATTGGAAGACTCGTTGCTTACGGGGGTAGTGAGGGACGCGTTCCCTAGCCTTACTATCACTCCCCCGGTTTCGAAGCGCTGCCGCAAGCTTCGAGGACAACCGGCTTTCATTCGCGAGTACCGAGAGGCCTTGTGGGCCATTCCATGGTCTAGTGACCTTTCTCGGCCTAGGAGACACTTCTATCAGGGATTAGTGGCGGGTGTCGCGAAGGATCGATTGAGGGAGAAGCTCGGCATGACGGAGGAGGAGTATCGCTCTCATTGGTCTTGGGCGCCAGCATCGGATTGGCTCAGCAACTCTGAGTTTTCTCTGATCTGGTGATTGGCTCGGAATGGCTTGTCTCTCAATGACATTCGTTTCATAATGGGCCTGGCGGATTTGCCAGGTTGTGAGCGTTGCAACCTTGGTTTAAAGAAGACGTCTTCGCACGCCTTCTACCATTGTTCGCGTGTTCGCCCGTTATGGGATCGTGTCGGTGAGTTGACCGCTCGTATCGCGCCGCGAGAACTCGTGCCCATTGCTCGTGCATACGCCTGTGACAATGTGTCGCCCCCGTACTCTGGAGTGAAGCGAATGGTGTTTCTATCGCTACTGGCCACGGCTCGAATGGTGATATGGACGACGCGATTGGAGGAAGTCTTGCGGGGCGTCCGTCTTTCGCATCAGGATCTAATCCGATATTTTGAGCATCAGCTCAAAATGAAGATTAGAACTGATCGGAAACGGTTGGCTCCGACAGAGTTCAGCAAAAGGTGGGTATATGTGGCAAGCCTGATACGCGTGATTGGGGCTAGCCTTGATTTTCTCTTTTAGATCTGGTAGTCACATCGGGGTGGATTCCTTTGGAACCCTTCCCCCGGGAAAGGTAAGTTCCTTTTTGTGTACCTAGTTAATGTGAGAAAATGCGTTTCCCGTCCTGTTCCCGGCACTGTCTCTTTTGTTATGATCCAGCTCGAGATTCCCATTTCCATCTTTATTTTGTCCCGTTTCATCTCGTCTGGGTCAGTATTATATTTTCCCCAGTACATGTTATTTTCTCGTCTCCACTCCCTGTAGAAAGAGAGCCTCTTGATTTTGACCTTTGGGCAGAATACAGCGGCCTCTTTGTTTTGAGGGTGGGTTGGGTCCAGCTAACATCATGTTTGTGTTGATATGTTCAGTTGTTTTATTTTGGGGATTTTTTGTTTCATGCCCCTCCCCATCAAGTCATTTCATGTATTATTTTTATATATTTTTGTATCATATATTAAAAATTGTCATTTTTATGTACATTCGGGGTGTTTTTAATCCCCAGAATGCATTGCGGTATTATGGTGCATGATGGTGTGGGTGTTGATGGATACGTTTTTATGGTGTTTGGTAAAAATTGTATAGTACGTCTGGGTCACGAGTCAGGTTAGCTGTATAATGTAGATAATGAATGACCAACTCGAGTTTTGTTTCCCCTCCCGACTGTCGGCCTCGTGCTATAAACAAATGTATATTTGTTAAATAAAAAGATTATGTCGGTTTTTCCTTTTTAAATTCTATTTCATTAGTGGCTCCTATGCATATATCTCCTTGGTAACAAATCATATTTTTCATATTTACTAAAACCTGTTCGATGGCCCTTTGAAATATGGCGCTTGCGTTTTTTATTCCATATGGCATCCTTTTCCATCTTAGTAACCCTAATGGCGTCTTTATCGTGGCTACTTCTTTGAAGTTATCATCTATTGGTACTTGGTGGTATGCCGTTTTTAAATCTATTTTTGCAAGAACACTCATTCCTGCCAATGTATGCAATGCAATTTCAACATGAGATACGAATCCGAACAGATTTTATGATATACGCCTATTTTTTAATCTCCACAAATACGTAAATCACCACCTGTCTTCCTCAACACTACAATGGGTGATGCCCACTTGCTACCCCCAGGGGGAACATGTTCAAGAAGGTCTTGTTTTATTAATTTTCGTAGTTTTGTGACTACTATTAACAACAAATGTACTGGTACTTTTCGTGCCTCATAATAAGAAGAGGAGACATTTTCTTTTAATTTGAAACTTGCTTTATAGTTTTTTAACTTTCCGGTGTTTTCCATTTTTATCTCATTAATTACTTTAGTAGAATTTATGTTAATCACGTCGTTTCCAAGAAGTCCGTTGTTCTTTTTACAACTTGTGACAATTTTAGGTATTACTTCAAATTTACATTCTAACTCCAAGGAACCTTCAAAGTATCCTAAAGTTTTTTATGACCGACACATCAAATTGGCGGAGTTGTAAACTGCCCTTTTGTAAGGGTGGCTTTCTAATGTCTTCCCAAAAATATTTTTGGTATTAGCGTTAGTTCACCCCCAGTTACCATTTGGATGTCTAAATTGTAGTTGTTAATTTTAACCTTAAATATAACGTCTTTTTTCTTTTGTACAATTTTTTCTATATTCTTATTTTTTTTTTTAATGTAAAGACCGCCATATTGGTTTTCTTTTCTTCTACTCTTTCAACATTTTTCTTTTTTACTTTGCTTGAAAGTGGTTCTTTTTAAGCAATTTTTACAGGTTTTTCCAAGTGCTGGGCATTTTTGCTTTTTTATTTCGTAATCACGTCCACAATACGAACATTTTCTTATTTTTTTTTACCATGTACGTCTCAGATGGGTTGACTTTTATGATGGTTGTATTTCTGTATTAATTCTTGTTGCTGTATAAAGTCAATGCATGTATTTAAAGACATATATCCTACTAGCAGTATAGCCCGGTGTTGCTCGGGTGTAATGAAAGCTTTAAAACTAATCCATGGTCCTGGAGTTCACTCTTTGGATGTTGGCACGAAAGACTAAAAAGCAATAGTTGTTTCCAGTTAAAGCGAAACCGTTGATTGAAAGAAAAATGAATGGATGTAAGTCAAATTTTGATTTCCTGGTATCGATATCAAATTTTCTGCACTATTGTAAGAACTGCAACCTTGAAACTTCTGAATATCGTTTCTTATGTCTTTGTCTATGAGTATATCAAATTTGATTCAAATCGGACCACTCCTTCTGTAACCCGATCTTTTCGATTATCGATTTTCGATACTTATCGGAGGTACCTCGACACAAAACCTAGCTAAGAACACTCGCAGACGCTTACAGTACTACTGTGTAAAATTTCAAGAAAATCGGTTCAGCTGTTTTTGAGTCTATAGGTAACGGACACACACACACACAAAGTTCCATTTATGAATAAGTTTAGATAGATTTGTAGTTGTTCCATTATCTTATATCGGTGTGATGCATTGCACATACCTTCAATTAACCTTAATTGAATCAAGTCCTCTCCAATAGTTTGTCCGTCTTGTCCGAGTTTTTAAAATTCGCAATATCTACTAGCATTCCGTAGAATGTGTTGACATTTTATAATTGGTTCTTCAATTTCTTGTATCAATGACAGGAATTTCGTTTTTTCCGCCACTTCCAGTTTTGTCTTGGGTCCCCTATTTCTCCTTATAATCTGACTTATTTACGTACCTCAACTTATTTTCGATATCTCAATTTAAATTTAAATTTAATTTTTAAAAATAAAAAAAGTTCTTGAAGCTTTAATTGAAAGCCAAGAGATTACATTTACTAACTGTAGTAAGAAAAATACCCTGGTGTATTTCAAACCGAAATTATATTGATTGGAATAAAAAAATTTTGTAGATTTAAAAAAGTTAAAATTACAAATTTTCTGCAATTTTTCATCGAGTGTAAACAAAAGCCGTTTTAAGTTTTAAAAAATCTTAAAAATAAAATACACCTCGCTGACACATTATTTTATTCAATTTACCGGCTTTAAGCTTACCTTAAGTTGGCTTGAAACAAGAATTAGTTGCTTACTTCCTGAAATACTTTAAAAAAAAAAAAAAAAAAAGCGTTTCTCAATTACGGTATCACAACTGTCAACATTTGTCAAGGAGCCGTTAATGCTATGATTTACAGCAGCCGGCCCAAAATTGCCAAGTATGGAAGATGAATTTCGTATAAATCTTATTCATACAAATTGTTTTTATTTTTATTTTTAACTATGTTAAAATTAAAAATTTAACAGTTTTCAGCAATTATCCAATAATTTAAGAAATTTTTGTTAGTTTAGTTTTTTAGGCTTACATTTGAAGATGTTTTATGAAAAATAAAAATTAAAATAATATAAAACTTTCTTTTAAAAATTGTACAATTTAATAACAGAATGAAAATAATGGCAGAGGTAACTCAATAATTTATGAAATTTTGTGGCATTTATTAATTTGTTTTTGATAAATATTTTTCATATTCTTTTATTTTTTCGAAAGTCAGGTTTTTCAAGTTTAAGGGATATGCCATGGTGGAGACTTCCATTATCGCCTCGCATCCCGCTGTAGCCAAAAAAAAAAAAAAAAAAAAAATGTAATTTCATTTTTGCCTCCCTTCTTCTTCTTGTCTTTCAGTTTTTTATTTCTCGCACTGGCAAAAAAAAAAAAAAAAAAAATCAGCGAATTCATGTATCTACAAAATCTGGATCTTCTAGAGACAAATGATGTGAATTGAAATTTAGCACTAATCAGTCGCTAAGCTTGTCTATTACTTAGTCTCAGTGACGAGTTAGGCTCTCTCTTGCACTTATGTATATTAGGCATATTAATTTGCCAGCGTCACTACAAAAACAAAAACAAAATGTCAAAGTGTTTTTTTTTTTTATGTAAAAAAAACAAACATATCTTCCATTCTTAAAAATGACCAGTGACCCGTGTGGTAATAGAAGAAACACATCCCAATTCCCCTCTCGCTCATAACAAACCATCACAAGAAAATAAACGTTTTTTCAGCACTAAAGTAGAATAAGTCCAACGAAGCGTCATAAGCTTCTATTTAAAATTATTACTATATTGCAATACTCTGGAACGTATGCGTACAATTTTTACAGAAACTGGCAACCAGGTATATGTTACCTTGAATGAAAACAGCACGAAGTCCCCAAAGAAAAGGTAAAAAAAATCAAAAGAGGCCTTACCTACGGCCTTTAATAAAACTTGCTTAAAAGAAAAAAACTGCTGCCAAATTTAAAAATATATATATGGCTTAATTCCTTTCTAACTACTCTTTTTCACTGCTTTTTTTCGTTCCGGTATATTTTCCCGTTTCTGTTTGTAGATCACTCTTTCGTTCTATTCTCAGAATTCAGATAATAACCACAAGCGTTATCAATACGGAAGGCGCCAACTGATACTGAACTAGGTAATGAAAAGCTTTAGAAAAAGGCATGTGTCAGACAAAAGAAGTAAGAGAGAAAGAGGAAGAGAAAATGAAGAAAAAGAGAAAGAGAGGCGAGAAAGAAAGAGAGATAAGAAAAGTGAAAAGAAAGCGAAAAAGAAGATAGAGAGAGAAAGAAAGAAAAATAGAAAAGAAAGCAAGAAAGAAATACAAAGAAAAAAAGTGGGGAAGACAAATAAAAAGTAAAAGAAAGAGAAATAGAAAAAAAAAAGGGGGAAAAAAGAAAAAGAGAACAGAAAGAAAGAAGAAAGAAAAATATAAAAGAAAGTGGAAAGGAAAGAGAAGAGAAAGAGAAAGAGATAGGCGAAAGATAGAGAAAGAAAAAGGTAGAGAAAAACAGGAAGAGGAAAAGAAAGAGAAAGAGATAGGCGAAAGATAGAGAAAGAAAAAGGTAGAAAAAAACAGGAAGAGGAAAAGAAAGAGAAAGAGATAGGCGAAAGATAGAGAAAGAAAAAGGTAGAGAAAAACAGGAAGAGGAAAAGAAAGAGAAAGAGATAGGCGAAAGATAGAGAAAGAAAAAGGTAGAGAAAAACAGGAAGAGGAAAAGAAAGAGAAAGAGATAGGCGAAAGATAGAGAAAGAAAAAGGTAGAAAAAAACAGGAAGAGGAAAAGAAAGAGAAAGAGATAGGCGAAAGATAGAGAAAGAAAAAGGTAGAGAAAAACAGGAAGAGGAAAAGAAAGAGAAAGAGATAGGCGAAAGATAGAGAAAGAAAAAGGTAGAGAAAAACAGGAAGAGGAAAAGAAAGAGAAAGAGATAGGCGAAAGATAGAGAAAGAAAAAGGTAGAAAAAAACAGGAAGAGGAAAAGAAAGAGAAAGAGATAGGCGAAAGATAGAGAAAGAAAAAGGTAGAAAAAAACAGGAAGAGGAAAAGAAAGAGAAAGAGATAGGCGAAAGATAGAGAAAGAAAAAGGTAGAGAAAAACAGGAAGAGGAAAAGAAAGAGAAAGAGATAGGCGAAAGATAGAGAAAGAAAAAGGTAGAGAAAAACAGGAAGAGGAAAAGAAAGAGAAAGAGATAGGCGAAAGATAGAGAAAGAAAAAGGTAGAAAAAAAAACAGGAAGAGGAAAAGAAAGGGAAAGAGATAGGCGAAAGATAGAGAAAGAAAAAGGTAGAGAAAAACAGGAAGAGGAAAAGAAAGAGAAAGAGATAGGCGAAAGATAGAGAAAGAAAAAGGTAGAAAAAAAAACAGGAAGAGGAAAAGAAAGAGAAAGAGATAGGCGAAAGATAGAGAAAGAAAAAGGTAGAGAAAAACAGGAAGAGGAAAAGAAAGAGAAAGAGATAGGCGAAAGATAGAGAAAGAAAAAGAGAGAGAAAAACAGGAAGAGGAAAAGAAAGAGAAAGAGATAATGACTAAAAGAAATAAAAGAAAAGAAACGACAAAGAAATGGAAGAAGAGAAGAAATAGATTCCACCATTTTTGAATGCATTACGTATGCAATACCGATAAGGACTTGCATTCAATATTGCAAGAGTTATAACAAGGTGACGTTATCAGTAATTGGCACCAGTTGATAAACGAATTCGGAACAGAGCGAGTAAACACAGGATCAAACAACATTTTTTTCGGCCTTCGGGCTGGGATCCACGTGTAGCACCTCTCTGCTGTGTTTCTGTCTTCAGGCATTTCAGAGATACCTGATCCCGGGGATTCCATCCCTGCGGAAGCACTCCCTTCATTGCACTAAAGAGGTAGAGATGATGGATAACAAAGCCAACGTCAGAAATCTTTGTCCTTGGACCATATGTACGTGTTTAAGCGCCCAGCATTTAAATGACCTCATGTCAGATTCCGTTACTGTGGGATGGGACGAGTAGATGGTGGGTCAGAGTGTAGTATCTGTGCGAAAGTTAGTACTACTTCTTTAAAGTGCCAAGTCCTTTTCATGGCTTTCCACAAATTTGTTGCTTAAATTATTCCTTTATCACCCCTCGCTGTCCCTGTTCTGCCATTTTATTTTTCAGAACACATGTGATTATGGTTCTCCACAACTTTCTATCACCTGCGGCTATTAGCAGTTTTTATCTCTTTCTTCCGCCATTCATTCACACAAGCCTCGGCATAGTGTAATGGTGAACAAGTTTGTCTCGCTAGAACCATTACAATTGAGTAGTGAGTTTGATCCTTACTGGGTACCCCAGTAATTTTCGTCTTGTGCCACATCTAAGATACGCTTAAAAAATAACCATTCACACAAGCTCCCCAAGTAAGTAACTTGTTGCCAGCCCGTTTCTCTCCTGCCCTCAATAAGTTTTCCAAGCTTTCATACCTCATTACGTGTCCAAGGAATTCCAGCTCTCTCTACCTGGTTCAGAGCATAACTGTTCTTTTTTTCTCATTTTCTTTAAGACTTCTCTGTTGCTTAATCACTCCATCCATGGAATTCTCAGTATCTTTCTGTAGAAACATATTTGTGCTGCCGCTGGGTTTTTTGCGATCCGTGGGGAGATTGTCCGACATTTATTGCCATATAAGAGGATGGTTATCACATACCAGCACTCTTTGCTTTGTTTCTAACAAATTTTTTCTATTCCTCAACACTTTGCTTAGCATTTGGAATGCATCTTGAGAATGTTCGGATCACGATGTCGCATTTTCCATCCGCTGTTAAAACGCTCCTTATTTTAATTTCTGCACTGGTTTTGATGTTGTTGTGGCGAAATCTTCGTTGCCATCTTGTGGCCTGTTTGGGCCTGGAAGAAAGACACGGAAACAAGAAGTACGTTCAAACAGTGTATCAGAATAACAGAACATATGTACAAAAAAGAGTGTTAGTAGTCAGCAAGTAAAGTGTCAGTCTTAACTGTATAGTTACGCTGATCTTGACTGTCTCTGGACTGTCTCATAGCTGCCACCCCGAAAATCACTCAGTTTAATATTTATGGAGGAGTAAGAGTCCATTCAACTGTAGAATAGGGTATTATAACAGACTAGCAGTATAGCCCGGAGTTGCTCGGGTGTAATGAAAGCTTTAAAACTAATCCATGGTCCTGGAGCTCAGACTCTTTGGACGTTAGCACGAATGACTAAAAAGCAATAGTTGTTTCCAGTTAAAGCGAAACCGTAGATTGAAAGAAAAATGAATGGATGTAAGTCAAATTTTGAAGTTTGGTGAGAATCGGATAAAAATTGTGGATTTGTATAAAGGACATACAGACAGTTAAACAGACACACACACAAACATCTTGCCTTATATATATATATATATATATATATATATATATATATTACCGATTTTCTGCACTATTGTAAGAACTACAACTTTGAAACTTCTGAATATCGTTTCTTATGTCTTTGTCTATGAGTGTATCAAATTTGATTAAAATCGGACCACTCCTTCCATTACCCGATTCTTTCGATTATCGATTTTCGATATTTATCGGGGGTACATCGACATAAAACCTAGCTAAGAACACTCGCAGACGCTTATAGTACGACTGTGTAAATTTTCAAGAAAATCGGTTCAGCCGTTTTGGAGTCTATAAGTAACGGACACACACACACACACACACACACACACACACACACACACACAAAGTTCCATTTATAGTTTAGATGTTTATATCTCCAATTAATAACTCTCATCTTGGTTCATTTTACTCATATTTTCTCTCTTCTTGCAGTTGACAGTTCATTTTTCTCGCTTTCTTCTCGTGTCATTTCATTTTTCTACATTCACCAAGTTTTGTAAGTTACTCGCTTTTCTTTTTCCTGCTTATCTCGCTTTCAATATGTCCCATGAGTATTTAATCCCCTTTCCTCATTTTTCGCCCCCGAAATCTCAGCTGTCTCTTTCTGAGTTTTTACCAGTGAATTTAGTTTTATAGCGTATATATCAGTGACTATTTACCTCGCGGTTCAACGATCAAGACATATCTGATATCTTATATATATATATATATATATATAAGTAATCAGATATGTCTTGATCGAATTGGGAATTATATTAGAATAATCTAAAGCCTATACTGGCAGCAAGCCGTCTGCACACGGACAGAAGATAAGTCCAGCAGAAATAGAAAGGGGCGTAAAACGTGCCTGTGTTTTCTCACCGGATTTATTCAATCTATACAGTGAGGCGATTCTGCGGGAACTAGAAGTCCTACCAGGATTCATTATTGGCGGCCACAATCTTGTCGACATAACATATACAGATGACACAGTGTTGATAGCAAACACGAAAAGAAAACTACAAGAGACATGACTGACTGCGCAGATTATCCCGCAGTAGGTTGCCATTACTTTCTGCGGTAGACTGGTTGCCAGCCTGGGCTATAGAACCCAATCTGTCCTGTTATTTCATACATAACTGGAGGGAAGAGACGGATTAATACCTTTCCCGAGGGTATTTGCGCGTAAGTGAATGCAAGGAATTCGAACTCGGCTACTCTGATTTCTCGTTCCACAACACACATCCAGTTTATAAATGTATAAATAAATCCCGTAAAAAATCACTGATAAACTAAGCGCTTTAAGCTATTATATAATAATCAAGAATCTATACTGGCGGTAAACTGCCTGCATACGGACGGAAAATGAGTTCAGCTGATATACAAAAGTAGAAATAGGTGTAAGACAAGGATGTGTCTTCTCACCGGATCTATTCGACCTATTCGACAGCAAGGAAATTCTGAGTGAATTGGAATCCCCACACAGGATTCATTATTGGCGGCCTCAATCTTAACAACATAAGATATGCAGATGACACAGTGTTGATAGTCGACACAGTAATAAACTACGAGAACTGTTACAGAAGGTAGAGAAGAAAAGCAAGAGGAAAGGACTAAACCCCAATTGCAATAAGACTTAAAGTATGGTTGTTAGTAAAAGGAACAGTCCAACATGTAAAACACAAACTGGAAATGCCAAAATTTAACAAATACAGCAATTTGAATATCTGGGAAATGTTTTAACAGTGAACAGAAAGTACGACACCGAATTTTGAAGGTGCATTGGGGTAGTACTGAACGGTTACGTAATATCAATCCTCCTACATGGCAGTGAATGCTGGACACAGATGAAGAAGAGATTTGAAGCGAAAAAATGTGGTTCTACAGAGGGATACTGAGAATACCTGGATCGAACATGTGAGCAACGACGAAGTACCAGAGAAAGTAGAAACTTATACTTAACATCAGAAAGAGACAGTTGGAATTTCTAGATCAAATAATGAGGCAGGAGGTCTTGGAAAATTTGTCACTCAGAGGGCATACTGAAATAAAAAAAAGAACAGAAGAAAACAGCACATGACCTAACTAACGATATTGGCAAAAGAGCGTTTAGGCGAAATAGCAAAAAGAAAAAATACTAAGAGCTACAAAAGACAGAAAATAGTGGAGAACTATGATCGTCCATGACTTGAAGGGACATGACATATAGGAGAACAAGAAAAAGAAACAGAAGACGAAGAAAAAGAAGAAGAAAAAGAAAAAGAAAAAGAAAAAGAAGAAGAAAAGTATTCGTTATTTCCTATGATGATTAAAAGGAAGACTCAATTTTGAATTCTATAAATCAAGTTGCTTTAGCACGCTAGAAACAATGGAGCAATAAAAACAGAAGAAACAGTATTAATTCTTCTCTCTATTATAATAAAGACCGTTATATATATATATATATATATATATATATATATATATATATATATATATAGTCATCCGCAGACAGATATTTATTACCAGTTACTAAACTTTACTACCAGTTATAAAAACTCTTGCCCCTAGATCACTCTTTAACTTATTATTTTATTTTTTTGCAATAATTATGTTATCAAGTAGTGAAGAATAAATATTTAACCTTTCTATAATAAAGACCGTTATGTATTTATTTGCGTATATATATATATATACGATTTAATATATATATATATATATATATATATATATATATATATATATATATATATATATTAAATCGTATGATCCCGAGCAAGGCGGTAACGCCACTGATGTGCAGGTGGCTACGTAAGAGTAAAAAGATTAGATAGAAGAGAGTGAAGAGAAGGACGAACCAGTTAGAAAGGAGCAAGAGAAGGAAGGGAATACAGGTGTGATGACAGTTGCAAAGGTGGAGAGAAAGGAAAGGATATACAGAGTGGTGAAGAAAAACTAGAGTCAAGTGGTTAATAGATGAGTATTGACATTGCATTTAAATTCATGAAGGTTGTAGCCGTCAGGAAAGCAAGAATATGGAAGGGAGTTCCACAGGCGTGAAGTGCGAGAAAAGAAGCTACAGAAGTAGAATTGTCGTTTGCATTTGGTTGATCTAACTGTGAATGGGTGAAATCCAGTTGCCAGTCTGGTTGCACGACTAAACACCTGTTGCAGAGGCACCAGTGACTTAAGTTCGCTGGAGAAGAAGCCATGAAAGTATTTATAGAACAGACAAAGAGAAGCCACATCCTCTCGGTGGGGAAGTGGCTGGAGTCGAGCCGCCAAGTCAGTACCTATCACATTACTGATTCTCCTTTGGAGGCTGTCAAGAACACTGAGATGAATAGCAGAGGCGTCTGACCATATATGGCAGCAGTACTCCATGTACGGACGAATGGTATATATGCAGGATGGATTCAGGAGGGAAAAACATCCTGGCCCGACACAGGCTGAGGAGGCGTAGTGTATTGCTCTCATGGAGACTTGCTTGGTCCATGCTTATGGGAGGCAGGAAATGTCGCCTGTGATGATTGACAGACAGCAGCTTGACCTTAGACGCATTGAAATTTACAAGCCACTTTTTACCCCAATTCACTACAGAATGTAGATCCCTCTCAAGTTTCTTACTGATTCGGTAGTAAATTGTGGTGTCATCTGTGTAGATGTATACTTGGCTCTCGATCTCGTTTGGGATATCATTTATGGAAATAAGGAGAGAGCGTCGGGCCTACGATAGTGCCCTGAGGGACACCAGCGTTTGTACGGTTGTGGAGGCATGCCCATTCAAGACGACCTTTATTATGCGGTTATTAAGAAAAGATTGTTCAGATCAAGCAAGGGTCCGGTAATACCGTAATATATATATATATATATATATATATATATATATATATATATATATATATATCGTTCATTCAGCAATGAATTAGAACACTCTCAGCTATTGGGCGTGTGTTTAATGATAATGTACACGCTAAAAAGTCTGCCTCCTTCTACCGAGCGCCTATAGCTCAGCGGTAGAATCGCCGACTGACACCAATTCGATCGGGTTTCAGTACTGGGTAAAACGCAATCGGCTGTCTAACCGTACTGATGAGCTGTAATACAGCGAAACAGATCTGTCTGCGGATGACTATAAATGTATATATATATATATCTATACCTCCTGTAACGCTCCAGGGGTTTGGATTATTTTTTTCTCATGTCTTATGTAAGATACTTGATATTAGGTGCAATATATATATATATATATATATATATATATATATATATATATATATATATGCTGTCATTTTACACGGCATATCGATATAAATATGTTGCCATCATTTTTGACGGCACGGACCCACTAGTTATGTCTAAATCTTTCAGGCATGACTAAAATGTAAGGTAACACTTGAATAACCTTTCTGTTCCCTTTAAGTGTCCCGTCAGTGATTAACAGATCAATTGATTTTAGGTCGATGCACACGAAGGACATTAAGAAAGAGACGACATTGTTGATAACAAAGAACTGTGATGTCCTCTTGGCGGAGCAAGTTTTTTTGTTTCTTTATTTCTACTTTTGTTGCTCAGATGAGCGATTTTTATTCTTAGAATTTTGTATCGTTATTTGACAAGGTCACCTTGTGTTTTTGACTGAACATAATCCCAGAAATTGGATATCGGCTCGGAACGAGAAATCGGAGAGCCGAGTTCGAATTCCAGCTGAATTCATTGCATTCACTTACGCGCAAATACCCTTGGGAAAGGTATTAATCCGCCTATTCCTTCCAGTTATGGGTTAAATAACAGGACAGATTGGGTTCTATAGCCTTGGTCGGCAACCAGTCTAGCGCAGAAAGCAATGGCAACCTACTGCGGGATAATCTTCTGCCCAGTCAGTTATGTCTCTTTCGAGACATGATCGCCCAAGCGTGTATTACGTATGGCACTAAACTGAATCTCAGAAGCAAATATATCAGAATAAAGGAGATCAAATACCCATGGTTATAGGTTCTGATATTTAATCTATAAATGTGTTGATTTTGTGAAAGTATGAGGCACCCAGTGAGAATCGAACTCACTGTTCAGTCGTAACAGATCTAGCTAGACAAGCTTGCTGAATATTATATCACATGGAAGTGTCCTTTATTAAGTGGAACTTAGATGTGGTCCAAGTTATGGGACACCCAGTGAGAACTGAATTCACTGTTTAGTCGTAATTGATCAAGCGAGATAGGTTTGCTAAAACTTATACCACGTGAAAGTGTCATTTACTAAGAGAAGCGTAGATGTGGCACAAGGTCGAAAGTATAGGACACCCAGTGAGGTCCGAACTCACTATTAAGTTTTAAATGATCAACTGTAACAAGATTGCTAACCATTATACCACGTCGAAGTGCCCCTTACTAAGCGAATCTTAGAAGTGTCTCCAGGCCGAAAATATGGGACACTCGGTGCGCATCGAACTTACTATTCAGTCGTAATTCATATAGCGAGATAAGTTTGCTAACCATCAAGTGGAGGTGCTCCTTACGAAGCGAAGCTTAGATATGGCATAAAGCTGAAAATATGGAGCACCTAGTGAGGATCGAACTCACTATTCAGTAGTAATCGTTAGAATCTAATGTAACAGTATTTAATCCTTTAGGGCCATTCGTATCATATTTGATACAGTATTTTCCTATAAGGAAACATTTGGTATTTCCCTATAAGGAAACATTTGGTATTCATTGACTGAGCAGTCAGTACTGCTTTCATTTGAAATTTATAAAATATTTCTCTTAAAAAATTTTTCAGGAAAATATTTCTTTCAAGGCTTGTTTCCATACTGTATCAAATATGATACGAATGGCCCTAGAGGGTTAAAGATTAAGATCATTTATTTTTAATTTTAATTGAAAAAATGTCCTCTCAAATATGCGGGAAGTCTTATTATCCGGGAGTGAATAAAATCAGTCGAAAGTTGGAATTCCCAAAGTGGGTGATACTGTCCTTCTTGTGACTGGAGATCCAGTGGGATGTTGAAAAAATGTTGACGGTGGGGAACGTTTGAAAGAAACGGGTAGATGAGTGCATCTGTCATCATTTTTCATTTTCTTTCTAATGAAATCCATGACAAAAATGTAAGTCACTTACATCGAAGAAACTTGTATCCTTTAGAAAAAATACAATTAGCAAAAGGGCTATATTTGTTGTACGAAGTTAGAAGATTGCATTTTTATTTGCATATTGCTGAAAATCATCAGATGAGAACCCGCCGCATATCAGTCAGCTGATATCTGCAGGGTGGGTGAAGTGCTTTTTGTAGAAATAGCGCTATGGCCACGGATGTTTGTCTAAACATTTTTGAATGTGGGGATCTAAGATTTCTTTTCGGGGCATTCCAGCCTGATATTGAGAAGTTAATATCCCCGAACCAAACATATCCGTTCCATTAACACTGAAATCACTTGGTTGCTATTTCAGTCATTCTTTTCATCATCTATTTCTGCTCATTTATCGATGGGGCTTAGAATACGCCGAAACGCTTCCCTCAAGAAAGCCAAGAACACCTCGGAAGGGGTAACCTTTTCGCATGGATACTTCTAAACTATACAGCCTAATTCTGCCGATGTCTTACTTTTTAGTTTAATGTCAAAAGTTTACATATAAGCCTTTTTGACACTAGTGCAAACCTGACCTATATCTTTCTTTCTTTTTAATCTAGTGCAACCGGAACTAAATCTGCCTTTTTGATTCCATTGTAAACTGGACCAATGTCTACTTTGTTGACTCTATTGCAAACCGGACGTACATCTTTCTTTTTGGTTCCATTATAAACTGGACCGATGTCTACCTTTTTTGACTCTTGTGCAAACCGGACTTATATCTGCCTTTTTGATACCATTATAATCTGTATCTCTTTGTTTTCGTTTTTTTTTTTAATTTTTTTTACACCAGTGCAAATCGGAATATTTGTCACTAAATTGGATGTGCGTTGTGGTGCGGTGGATATCGACTCGGAACGAAAAATCGGGGTGCCGAGTTCGAATTCCAGTTGAATATCTTGCATTCAATTACGTACAAATGGCCTTGGGAAAGGTATTTATCCATCTCTTCCATCCAGTTATGGGTTAAATAACAGGACAGATTGGGTTCTATAGCCTTGGCTGGCCACCAGTCTACCGCAGAAAGCAATGGCAACCTACTGCGGTATAATCTTCTGCCCAGTCAGTCATGTTTCTTTCGAGATATGGTCTCTTTCGAGACAAAGCCTGTTTCACGTATTTAACTGACTGTCATTAAATTAGCCAGCCCAAAATAACTAGTTATCCACTTATGGATTAATACAATTCTATTTAACACACGTTACACATATATTCATTAAAATATTAACAATAGCCAAACGGACTAAATTGTACATGAACGCTGAAAATGTAACCAGAGCAACAGAAGCGTAATTAAAAAAGAGAAAAAAAGGAGCACGAAATAGATTAATAAACATACATTTTTTGCTGTCTGTACGGTTCTATAAAAGCCTGAAGTGACATTTAATGGCATCAACAGTCGGCAGGACTTCCTATGTGAAAGACTGCAATCACAGATAATTACTGTCTTGTCCATGTTGTACAGTGAAACGATTCTCAGTCATTAACAACAGGATCCACGAACATGGCAGCGAGACGTAAATGTTTTGACAAATTTACGCAGGAATTAACCGCCATGACTTTGTATCATCAATTAATTATTGCGTTCAGCAGACCCTTGGCTTTTGCAGTGAATGAACTGCGGAAGTTGTGATATTTGATGAACCCCAAACCGGATGCAAACGATGAAGACAACGCTCACGACGACAGTTATCACGTGACTTATGTATCACGTTTAGCTCAAGTGGTAGCGGAAAGGAAAGAAGTGCGCCTATATTTACAGCGCGCCAGAAAATGTGGTAATGTAAAAGGATCCGCTGTTGACCCGCAAACCGAAGCGCGGTCAGAAGCAAAATTCGAAACTGTTATCTGTTATTGTTTGTAAAAGAAAGACTTCGTGTGAAACTTAGACGTGCTGACTGACAAAAATCGAACAGTTAAATAAAAGTAAGTAAATAAATATTTACAATTTTAAAAAAGAAGAAAAAGAATCCTGATTTTAATTGACGCAAACGAAATTTATGTATCTTTTACTGTTTTATATCTACACAAAATATACATAGAAAATCTTGATCTTTTAATATATATATATATATATGTGTGTGTGTATGTATGTATGTATGCTTCTAAGATTAGGTCCATCAGAACACGCAAGATTACCTTGCAAAATACCGATACACATTCAGTCAGTTAAGTGCCATACGTGATACACGCTTGGGAGATCATGTCTCGAAAGAGACATGACTGACTGGGCAGAAGATTATCCCGCAATAGGTTGCCATTGCTTTCTGCGGTAGACTGGTTGCCGACCAAGGCTATAGAACCCAATCTGTCCTGTTATTTAACCCATAACTGGAAGGAATAGACGGATTAATACCTTTCCCAAGGGTATTTGTGCGTAAGTGAAGGCAATGAATTCAGATGGAATTCGAACTCGGCTCTCCGATTTCTCGCTCCGAGCCGATATCCACTGGACCACAACGCACATCCGATACGCGTTACTAAGGATATTAATATCGCTCATCTTAGTAGCATAAGAAAAAAAAAGAAAGAAAATTAAAAGTGGATTAAAAAATCCATACATTGCTTCAAAAACACCTTTTCTTCCTTCTCTCTCTCTCTCTCTCTCTCTCTCTCTCTCTCTATATATATATATATATATATATATACATATATATTGCGCATTTTAGCAGCAGTCCCTCTTTTACACATGTTTCGTTAAAGACGAATAAGAAGGTGCTGCGATTAAACTTTTTATTTAAATTTTCTTGTGATCGTAATGGTGTTTACTTTTCTTGATAAAAATTTTATAAGAAAACTATCACAAATTTTCTGCATATCCCAGCGCTTTCCGCTATTCTTTTAGCCATTATCAAGGACGATATTTATTTTTTCATGCGTGTTCTTTTTATGTATTTATATGGAGTTATAGAAATTTTTTATTTTCCAAACACGGTCAGCACTTTATGGCCGTGTTCATAGCTAATTAATGTTGGCTTTTGCTATTTTTATTATATTATTTACTAAAAACAAGAAAAATTTAATAAAAAGATGAATCGCAGTAGATTGTCAATCGTCTTTAACGAAACTTGTATATATATATAAAATTACACACATATATGTATATATGTTATACTGTTATACAATTATATATATATATATATATATATATATATATATATATATATATATATATATATATATCAGATTAAATAAATTGCAAGCATTTTCGTGTATTACAATCAAAAGATGTCAGAAATGAGCTGTAATGTTGACAGATGTTATTTTCCTTCGTTTCCCAAGGTACTCAAGTACTTTCAACTTCGTTCCGAGATCTTCTTCAGGGGTTTGGGTTATGGTAAATTTAAATAAGCAAACGAAATGTTTGCAATTTATTTAATCTAATATGTTTAAAAGAAAATTTGCCTAAATACACACACACACACACACACACACACACACACACACACACACACACACACACACACACATATATATATATATATACAATTAAAAACAATCTCTTAGCTTTCTAAACTAGAACTTCCATGAACAACGCGAGAACAAAAAATCTAAATTCCGGAGTGATCAGTTCATAATATTTATTTATTTTTTTTTTAATCATCTCACCCCAAGCAAGGCATTCCACTGCCACTATTGCGCATGGGGCTACATAGGGGAAGGTAAAGAAAAGGAGTGGTTAGACATAGGGAATGTCAGGAGGAAGGTGACAGATGAGTAAGGATACCGAGGATGAGGGTTGGGCAGATGGGAAGAGTGCTTGATAGAATGGGAGCAGGTTAGTGTGTTAGGAGGTGTCTATTGACCTTACATTTAAACTCCTGGAGATTGTAGCCATCGGGGAAGCAATCGTTTGGAAGAGAATTCCACAGTCGGGAAGTGCGAGGAAAGAAACTGTTGGAGTAGAAGTTACGGCTGCATTTTATCGGTTTCACTGTAAAAGGGTGGGATCTAGTTGCTAATCTAGTATCTCGTGCAAATTCGTATTTAGGGGGCACCAGTGATCTAAGTTCATCGGAGCAGAAGCCGTGAAAGTATTTATAGAAGATGATTGCAACCGATGATTGCATAGACATGAAACGCGGAGTCGTTCGACAGACGTAGGAGAATATATATATTTATTAATATACAATTTATAGCTGTGTTATATTACAACGCGCACTGTTTTATTAACACCAAAAATATATTTATATCTGTGTGTGTACTAGTTTGTATGTCCATATGTATATTTATTGACATTATCTATCTATCTATCTATCTATCTATCTATCTATCTATCTATCTATCTATCTATCTACACTACCAGGCATAATTATTAGGCAACTTTTTAAAAGAAATGATGTATTTCATATTATTTTTAGTATTTATTACCAAGTTGATAATTCTAAATGAAAATAGAATAGTTCTTTTGTTATTATTACTTTGCAAAATTTTACAAGGCAAGGAAGCAAAGATGAACCCTTAATTTTCTTTATTCTTTCAATGATGAAACTGCAATATAGGTAATTATTAAATATATATAAATTCATATGATGCAAATGTTTTTGTGCAGTATTAACAAAAGAACCATTCTATTTTCATTTACAGTTATTCACTTGGCAATAAATACGAAAAAATTGCATGAAATACATAATTTTTTTAAAACACTGCTGTGACTTAATAATTATGACCGGTAGTGTATATATATATCTTGTATTGTCAATTTTAGCAGTACGTAATAAAGCTCAAGCTAGATTTAGATGTTGGTTTACAGGCTCGATCACAAATGAATAGACATGGGGCTATCGCTTATACCATCACAGCTGGAAGCTTGCTTTATGTCGGCGAGGCTGAATATATGAAAATATTGGGAATCTTTTTTCTTTTTTTTTACCTGGTGTTGGTTGGGAAACTGGCTATCTGGTTGGGTGGTCGACGCAGTACAAAGACGTATTAATACTAGAACCTGACACATCAGATGAGACACGAAGCGGCTGAAAAGAATTCTACTTGAATCTTTTACCTCGTCGTTTTTGTTTCTTGTTTTTCTTTTTACTTCCCTTCAATTCCCACCTAGCCTAGTCAGGACGTGGGAGTGGATAGCGTTATTTAAGGAAGCTACACTCGACCGACTAATTATTACTATCATGTGCTTGATCCTCATGAAGTGCCCCATAATAATAAATAGCTAATAGATGTCTGGTCGTGAAGTAATGGTTAACAAGCCAGTCTAGTAGATCTTCAGTTAGTTGTGGCCATGTTTAAGATTTGTTTAAGCTTAGCTAATGCGTTGTATTGAAATGGATATCGACAGGGAATGAAAAAGAGGAGGGCCGATTTCGAATTCCAGCTGAATTCGTGGCATTCACTTTCGCGCAAATACAATTGGGAAAGGTATAAACCCATCTTTTCTTCCTGCAGCTATATGGAGAATAGCAGGACAGATTGGTTTCTATAGCTTTGCTTGTCAACCAGTCTACCGTAGAAAGAAATCACAACCTAGTGCGGTAAAATCTTCTGTCTAGTCTGTTGTATCACGAAAGAGACATGATAACCCAAGGCGTGCATCACGTATGGCACTTAACTGAGTGAATGCTTTAATGGTGTGTTCATGAAATCTCGCACAAATTTTGAAATTTCAGTACTACATCTTGTATATGCCCAGTTCCTTCAGGACGTGAACGATCATGGCTCTCGTCATCTTCCAGCCGTTTGTAGCTCTAGTTGTGTAAATTCAATTTTCAGAATGACCTCGTGAAATCAAAGTTTGCTTACCTGGCCAGTTTACTTTCCAATTAGACCCACTAGATTTATTGCTCGAAACATACCTGGAACTTGTTTTCCAGAATATATCTGAAAATGATTTTCTTAAATAGGCTATAAAATTCCTCCTTGCAAACTATGTACCCGAGTAGAAGTGTTTGTATAAAATATATATAAAAATTTCGCACCCCATGCCTTTTTACTTCGTTACTTCTCCCCTTTATCAGCGGGATAATGATCTATATAATCATGTTTTGGGTTGTAAGATGCAATTTTACTGACTGACGATGCCTAATTGGTAACAGGAAGGTTGATTTTCCAATATTTTATTTCTTATATATTTTCCCCGTGACTAGTTAGAGTCATAGGGGCACCACATGTACTGCATCCGTAGCTGAAGTGGTGTTTCTTTTGGCACGGTAGCCTGACGGATCTCGACTCTCTCCAAGTTGGTTTAAAATTTAATGTTTTGCCACCGAAGCCTACAGAACGCAGTCTATCGTGCTATTTACCCACAGATGAGGATGGGGTGGGGAGAAGAGATATTTTTGTGGTGAATGATACAATTAACTCTCTTCTCTTCACTTTAATAAATCGCGAGCCAGTGCGAAAATCTTTTTGACCAATAGAAAAAAAAATTTACTCCTTCAGTCAGTCAGTTAAGTGCCATACGTGAAACACGCCTGGGCGATCATGTCTCGAAAGAGATTATCCCGCAATAGGTTGACATTGCTTTCAAGGCAATAAAGCCCAATCTGTCCTGTTATTTAACCCATAACTGGAGGGAAGAGACGGATTAATACCTTTCCCAAGGGTATTTGCGCGTAAGTGAATGCAGGGAATTCAATTGGATTTCGAACTCGGCTACCCGATTCCTTGTTCTGAGCCGATATCCGCTGCATACTGAAGATGCTCCGTTCTCAAGGAAAAAGACGAAGCCAAATTTCGCAAGTTTGTGTGAATTGTATTATAAGTAATGAAAAGAAAGCGATTTACAAAACTGAAAGAAATGAGCAAGCCAGTGTCAAAATGTTATTTGATATAAATAGAGAAATAGAGTTGAATCAGTTAAATGGGAGCGGAGATCAGATAGAACACCGCCACGATGTAAAAGAGAAATTTCAAAACACTGAACCGGACATAACGTTTCGTCGACATACATTCGCTCTTCCTCTCCTTTTCGCGTGCTATTTTCCTTTATCTTTTCTTCTCCGTCCTCACCCTTTGTCCGTCAACAAAGAAGAAAAAGATAACGACAACTTCAACTGACTCCTAAAATTAACGTCGATAAGTACAATTTTCCTTTATCGCTTTTTCTTCCCATTCACTTCCTCGCCGCCGTAAAAAGAAAGAAAGGTACGAAACTCTACAACCACCCTGTTAATTTTTTTCTGTATACACATTTCGCTACAACAACGAACTCTGGATTCATTTAACTCCTTACTACATTTTCTCTTAGAACATTTTCACAGTTTGATTATTTCATACAAACAAATTATTCTGTTTGTAAATAAATTTCTACTTATCCATACACGCGAGACATTTTTCCTTTTGTTCAACCTACTGATCAGGAGTAAATTGTGGGGAGTTCCGTTATGTTTGGCACAAGGACAAGACCAATCTAATAAAAAGATTAAGCTACCTAATAAGGTATTAGCACGTAAGTGAACGCAATGGATTCGACTAGAATACGAACTCGGCTTTCTGATTTCTCAATCCAAGCCGAGATCCATACCTCCTTCTTATATATATATATATATATATATATATATAACATAGTGATGATCCACGTATACTGTCTTAATATGTATAGGAAAGAATATTAATAAAAAAAAAGTTTTGAATTTAAAAATGTACTTTTTTTGGACAGTATTTGTTTATTTTTTATTATTGTATTTTTATTCTTGTATTTTATATTTCAGACCGCCCTCGGTCCTCCATCAGAAACGAGTGATTTTTAAATTTAAAAATCACTCGTTTCTGATGAAGGACCGAGGGCGGTCTGAAATATAAAATACAATAATAAAAATAAATAAATACTGTCCCAAAAAAGTACATTTTTAAATTCAAAACTTTTTTTTTATTAATATTATTTCTTTTATATGCACAAACACAAAATCAATATTCTTTTTAAAATAATGGGTAGTTGAATTGCGAGCTTTCCCATATATTATTAGCAAATATAGTTTTAATTTAATAACAATATCATTTGAAACCTGCAGATTAATACAAAATGTGAAAAGGTTTAAAAGTTTGTAAATTTTTCTAATTAAAATTAAAAAAGAAATGAAAACATTTTTTGTAAAAATTCCTTATTCATCGAAAATTCCTAAGAAAATAATGTCCACAATATATTTTATTTATAAAAACAAAAGCCTTTATCATTAAAAAAAAATTAATTAGCTATAAGGGATTTTTATTTTATCTTAATTCAGGGTAGAATTTATATACCTGGTTATCATATTTAAACAAAATAATTTGATAATTTAAACACACCGAGGATTTGTCCTTAGAGCGATAGAAAATATAATTTATCGAAACAAAAATTAAATGTACTGTGGGTCAGTCAGTTAATTGTCATACGTAATACACACTTTGGGCAATCATGTCTCGAAAGAGACATAACTGACTGGGCAGAGGATTATTCCG
Source organism: Ascarosepion bandense (assembly GCA_037127315.1). Taxonomy (NCBI): domain Eukaryota; kingdom Metazoa; phylum Mollusca; class Cephalopoda; order Sepiida; family Sepiidae; genus Ascarosepion; species Ascarosepion bandense. The sequence goes on along the minus strand of JBBBDQ010028365.1, from coordinate 101,829 downwards.
CAGTAAGTTGCCATTGCTTTCTACGGTAGACTGGTTGCTGACCAAGGCTATAGAACCCAATCTGTCATATTATTTAACCCATAACTCAATTTCAACTGGAATTTGAACTCGGCTTCCCAATTTGTCGTTTCGAGTCGATATCCACTACACCACAACGCACATCGTGTGTAACATTTGTTAAACAATATTTTAATAAAAGTTTTTAAAGAAGAAACATTTCTAAAATAATCGAATTCATTTCTGAATAAGTTCTGAACTTTTCATTAAAAACTGGTAACAGTATTTACATTATTCGGACTATTGTCCTCATCTTTGTTGCCATTTGTACGATGTTTCGGCCGTTGTACGCTCCGGCCTTCTTCAGGTGCTAGGAATTTCGAACGAAACTCTTTATTACAATCACTGGGGTATATCATCCTCATTCCTTGCATAAAGGCACGATTGAATATAGAAGTTGGTTAGTTCCTGACTCGACTCTGAGAGTTATCAGTTCAGTACCAGGCTATAGCGATGGTGAACAAGTAGCTTGCAGGGTTAGAGGGAGATAACTCGAGGAAGAAGGCCGGAGTGTACAAAGGCTGAAACGTTGAACAAATAGCAACAAAGATGAGGACAATAGTCCGAATAATGTAAATACTGTAAATACTACCTCATCTCAGAAATATAGACAAAAACCGACAAATATGTGAATTTTGCATGGATTTACAAATCAATGTATTTTTTACAAAAAAACAAACAAAAAAACAAAAAAAACAATCGCCAGAAAAATAAGATTTTTAACCGAATATTTCTTAGGTTCTAAAAAGGAATAAAAATGAATAGATAAATTAAATAAATAAATAAAAATAATAGTAAAGTTTTGTAATTTGCTTGATGCATTGTGTATATTAGGAATATGGTAAGGTCTTGAAGGCTGTCACAATGCGTTTAGGAAAAAACAGAAAGTTAAAGAAGTTTTTGGGTATTATCTATTTATTATACATTAATATTTCGAGATCAAAACCTCATCTTCAGAATGTTAGTAGAGCTTGTGTTTGAGTCCGCGTCTTTCAATAAATGGTCCTTCCTGGCTGCTGCAGACACACACACACACTCTCTCACACACACACACATAATAGTATTTACATAAAAAATTCATTTGATCTTTCCTCTTGATAATACAGATTTTGATGATAAAATTTTATTATGTTTATCAATTTTTTCATCATCTAAATCCCCCCCCCCCCACTTTTTTTAAAAAGAATTCTAGGAAGTATCTGTTTATTTGCCTAAATATGTATAACAAGTTAAACATTTAGAAACTTGATAGCAAATGATATTCTTTATTTAGGCAGGTACATGAAATATCTGACGTGAAACAGGAGATGCTGTCAAACTTGACGGATAAATAAATTGGCCAGCCTGTTGAAATTCGTCGAACTTTTGGGTCGCCACTCGTGTCGATCTCCCCCCCCCACACACACACACACTCGTATCAGTAAAAAATATTCAGTATTTTTAAGATCTGAAAAATTCATCGGTTTCTTGTCATAAAAAGTAACGATTAAAAGGTAAAAAAAAAAATGGAGTCTATTCAACACAATATTAATGTTCCTTTCGTTTTTCTCCCTTTCTTTTTCTTTCTTTTTTTTTTTTTTTTAACTCAGGTGAGAAAAATATGAAAGTTGTCGGTCGACAAAAAGCCACGCTTATTAGTCGCTGAGGCCTGCTTCCTCATTTATACAATTACTTCCATCCATATGAATAACATCAGTCAGGTAATTCGAGCCTTTTCCTTTTCCTTTTATCAATGTCTCCCTAACAGTGTCTATAATGCTTGTTGTAGCATTGATAATGGCAATCATTGCAGCGGTAGGCCAATCGTAGTAGCAGTATTAATAAAAATTACCGGACATGTAGAAATAAGAGCAGATTGATTGATACAAGCAGATAACAAAGATGGCAGTTTTGTTTGGCGAGATGTAAATTTGAGTTGATATGTAATTACTTTGCAAACTGCCCCCCCTCTCTCTCTCTCTCTATATATATATATATATATATATATGAGAAATTATGTCAGATCCGTAAAAAGGAGAAGATAATCCAAAAACTATATCTAATTAATATAAAATATTAAAGAGATAAAATAGGATAGACAACTAACTCAATGGATATTATGCAGAGCTATTAAAGCAGAGAAATTAAATTATTTTTAAATGCCGACATAAAAACAAATTTAAATTACCTGTTCTATAGGATTTGTTTTTTTCCACACTTAATTTTGCTCCCAAATTAAGTTTCATATTTTATGAATTTTCTTGATTTGTTTTTTAAAATATTTGTGGTTGTATTTGATATATTCGGTTATATGTGCTTAATTTATTTTATTTTACGTGTGTATAAGAATTTTTATGTTTTTCCGTTCAGTTTTTATGGGTTTTTGTGTGTGTGTGTGTGTGTATATTGCGTGTATATATATTTTTCTTACGTGTGTGTGTTTATGTGCATTAATTTAAGTGTTGTCATATCTATTTACTTGTGTTGTTTTTGTGTATATATGAGCATGTATTTCATTTATGGTTTAGTGCTTGTTATGTATACGTGCGCGTGTTAGTGTGTGTATTTAAAATTTTTGTGACATTTCCGGTACAATCGCTACATTTTAATACTAAGCCGTATATTTCTCAACTTTTCACCTCAGTTGACATCATTGGAAGTAAATTCACTTCTAAGCCATAATCTTTTCTTATATTCTGAATAAATTGAACCATTTTATATTTCGCAATCTGAAGAGATGGTCGCTCACTCGCTTGTTGAAATAAATCAGGATTTATAATCGCTTTAGATATGTGTTGAATTTATATGTGTGTTTGTTGAGGTTATATGTGTGTATATATATATATATATATATGTGTGTGTGTGTGTGTGTGTGTGTGTGTGTGTGTGCGTTCAGACACATTTTAGTAAATTATTCAACCGCTCTCATCGTGATGTACATCTCTAATTCAAATATTTGAAAAATAAAATAAAAATAAAAACAGATCTTGATGAAATTCAGCAAAACCTAATTCGATACATTCTTTCTACCGTAACAGACTTTATATATATTAAATTTCGGAAGAACAGCCAATGACGCTAACATGGTTTCGACCTTTCGGTATCGCCAGGCGTTATAGATTAACTGCTTTATTTTGAACGCACAACAAAAAAACGTAACAGGAAGTTTAGAATAATGGGAGAAGTTAGTTAAGACTAGCGAAATAATATTGTACATATTTTCATCAGTGTTTCTACGAACTCAAAATGTATTTTCTAATGTTTATACATCAGAACATTATTTCGGCTCTTTCATTTTGCAGTCTTTCTCGTTCTGGAAATGATACAATAGCCAACTTTTCTTCTTGGCAGAATCTGCAGATATCACTATCGCTGTAAGATCTAGCATTTCTTAATATACTCCAGATCACAGGATTTTTATCGTTTTTTCTTCTTCTTATAATTTACACACATAGTTGGCTAGTTTGGTATAATTCGTATTGTGCGTTCAAAATAAAGCGTTAGAAAAATCAGAAAATTTATAACGTCTGACAAAACAGAATGATTGAAACGATGGTAGCTAATCGGTCGATCTTTCTAATTTTAACATTTAAAAGCGCTCCATGTTAAATTTTTCGTTTATTTTTTCTTTTAATGCTATTGGGTACTTTTTAATACAACTGTTTAATGGTCTAATTTTACTCTGTTCAATAACTGCTTAATGTGTGTGTGTGTGTGTGTGTGTGTGTGTGTGTGTGTGTGTGTGTGCGTGCGCGTGTTTATCTGTCTGTATGTCCTTTATACAAATCCACAATTTTTATCCGATTCTCACCAAACTTCACACAAATATTTTTAGGCTGAGTCTGAGCTCCAGGACCATAGATTAGTTTTAAAGCCTTCATTACATCCGAGCAACGCCGGGCTATAATGCTAGTATATATATATATATATATATATATATATATATATATATATATAAAATTCTGTATATATAAGTTATTAAATTATGTATATATATATGTGTGTGTGTGGTGTGTATGTGTGTGTGGTATGTATGTGTGTATGTGTGTGTGGTGTGTGTGGCGTTTGTGTATGTGTGTATGGTGTGTATCAAAATTAAAATGATCTTTCTGATTTTGATATTTGAAATCTCTGTATGTTAAATCTTTATCTTTGTTTTTAAATGTATATTTGGCACTACTTAATACAACTGTTTACTGGTCTGATTTGATTCTGTTCAATAACTGCTTAATGTGTGTGTGTGTGTGTGTGTGTGTGTGTGTGTGTGTGTGTGTGCGCGCGTGCACATATATGCATATATAATGCGTGTCCACATGAAACTTCAACTAATAAAAAATATGAAATATATATATATATATATATATATATATATATATATATTTCAAGACCAAAATATACTGCTTAACAAACGAGGGGAAAACATAAGTATGTGTCGCCATAGAAATAAGTATAAATTATAATAATTATTCTATTTCCCCAATTAGTCCCGATAAAAAATTTCAAAAATATTTTTACAAGTTGACCAAGCACTTACCTCCCTACAACTTACCATTGCTAACCCTAAAGTCAGGCCACATACCTCCCACAACCAAGGAAGAATTACTACTAACTCCTTCTCCCAACCCAACCCAATGAAAACCAATGCATCCCAAACCCTTCCTTTACCTAAACTAACCTCTGGGCTTAGAATTTTTCCTCATTCTCTGTTTATAAGGGGTCGAAGAATGCATGCCTTAAAATGACATGTTGAAAATAGCTATTTCCCCATTAAGCTTTATCTGAATTTTCAGATATATATATATATATATATATATATACTACCGGCCATAATTATTAGGCCACCACAATGTTTTAAAAAATGATGTATTTCATACCATTTTTTAGTATTTATTGCCAAGTAAATAATTGTAAATGAAAATAGAATAGTTCTTTTATTAATATTGCACAATAACATGTGCATCAAATGAATTTATAAATATTTAATAATTACCTATATTGCAATTTCATCACTGAAAGAATGAAGTAAATTTAGGGTGATTCGGACAAGTTCATTTTTGCTACCTTGCCTTGTAAAATTTTGCAAAGTAATAATAACAAAAGAACCATTCTATTTTCATTTGGCAATAAATACTGAAAATAGTATGAAATACATCATTTCTTTAAAAAAAAACTGGATGACCTAATAATTATGGCTGGTAGTGCATATATATATATATATATTGTAGATGCAGCGTGAATCTTGGAGTCAATTTCGTAGTTGTATGTCAGATATAATTATTTATTAAATTAGCATAAAAAAAGCAGTTCTTTAAGGCAGGGGCTTTCAAACTGTGGTCCGCGTACCACAGGGGTTACACAAGGATAAGATAGGGGGTTCGTGGATTAACTCATCACGTGAAATTCAAAGTATAAATTTTCAATGTTTGGATATTTATTTTTACTTATTAATGTTATCAAATGAAAATTTATCAATTTAAAGTAAGCTTAAAACCCATTTTTACTACGTTAATGCAAAACTATAAGCTATTTTTAGTAAAAATTTAAGTATAAATTTCATAAGCGTTTATAGTGGGTCCCTAGACTAAAACTTGAAATATAAAGGGGTCCGTAGGTCAAAAAGTTTGAATACCCCTGCTTTAAGGGACACGTGAATCGGTAAATAGTACTGGTTCGCTGTAGTTTAGATCTCGTGTGTGAATTGTTATTTTTACTGATGAGGTTAGCTGTTTTAACTTTTGTATAATAGATGATTAATTTAAGATCAGTTCGATATCATTTAAACACACACCTATACCTACCAAAACATATCCAGAACATACTTGTTTATTATATTTAATAATTTATAATTTAATATTTATAATGTACAGTTTGTACATGCTCTAAAGTATAATTTAAATAAATATTCATTGCTCTATTTCTATATTGAGCACTGTTTTACATTAATGTCTTCATCGTTGGAAATATTTTCTTCGTTCCTTATTCATTTGTATATATATATATATATATATATATATATATTAAAGAATATAGAAATAAAATAATGAACAAATATAACTATTCCTACATAAAATATACCACACCAGTAATAAAAATTATAACACAACAAAACATTACCATATTTTATTGCAACCAGATGTGCAACAATTATAAGCAGAACGAATTTGCCTGACGAAAATTATTAAAGACCATATTTCTGCTATAAATCTGAAAGATGTGTAAATTTTATAATGTATTACAGAAAATGGAAGAACGCTAACCTTGTCGTTACTAACCACAATATTCCAACCATATCAAAACAATATATTGTACCAATTGTATTACCTAGAACAAGACCGTGTTTTTGTCACAAAACAATTATCTATATTGGACATACTACTGCCTCATGAAGTAGATGCCTTACATGTCATCTGTTGAATCGAAGTGTGTTATTAAAAAGCGTTTATTAACTCATAATTTATAAGAACCCCGGAGAAAAATTCTAGTTGATAACACAAAAATTATTTTTAAATCGCATAATCCTCGACATCTTACTATTAGAGAAGTTCTATTGAACGATGTTCTCCTGATGTTCACTCTGACACTGTTCATTAACGTAGATGGCATGTTAAGTATTTTCTAAAAATAGAAGTATGCCTCACATCAATTCAGTTGAAAACGTGAGACCAACAAAGTGCAATGTGTTGCTCTCCATAAATCTAGCGTTAGCTATGCTAACGGCAGGTAGAAACAAATATTTTTTGGTGGTTAAATGTGGGCAGTTTTGTTTTGGAGGAGTTAGAATTTAGGAGTTATTTCTTCCCCCCGTTAATCCTTGATTATAGGTCTTTTTTAATAGCAGCAGCAAGATTAACTTCATCAGCGCTGACAGATATACTATTGAGATAGAAATAAATGGTAGTGACATCGGCATAAATAACTACTTGCGAACTGATGACATCAGGAAGATTTATTGCTGAAGATTAGAAACAACCTATAACCTAGGATAGAACTTTGGGGGACACCCGCCTTCGTGTGGAAAGATCTGAAAACGAGACCGTTCAAAACGACCTTCACTTTACGATTTGGTAGGAACGATTGGATTAAATCAAACAATATCCTTGTAATACCGTAGCCCCAAAACTTGCGTAGAAGACCATCGTGCCAAATCCTGACAAACGTCTTCGAGATATCTAGAGCCACAGATCGAGCTTTGACGTTATTATGAAGATTTGTTTGTTTCGAGGTTTAATGACCTATCAATCCTTACGGGATCATTTAAAGTCATAACAAATGATTTTGGGTAAGGTTATTTTATTTTTACAACATTTTTCTTTTCGAGTATCAACATTCATTAGGATTTGCTTTTAAAAGCAGGGTCACCAAGTCCTACCCTTGTTATTTAACCCATAACTGGAGGGAAGTGACGGATTAATACCTTTCCCAAGTGCTTAAGTGAATGCAGGGTATTCAACTGGAATTCGAACTCGGCTCACCGATGTCTCTTTCCGAGCCGATATCCACTGCAACACAACGCACATCCGTCACTATACGCTTACAGCACCTGGTATTCCCAAGCGGCCACCCATCTAAGTATTGACCAGGCTCAACGTTGCTTAACTTCGGTGATCGAGCGAGAACCGGTGTATTCAACGTGATAGCTCGTAAGCCTTATTATGAAGAGCTTGATACATAGTTGATTATATTATTGTTACAAAAATTGTAGTATGCATTGGAACTATAGACTTTACTTAACCAATTCTGTCAGTATAGTGCCATACTACCAATTACTTTTCTTTCATTGTTTTTTGATAAAATATTGTCATAAATCTTTGAATTATTCAAAGAAATATCGTCATTATTATTTCCATCACACAACACACTGAAACAACGAGATGAAAACAAAAAAAAAAAAAAAAAAAAAATGAGGATACTAGTTTGATGAAATAATAACATTTAATGCGACGTTTACTTAGGATATACGAGATCATGGCACTCCACAACTTTCTGTCTTTTGCTGTTCCTAGTAACGTTTGATCTTTTCTGTTGTTCTTTATCGGTGTTCTGTCATTCATTCACCCAAGCTCGTTTAATAGGTTACATGCTGTTTTTCTTCTTTCTTTTGCCTTTAATGCCCTGTGAGTGCTAATTTCTCTAAGTCTTCTTCCCTCATTATGTATCACAAAAATTTTAAGATTCATTCTAATTAGTAACAGCAACAGTTCTCAAGTTCCTCAAATCTTCCTCACTAAACATGTGTTTCGTCAAAGTTATTCTCATTACTGTGTTAAAAGAACCACGTCAATCACTTGAAGTCTCTTCTTTATCTGCGGGGAGATTGTCCAACGTTCACTGCCATACAGAATATCATATATCACATAGCAGTCCAGCACCCAGTTTGTTTTTTTAAAGACATTTTCCTATTTCTTAATTATTTGCTTGGTTTCTGAAAGGTAACTTTCGCAATACTTATGCGTTTTTAAATTTTTGTTCCACACTATACGTCTTCTATTACTACACTAGTTAGGTAGTTACATTTCTGTCCTTACTTGATGTTGACGTCCCCAATACGTGGCACAAACCTTAGGGTGTCGTTTTTGTCGACCACCATGCAGCCTTCTTTTTATTAAAGCTGATAGTTCTTTTTTTATGTTTTTCTTTCATTTACTATCGTCAATCAGTTAAGTGCCATACGTGATGCACGCTTTGGGCGATCATGTCTCGAAAGAGACATGACTGATTGGGCAGAAGACTATCCTACAGTAGGGTGCCATTGCTTTCTGCGGTAGATTGGTTGCTGACTAAGGCTATAGAACCCAATCTGTCATATTATTTAACCCATAACTGGAGGGAAGTGGCGGATTAATACCTTTCCCAAGGGTATTTGTGCACAAGTGAATGCAAGGAATTCAACTGGAACTCGAACTCGACTCCCCTATTTACTATCTTACACGTTTAAAAAATAATATAAATTTTTATAATGTACGTAAGTATCAAGAAGCGAACTTGATTCCTCTCCCGGTCGCTTCTCTTTCTTTTGCAATGGCAAGGAGGAAGACAAACTTGAGCAGAGGTTGCAATAAAGATAATGTCATAGCGAATTAAAACGTGGTTCAGTAAATTTGGTGAAATATTTATGAGTTCAGTATTGACAGTGAAAATCTGAACAATAGAAGATATGCAGATGATACAGTGCTGATTGCAGACGCGGAAAGGAACCTTCAAGGCCTCCTACAGAATTTAAAGAAAGCGGATGGAAAGGGCTACATATAAACTACAAGAGAACTTAATGAATGGTCATCAGTAAAAAGAGGAGTCTAAAATGCCAACTACAGGCCGGGGATACTAAATCAAGCAGATACAGAAATTTAAATACTAGGGAAGTGTTCTAACAAAGAAAAGAAAAGTGCGACACTGACATCCGAAGGTGTATTGGAATAGCCAAAGGCGCATTTAAAAAACTAAGCAGTGTATTGATAGACAGGAATATTTCGTTGGAAACAAAAAAAAAACAAAAAAAATACTCAACTGTTACATGATATCTGTGCTTCTGTATGGACAATCTCCTCAGAGATGAAGATGATACTCAAAGCAACAAAAAATGTGGTTCTACAGAAAGATGCTGAGGATACCATGGGCAGAACATTTGAGCAACGACGAGGTTTTGAAGAGAATAAAAACCAAAAGAAAACTCATAGTTAACAACAAGAAGAGACAGTTGAAATTTCTTATACAAATAATAAGGAAAAAGGGCTTGGAGAATTTGTTACAGGGCGGATAGAGGGAAAGAGAGACTTAACAATATAAAATATGTAAATAGCACAGTGATGATAGCAGACACGGAAAAGAAATTACAAAGTTTAAAAAATGCAGCGAACGGAAGCGAGAAGAAAGACTAAACATAAACCACAAGAAAACTAAATGCATGGTCATCAGCAAAAAAAAAAAAAAAAAGTCTAAAATACCAACTAAAAGTCGAGGATACTAAAATCAAGCAGATACAGAAATTTAAATACATGGGAAGTGTTATAACAAAGGAAGGAAAAGTGCGACACTGAGATCCAAAGGCGTATTGGGATAGTCAAAGGCGCATTTCAAAGACTAAGCAGAGTATTGACAGACAGGAAAATTTCGTTGGAAACGAAGAAAATAATACTGAAATGTTACATGATATCTGTCCTCCTTTATGGCAGCGAATGATGGACAATCTCATGATAAAGATGAAGGAAAGACTTGAAGCAACCGAAATGTGGTTTCTGAGAAGGATGCTGAGGATACCATGTGAGGTTTTGGATAGGATAGAAACGAAAAAGAAACTGATAAGACCTGGAAGAAACATCTGAAGTTTCTTAGACATGTAATGAGGTAGGAAGGCTTGGCGAATCTGAACAGATAGAGGGAGAGCGAGATAGAAGAACGCAATGCATGACATACTTGATGAGCTTGAGCAAATAAGTAGCAGAACAGGGTTTGGGAGGCGTAACAAGAGAAAGGGTGCTACAAGGGAGCTACAAGGAATAGGGAGATGCGGAAAGCCATGGTCACCTACGTCACAGAAGCACATAGAAGAAGAACTGATTAGCCAAGGCGGCTTATACCTCCTATACATGAACAGCAGAATGAGAACAATATACCTCTGTATATTGAATAAAGAGTTCTGTTCTAAATTTCTTGAAGCTTACATGAAACAATAGAAACTTAAAAAGGGCCGGAAACCACAACGGCTTAAACGTTGTGATGATAACAACAAAGACGTTAGTCCGTAAATAATGTAAATAATAATAATAACAATAATAATGACAATAATAATAATAATAATAATAATAATAAGGACTAATTCAAGAAATTCAAACTAATTTCAATTTTTTAAAAAATTCAAATTAAATATGTTTCTGTTTGTCATAAATTTTAACTACAAAACTTAAAAGTTTCAAGAATTAGAACCACATGTAGTATGGATTTTACTGTTATCCTTTGTGAACAGCACATAAACATCTAATTTGTACGATCAACTTTGAAGCACTAATTGAAGCTGACTTTTTTGAAAGCCTTGGTATGTTACAAGAAAAAAATGGGTTCTTCAGCTTGATCGAGAAAAGTAAAGAACAAAGATATTCAAGCGCTCTGCAGAATGTCATTTACCTTCATATCTGACTTTATATTTATCTAGCCCCTTCCCAACGTACACGCAGCGAAACAGTTTGTTCTGATTTCCCCAGGTATGTGAAACTCGAATGAAATAGCAACCATCTTTTGAACAAACCTTGGCAACCCACAGAACTTTTTCAAATTAACAAATTCCTTGGAATTGGAAACCAATATACTACCTGCACTCTCTCCTCTCTTTCTTCCAGATGTTGTATCACCAATGTGGCCGATCAAACAGCAGACAAAAGACCTATCACGCCACCTATATGAGCCACCTCATTTCTGATTTGGGAACAAGACGACAAATATTTCTTGTTTGTTCTTGGCGGTTTTGGCGTGAGAAAGTTTCGCCGGCGGCTGGCAAATTTCCAAAAGACTACAGAGACGAAAATATATGTTGAATAATGCCCGGCATATGTCAGCCATCTGGGCGCACGACGTTTATGAATTAATTAACCTAATGACTATTTCTTTTAGCTTGACGAATTATCGGCCATTTTGCAACATCTAAGAAGTAAGTATAACCCATAAACATGATTTTGTTTTCTTTTACTCTTTCCTCGCGGGGCAGATAGGTTTGCCAATCGTCAAGTTCACACTCCTCCCCGTGTTCTTGAACAGGAGCAAAGGTTTATCCCTTGTTTCCTGTTTATGATTTGGTTTCCGGTTCCTTCTAAATCTTTTTCTTCGCTTTCACCTCCAGCGGCCCCCTTGAGTCTTGCTGGTATTATTATCTGGCTTGGAGTGGTTCCTCTTACTCTGTAACCCTCTACCTCGCGTTACTCTTGGGTCTTGGAAAGAGTAAACATTATAAAAAAAGAGAAAAAAAATGACAGTAATCCAGCATAATTAATTTAAAAAAAACTATAATTGATATCAGCTTTTTATTTCACTTTTTCTTTACTAATAGTCACCCCATATAAGGCCCAAGAGCAACTCGAGGTAGAGGATTATTGAAGAAGTTTGTTGTATGAGCGGTAAGAGTATGAGGTAAGAGTTGCAGTTTATAAGATAACGGTTAACATTTGAAGAGGTATCAATCGGGGAAGTCGATTCCACAATGTAGTGGGTAGAAGCTGTTCGAATTGTGCTTACTTCTCATTAACAGAATACGAAGGGACTGAAGGTGGTCCGCTACAATGTTCATGCCATGGCGGGTCATAGCTGTGAAGGTGGAACTAAGAAATGTATCTCATCTAAACATTTTCCATGGAAATAGCGATGGAGTAACCAGAAGCTTGTAACGTTTAATGTTTGGTGAATGTGTTGAAAGGTGGAAAATAATTCTTTAACCAAAAAGGCTGTGTATACGCTTTTAGGCTCTATCAACATTGGAAAGTGAAGGCTGAACATCTCCAGCCCATATATGGTAACAGTACTCCGCTTTTGGCCTGAGTTTGAGTTTGAGTTTGAGTTTTGTTTAACGGCATGTCAACACCTCTGTGGGTTATTTAATGCCAAAAAGGTGGAGTTTTAAGGTATTTTTAAAAAAATTTCGTTTATAGTGAGAAAGTTGATTTAGTCAGATTTTAATGAAAGTTTTTTTGTTTTTATTCTTTTTTATTTTAGAAAACTGAAAACATCTAGTTTTGTATTCAAAAATTTTTTGCTGAGAATAACTTTTCCTTAAAAAATGTGTTGTGGTAATAATTTTTTCTTCAAAAATGTATTGCTGGCTACATTCCTCCCTCAAAAATGTATATTTCTCTATAAAAGTCTATTTTTATGTATATATTTCTATAAAAGTGTACTTTTATCCCCTCATAGCGCCTCAACTCCAGTTTTGGTGGGGTTAACTATTTGCCCATAGCTAGGACCCTAATAGGAGCGACCAATCCGGGTCAGGGTGGACCTGAGAACAGCAGCAATTGAGAAGTGGTTCCATGCTCCTCCCAACCTTCCTATCAGAGGCCTTGCTGCCGGTTGCAGTTTACTGTCATGCCCAGGACCAAGTTTTTGGCCTGATTTGGCGCTTGTAAATGCAAAGGATAGCAGGAGTTAGGTACATATTGGAGCGATACTCTTTTCCAACATCTTCATAGATGAATCGTATATACGCGTTCCACTTGAGAGTTGGGATGAACTTAATTTCCACTAGGCGTTCACGGCAAAGGAGCCTCTTTAAGGGAACACCCGTTTATTACCATAGACGAATATTCAGGATACTGCTGCCATATCTGGTCGGGTGTTCCTGCTATCCACCTAGGGGTCCTTGACAAAATCCAACAGAGAATCTGCAATGTGATCGATCCCGACTTGGCAGCTCGGATACAGTCACTTTCTCACCGGCGCAATGCGGCTTCCCTGTGTTTCTTCTACAAATACTTTCACAGCTTCTGCTCCGATGCACTTAGATCACTGGTGCCCCCTATGCATGAATTTGCTCGAGCCACAAGATTAGCAATTAGGTCCCACCCTTTTACTGTGGAACCAATAAAATGTAAATGCAAATTCTACTCCAACAGCTTCTTTTCTCGCACATCCTGCCTGTGGAATTCCCTTCCGTTTACTTGCTTTCCCGACAGCTAGTCTCCAAGAATTTAAATGTAAAATCAATAGTCATCTTTTATCTCACTAACTTGCATCCTCTCCCTCATGCTCTTTTCTCTGTCCACTCCACTCTCATCAGCATTCTCATCCTTCTCTTACCCACTTCCTGACACCCCCTATAACCTGTCACTCTTTCTCATAACTTTTCTCTTGTGTAATCCCAACAGTTCACAACATTGGCAGTAAATTGCCTTGTTTGGGACAATATGATTATAAACAAAAGGTCTATTATTGTCCTGGTTCGTTGCTTGTCTGTAACGCTTTAGCCAATGAAAAGATGACACGTTCATCATAGTGGCTAATAATCAAATCAGCTACAAGCCTGATCATAAGATATTAGAAAAAGGTATTGTATTAATAAAGTAGTCATAACGGAAGCAATGAATTCCCCTTAATAGAACTATCTCTATGTTTAGATATGTAGCCCAGACATCTTTTGTAATATGTATGGTCATCAGCAAAAAGAGCAGCCCAAAATGCCAAATACAGGTGGGGGATACTAAAATCAAGGAAGTAAAAAACTTAAATAGATGGGAAGTATTATAACAGAAGGCGGAAAGTGCAACACAGAGATCCGAAGGCGAATTGGCATAGCGAAGAACGCATTCCAGAAGCTGAGTAAAGTATTAAGAGACAGGAAAATTTCGCCAGAAACAAAGAAGACAGTATTGGATTGCTATGTAATGTCAGTTCTTCAATATGACAGTGAATGCAGGACAATATCACCAAAGATGAAGGAAAAACTTGAAGCCACTGAAATGTTGTTCTACAGAAGGATGCTGCGGATATCATGGATCGAGCATGTGAGTAATGATGAGGCCTTGGAAATGATGGAAATGAAAAGGAAATTAATACTGAGCATCAGGAAGAGACAGCTGAAGTTCCTGGGACATGCAATGAGGAAGGAGGGCTTGGAGAACCTGATACTAACAGGCCAGAGAGAGGGAAGGAGAGACAGGGGAAAACAGCGTGTAACGTACTTGACTGGCCTGAGCAGATGGATGGCCGAACGGGGATTGCGTGGTATAACAGGAGAAAGCGTACTAAGAGCCAGCAGGGGTAGCTAGACGTGGAAGGGTATGATCGCCTACGTTCTGAAAGGACAAGGCACATAAAAGAAGAATAAATAAATTAAGCCGAATTAAGCTTTATAAGAAAACTAGCAGTATAGCTCGGCGTTGCTCGGGTGTAATGAAAGCTTTAAAACTAATCCATGGTCCTGGAGCTCAGACTTAGCCTAAAGAATATTTGTGTGAAGTTTGGTGAGAATCGGATAAAAATTGTGGATCTGTATAAAGGACATACAGACAGATAAACACACACACACACAAACATCTTGCCTTTTATATATATATATATATAATCGATTTTCTGCACTATTGTAAGAACTGCAACCTTGAAACTTCTGAATATCGTTTCTTGTGTCTTTGTCTATGAGTGTATCAAAGTTAATTAAAATCGGACCACTCCTTCTATAACCCGATTTTTTATTATCGATTTTCGATATTTATCGGGGGTACCTCGACACAAAGCCTAGCTAAGAACACTCACAGACGCTTATAGTACAACTGTGTAAATTTTCAAGAAAATCGGTTCAGCCGTTTCGGAGTCTATAGATAACGGGGACACAGACAGAGACACACACATAGAGAAAGTTCCATTTATAAATAAGTTAAAATATTACAAATCTCATAATCGACAAATATTATGAAATTCTTTCTCGGACACTTCTTTGTCTGTACGCAAGAAATGCTTTAATTTTTGCTTGGCCATATTTAAAAGGGAAAATTGAGAGGAAAATAAACAACAGGAAATACAGTTCCATCACAGATTCTTTGTGTATGGTATAAGCCGTTTGTCGGCTCTTAAGACAACATCCATTGCTTTGTTCACATAATAGTTTATCCAAATGAACTTACTGTTCGGCACGTTCTTTACTATCGGCACCTCTCCTCTTACCACATCTTTATTTGGCGGAATGCCAACGATATAAATGTGGGAGCCTTGAGTTCCGAGTCTCGCTTTTGTGCGTTGTAGTATTTGGAGCAAAGCCTCGTTCTAGAAGGCAGGAGTCGAAAGTCGGAGTAAACAGGAAAGACGCAATGCGTTCGTGGCGCCACCTCTGTAAACTAAAGTTACGCTTCATGCAACCTGAAGTTCTTGTTACTTGGTGCGATAAGAGAACAACAAAGGCACAAGAATCAGCAATCAGACAGGCAATATTTCAGCGGCATAATATTGGCGACTAGGAAATCAGCGGATACCCCACTTATAGACGTACCTATCGACCTACCTACCAGCATGTAGAGATATTAGGCTGGCGTCAATGTTAGAAAAGATTTTATTCAGAGTATCATCATTGAGGCATCATGCTATTTTGCTTGGCTCGCTACATTTAGCTACCTTTCATTTCAAATAGGTAGTCCATCATAAAAGAACGATTACAAATCGAGGAAGTTTTTCAAGTCGTTGGATAGAAGATGATCCATCGAGCAAAATAAAGGATAATGTGAAAGTAGGAAACATTGCATACGAAAAAGAACTATCAATTCTAGCGCCATGATGCTACAACAACATCAGCTTTGCAACATTGAGAATGAAAGTTTCAGTCAACACAAACACTGATTATCTTCTTCAGACAGATTTTATTTTTATTCCACAAATGTATTATTCAAACAAGCCAATTGATCACTGCAACTCGGCACACTAAATTTCCATAAAGTTCTACAAAACACAAGCGAGTGCCTTTTCCCAATTAGATTCCTAACTGGGCAAAAAGAAAATACTGCGGGATTAATACAATGCACACATGCAATCACAGACCTGCTGCGTTTAAGGTGATTTACTAATCATAGCTTACATCTGACACATGACTGAGAACAAAGAGCACCCAGTGAGAATCGAACTCACTAGGCAGACGCAATTGATCAAGCGAGACAAGATTGATAACTATTACACCACATCGAAGTGCCCTAGAATTTACTAAGAGTAGCTTAGATGTGGCACAAGGCCGAGGGTAAAGATCACCCAGTGAGGGGCGAACTCACTACTCAGTCATAACTGATCTAGCGAGACAACCTTGCTAACCATTGCAGCATGTCGAAATACTCGCTTTCTGTGCTTAACTGACTTACAGTTGTAAAAGCCTATTCTAAGATGCTTAATAGACGAGGGCGTTTTAATTTTTTTTAAAATTTGATGAACCCCTCGAACTTACCAATTCTTCTTTATGTGCCGTGTCCCTTTACGACGTTGGCGATCATGAACTTCCTTTTGGCTTTGTCTCTTGTTGCTCTCAATATTTTTTCTCTTGTTATCTCTCCCAAATCTTGCTCTAACATCCATTTGCTCAAACCCAGCAAATATGTCTCACGCTGCTGTTCTCTGTCTCTTTCTCTCTACCCATCCTTTGAGTATTAGATTCTCCAAACCCTCCTTCCTCATTACGTGTCTCAGAAACTTCGACTGTCTTTTCCTGATGCTAAGTATAAGTTCTCTTCTGGTTTCCATCCTCTTCAACGCCTTGTCATTGCTCACGTGCTCGGTCCATCCTTCTGTAGAAGCACATTTCTGTTGCTTCGAGCTTTTCCTTCCTCCTTGAAGAGATCGTCCAACATTTTCTGCTATATAGGACATACATCACATAGCAGTCTAGCACTCTTTTCTTTGTTTCCAATGAGATTTTGTTTCTTAGTATTCTGGTTAGCTTTTGAGTTTGTTAATTTCACGCTTTCTGGGAATGAATTTCCGATTTTCTTTTTGTTAAAAACTAACATTTTTGCATACTGGGAAAAATTCCAACTCCCCGATTATTAAGGACACTCCCTTTTATTTAGCTACCTAACAGTACTTTTTTTACATTTCTTTTCTCTTTGTCTCTTTCCAGTCATTTCTGGGTAACGTACAAAATACGAATCAGAACCCCCTAAAATCAAGCAAATATAAAAATTTAACTATCTGGGAAGTGTTTTAACAGAAGACGAAAAAGCCGACACTTTAATCCGAAGGCGCATTGGGATAGCTAAATTGTCTTCCAAAATTTAAGTAAAGTATGAAAAAAAAAAACAGAAAAATTTCGTTAGAAACATAAGATTGTTGGACTGTTACATTATATCAGTCTTCGTGTTTATCAGTGAATGCTGGACAATTTCCTCACAGATAATGAGGTGACTGAGGATAGCATGGACTGAGGCATGTTGTGATACAAGGTCGGATTTTAGCATGGGGACCTGAACGCCTTCATTTGGACAGCTGGTCAAAATGTTACCCATACGCGATGGCTGGGTACTAAGCTTGTTATAGATGGTCTAAGTTTGTCATATGTGATCTTAGCTGGTCATGCATATTAACCAAAATAACGTAGTTTTAGAGAATGGAAAAAAAAAAGGAAACATGCTTAACATCAGGAAGGGACAGTCGACATTCTTAGTGGACATAAGGGAAGAGGGCTTGGAAAATCTGATATTCACAGGACAGATTAAAAGCAAGAGAGACAGATGAAAATAACACAACATACTTCGTGAGCTTGAGTAAATACAGGGGTTAGAAGAAATAACACAAGGGCAAAATTTATTCAGAACTACAAAGAAAAGGAAATTGTGGAGATCCATAATCGCCTACATCCTGAACGGACACGGCACAAAGAAAATGATGCAAATCTATTTTTTGTATGTTTATACCTCTGTTTAACCTATGATTTACAAGTAAAAAATATTGTTAGCAGACTAAATTTTTATGATGAAGAATATGAATGACAATAATAATTCTGTCACAGACTGTTGGACTGGAAAGGAATTTTATGCATTTAAAAAGATATTAAATGAAGACAAAAATGAACTGGAAAAACAGTGGACTTCTTTTCAGAAATGACAAAAAGTCAATCAGTTTAGATAAGCTATTAAGCAAATTTATTTGCCAATCATTTAAGGCGTCTTCTACATTTTTCTTTCTTCATGCCCACAATATTTGCTTCGTCCTAATCCTGTGCTATGCAGCAAAAGTCTACCCGAAAGAAAACTTTATCTTTGTAATTTTTTCTCCTCATCGAAAATCTCGTTTCTATGTTCTCGTTTAAATATCTCGTGCATATTGCTTTCTCGGTCAGAGAACTATGTCTAAAATATCATTATTTTCTGTTTTTTTTTTCCTGACCCAAATATGGCTTACTTTTTACTAAACAAATTACATTCATTTCTTTATATTTACAATATTGAAAACCGATTTTTATCATCAGAGAATTTTAAATCTATCATTGAAAGAAACAGAAAAAAAACATTAATAAGTATTTTAGATATAAAATATTTCTTTCATATTGTGCCGTTCCTACATGGAAACATCTTTTCGAATTCATTGATTAAAGGCTGAATTTGCAAGGTTGTGTTTTTCATTTTAAACGTGGTGTCTCATGCTATTGGGTTTTAAATGGAATCACAGGTTTTGTAATTTGAATATAGAAGTTTCCTGTGTAGGTTGTTGGTGAGTAAATAAAAAAGGAAATGAGATAAATTTGATATTTCAGTTTCTTATCAATGACGAAAACGATCTCAATTTTTAGTCAATGCAATATTAATGCTTAAATTTCACAATATCATCGATTTTCTTCAGAACACCAACAGCGAACAAGATCCTACCTGCTTTTTGTTTTCGCTTCCTTTTTCTGTGATCCAATAATTTCGTAATTGTTATCTTCAGCTAAATGACTCCAACACATGCAAGGTCAATCCGGAAAATATCCAGTAATTTAATAGTAAGGGGTAAATGACTTCCATATAGTATTGGTGTTTTTTTTTTTTATCATATCACCCCGAGCAAGGCGGTAACGCATAACTACATAAGAGTAAAAAGATTAGGAGAGTGAAGAGAAGGACGAACCTGTTAGAAAGGAGCAAGAGAAGGATGGGAATACAGGTGTGATGACAGTTGCAAAGGTGGAGAGAAAGGAAAGGTTATACAGGGCGGTGTGGAAAGAACTAGAGTCAAGGAGTTAAGAGATGAGTATTGACCTTGCATTTAAATTCCTAGAGGTTGTAGCAGTCAGGAAAGCAAGAATAAGGAAGCGAGTTCCACAGGCGGGAAGTGCGAGAAAAGAAGCTGTAGCAGTAGAATTGTCGTCTGCATTTGGTTGATCTAACTGTGAATGGGTGAGACCCAGTTGCCAGTCTGGTTGCACCAGTAAACACCTGTTGCGGAGGCACCAGTGACTTAAGTTGGAGTAGAAGCCATGGAAGTATTTATAGAACAGACAAAGGGAAGCCACATCTCGTCGGTGGGAAACTGGCTGTAGTCGAGCCGCAAACAAAGTGATCCTACTCGGGACTCATGCATACAAAATAGTCTACAAAGTCTTTTTTTCGGGATAACCATCAGCTACTTTATGTCGTTCTCTCTAATCTCGTCCACAGCGTTACAGTGGCGATTTAAACTTTGGGTAAAACTAGAAATCGCAAGTGAACCAAATCAGTTTTAGAACGACCGATAAATCTGGGTGCAGCTTTTTACCGAATAAATCAGGTACAGGACGTGAAGAAAACTCGTGTTGTCATCGTGAATACCACGGAGTAGCAGTACATAAGCTGATTGAGTATCATCTGAAGGGCAATGTTTTTTTTTTTTAATCATATCACCCCAATCAAGGCGAAAACGCCACTGATGCGCAGGGGGCTACGTAAGAGTGAAAAGATTGGAAAAGAGAAAAACTGGAAACCACATCCTAAACAGGAAACCAGGGATGAACCTCTTCACCTGTTCAATAGACGTGGGTGGAGTGTGAACCGGGCGATAGTTTAGTCTATCTACTCCAATTGAAAATAAAATAAAAGAAGAGTGAAAATATTGGAAAGGAGAAAAAAAGAAAACCGGAAACCACATTCTAAACAGGAAACAAAGGGATGAGCCTCTTCACCTGTTCAATAGACGTGGGTGGAGTGTGAACCGGGCGATAGTTTAGTCTATCTACTCATGCATGCTCTCCTCTCGTTTCCATGCTCCATCAAGTCTGCCCAAACTATTTCTCGATGTTCAGTCACTTTCTTACTGACGGGATATGGCTTCCCTCTGTCATTTCTACAAATATTTTAACGGCTTCTGCTCTGACAGTTTCTTTCCCTGATGTCCCGTTAACATGAATTTACACGTGCTACTAGATTGGCACCTATGTCCCACCCTTTTATCGTGAAAATAGTCAAATGCAATCGCCATTTCTACGATATCAGTTTCTTTTGTTGCACTTCCCGTCTGTGGAATTTTATTCCGTATACCTGCTTCCCTGATAACTACAATCTCCAAACATTTAAATGCAACGTGTTTTGCTATCTTTTATATTCCTAAATCTTATCAACCTCCCTAAATTCCATCCTTTTTTCAGCATCCCCTGTACCCTGTTTTTTTTTTACGCATTGTAACCCCCTGTACACCAGTGGTAGTCTTGCCTTAGGTTGAAATGATTATAAAATTTATGTCTGGATATGTTACGCACAGGACTCATACACATCTAAATACTGTAACAGCTTTCACATTAAAATATTTATTCAGTAGAAATTCTATTTAAAATTAATAATCTTTAAGCTAGACGAATTTCTTAGAGGAAATCTTTTCATTATTCATTTGATTGTTGCTTTTCATCAGAATTCTACGCCCATCAAATATCATCTATTGGAGAATCATATTTTGTCTTCTGTTTGTTTTTCCTCTTTTTAGTTTAGGCACATTTTTGGTTAAACATCATTTTTTCCACACTCCTGTTAAGCTTACAGCAGTTACCGAAGCCGACACAATAAACTAGACTCAGTACATGCGTTTCCTTTCTTCTCATCCAACAGAATCTTATCCCCAACTATACCATCACCGGTTTGTACCATCGTAATCCTTTTTCTTCGAGTATTGGTCTCTCTTATTGTAATATTTTTTAACCTATGCGAACCAACTTTTATGCATTCATTTTGCTATTTTCTTTCTCCGTCTAGAAACACTTCCGCTACGTGTTGACGTGTTTGCACATGTTCTAATAATGTAACTTTCTTCCTTTCTGAGAACTGCAACGTTTGTAAAATATTCATACATTAAACTATTTGTTACATTCATTATGACTCTCAGTTTCACTTAGGTTCAGTTTTCGTCCTCTTTGTTACATTTCTTAGTTTTCTATCGATTGTTTTTATATTTATTTATTTTCTCTAGTTTTACTCGTTTGGCCTCTAATAAACTTTCTGATGAAAAGGACTTTGTTTTCAGAGTTTTAATCACCATAAGGCGTTTATCTGGCTGTCTGTTGTAAGCATGTGAGCGTGGCACGTACCAATAGATAGGAGACAAGTAGTCTGCTACATTCATATTCCGATTTGAGCGTAAAAGTTTGCTATAATAAAGAGTTGGCAGATTTTCATATGCGTTACATTTACAGAAGCAAAGGTTTCCAGATTTGAATATGTATTATGTTTATAGAAGCCAAGAGTGCCATATCACCTTGACTGGTTGACAAATTTGTATATGCATTAGATTTACAGAAGTAAAGTGCCCACATTAACGTAATCTGTTGACGGATGTGCATATTTATAAAGTAATAACGTTTAAAACAAAAACTACTATATATATATATATATATATATATATATATATATATATATATATATATATAAATAAATATATAAATATATATATATTATATATATAAATATATATATATATATATATATATATTATATATATATATATATAAATATATATATATATATATATATATATATATATATATATATATATATATATATATATATATATATATATATATATATATATATATATATATATATATATATATATATATATATATATATATATATATATATATATATATATATATATATATATATATATATATATATATATATATATATATATATATATATATATATATATATATATATATATATATATATATATATATATATATATATATAAAGTAGGAAATGAGCAAAGATACAAACAAATATTACACACCGCAATGTGGTCAATCGAGGAAAGAAACAAAAAACTAACCGGTTATCACTCTTTGCTTTTCTGAACTCACTCCAGGACAAAATATAAATATGTGCACAAAGAATTTTTTTTCTTCAGAGGGTAGCCACGTCACACTGGCGAGAAAGATATTCTATGTCAAGCTGCAGGCCATGATCAATTGGATTACAGATCCTTCTTTGGATTTTGTCAAAAATCTCAAGATTTATAGCAGGCGCATCAGGCCAGATATGCACGAACGAATGGTAAATTGCGTCTAAAATTAGAATTCAAAGGATGGTTTGGTATACTTCCGAACCCAGCCAGGGATTTCTGATCATAGAAAACTCAAAACCATCACATCCTCATTGCACTACCACCACATAAGGTACACCTTTGACACTTGTAGCAAACTAAGCCGGTGTTATATTTTGTTACTAACCACAATTAAAAGTCTCTCGCATTAAACTGGCCTTGGGTCGCTTTAGAGATGCAGATATATATTTTGTATTCAGACTCAAACAGGATGATCAAGGTAATTATAAAATCTGGTAGCGAACCGAAATAACTATAATTTTCTAAGGCCACAAGTATGGAGCTGTGAGTGAGGATCAAACTCAATTTTTAGTAGTGATAGTCAATCAGATTAACTTGTTATTTTTTACCCCACCGGACCACAAATAAAGCCATGTTGTCATATCTAGTCGTGCACCTCTGCTGTTCATCTCCGGGTTCTCGACAGGCTCCAAAGGAGAATATGTAATGTGATCGGCCCTGACCTGGCAGCTCGACTCCAGCCACTTTCTCTCCAGTAGAATGTGTCTGCCCTCTGTCTCTTCTACAAATATTTTCATGGCTTCTGCTCTGACGAGCTTAGGCACGTGATCGTGGCTTAGTTCACTGGTGCTCCCTCGACAATAATTTACTCGAGCAACCAGACTGGCAACAAGGTCCCACCCTTTACAGTTAAATCTACCAAATGCAGCCTTCACTTCTACTCCAATAGCTTCTTTTCTCGCACTTCCCGCCTGTGGAACTCCCTTCCGTATACTTGCTTTCCTGGCGGCTACACTCACCAGGAATTTAAATGCAATGTCAATTCCCATTTCTTATCCACTTGACTCCAGTTTTTCCTCGTCCTTTCTAGATCACTCTGTGTATCTCGTTCTTTTCCTTTCTCATTCTACCTTCGCAACTGTCATTCTTCTCCCATCCTTCTCTTGTCCTTTCTCTGACACCCCCTGTAACTGGTTCGTCTTTCTCTTCACTCTACTCCTGCTTAAACTTTTACTCTCTTATGTAACCTCCTGCGCATCAGTGGCGGTACCACCTTGCTTGGGGTGAAACGATTAAAAAAAGAAAAAAAATTTACTAAATCTGCTTTTGTTTGGTACAAGGCCATAATTATGGCTACCAAGTGAGGATCTATCTTACTACTCATTAACGCGTTAACGGTTATCCAATCGAAATATCAACATATTCATAATAATAGAATTCAATAATAATACAGAATTAATTATAGTAGCAATTATGATGAACTACATCCTTCAGCAAGGCCTCTGATCGGAAGGTTTTGAGAAGCATGGAATCATATCTTAATTACTGTCGTTCTTGGGTCTACCCTAACCAAGGGTTGTAGTACCTGTTAGGTTCCTAGCTATGGGTAAATAGTCAATTCCAGAACTTCAGTTTATAAGTGAAATTATAAAATTTACGAGTAAAAAAATTGCCAGCAATACATTTATTGGGTGGGGTGGGGGATTACCGGTAATACACTTTTGAAGAAAAAAATTGCCAGCAATACATTTATTGGGTGGGGTGGGGGATTACCGGTAATACACTTTTGAAGAAAAAAATTGCCAGCAATACATTTATTGGGTGGGGTGGGGGATTACCGGTAATACACTTTTGAAGAAAAAAATTGCCAGCAATACATTTATTGGGTGGGGTGGGGGATTACCGGTAATACACTTTTGAAGAAAAAAATGCAAACAAAGGAAACTCAAAGCTCACCAGAAAACAAAATGGTGATTTTTTTTAAGCACAGCTTAGATGTGGCCCAAGGCCGAAAGTATGGTATACCTACCATAAAATGTCCGTATTAAATGACCCATGGGGAGTAGATATACCGTTAAGTAAACAGACCAAACAGTAGCAACTGCTTACTCAACGATTTTATTAACTGTTCTGTGAAAAATATGCAATTGGTTTACTCAAACCGAGAACAAGAACAATATGGCACCCGGTGCGGACCAACTATGAAAGTTATTAGCCAGCCACCATTCCTTCAAAATCGGTATCTCAATGATCAGATACCAAAATAATGATTTAGGGAAGTGGATCAACCTGAGCCGTGAACGCTTCATTCCTGCTCTTGGACTAATATTAATCTGGCCGATAAACTCAATGAACAAGACTCTACATGCAGCCTTCCATAATGAATAAATAAAGCAAAAATAAAAAATCATTAGAAGAAACAAAATGAAGCAGAAAATTCCCAAGCGGAAAAGAGAACGTTAAAACTTTCCTTGTTGCAAAAAAATTCCTCGTATTTATTCTGATTGATAAATCCTTATGCATCCTGCATGCTACTTTAGTATGTGGTCTGCCGCAGTTTCCATAGTCTACGCTGGGAAATACTCTTTAGCGTGCGAACTACCAGGTCATTTGCAGTTTAGCGTGCAAGTCTACTTGCAGTTTTATACTTTAATGTGCAGTCTACCGCCAATACAAGTCACAATGTAAACCAAGAAAACTTTGGTATACCGCACGTTAAAGTCGTACCTTATATTACCCACTTTTTCTACACAAGATCACATTTGACATAAAAACGAAAAAACGTATTCAGTTCCCTTGGCACATCTTGGAATGTCTTCGAGCATCACAAATTGATTCTGATCCTCTCACTTTAAGAATAATGGAAAAAAATGCACTCTTTGGGGACAGATTTCTGCAACTGGACTTTGGTGACTTTCCGCCTCAGGCCAAAAAGCTGGGAAAAATCAAATCGCAAATTAGTATGTCTAAATATAAAGATGCAATATGAGTGCCGGCGCGATTAAATCATTACCGTTAATTCTCCACCGCCCCAGAACGAGGCTTATTTCGTACGTCACGCTTATTATTTTTCAAACCATTTTCTCGACACGATTTATTCCAAGAATCATGCCATTTCCAGTTTATTCGAACCAGTACGTTTATTTAATGAAAAGTTCCAAGTCTCCTATTTTTGGTGGGAGGCTCACGCATTTTGCTTGATTGATGGATTGACGCTTTTTTTTGTTTTTTTTTTTTGTTTTTTTAAATGATAATAACGATTCAGTGATACTAGTATTTACTAATTAACTCATAGTAGGCAAGTGAATATAATGAAACTGAAATTGGAACTCGGCTCTCCGATTAACAAACCGATATTCATTACACCACCCGCATATCCAAGCTTACAGCCAAAGTTCCTCGGCCTTCGGGCTAGGGTCCAGAATGACCAAACAAAAGACCAGTTATGACCAGTTTAGACCGGTTCTGAACCTATCCACTGCAGTGGTTCAGGTTCCACTCGCTCAGGTTCCCCACATTAAAAAAGACCTTGTGTCACATCTCTCTCAAGTGGGGGAGTAGAGTAAATAATGCCAAAGTGGTCATCTATCAACGGACAATTTTCGACATTGGTTAAGTTCAGTGATTGTACAGGAACCAGTGTTTCAGTATGATATGCTTGTAAGCCCGCATTTTGGTTCTTGCTATCATCCCAATCTCCGTACCAAGCACACAGGCTATAAATAGACAAAGCAAAACCCCTAAATTTTATTAAAAAATATTACATTCGGTTTGTCATCACATAAATGGGTATTTTCTAATTGCTCAGGTTTTGAGCCCGTATAAAAACAATGATTTTTAAATACCGCTATTATTTCCGGCTTTCTCTTTTCCAATCTTTTACTCATTTCCATTCTTTTCCTCTTTTTTTTTTTCAATTGGAGTAGATAGACTAAACTATCGCCCGGTTCACACTTCACCCACGTCTATTGAACGTGTGAAGAGGCTCATCCCTTGTTTCCTGTTTAGGATGTGGTTACCGGCTTTCTCTTTTCCAATCTTTTCACTCTTACGTAGCCCCCTGTACATCAGTGGCGTTACCGCCTTGCTCGGGGTGATATGATTAAAAAAAACAAAAAACAAACAAAAACAAAAAAACAAAGGAAGTTTTCTTACATTTCCCGCGTTTTACTACTAAATACAAAAAGTTAATTGGTGGAGGTGGAGGTGTTTTGTTTAGCAACCCGGGAGGGCTAAAATTTAACATTTTCTTCTCATCGGCAACTATGGTGCCTCCGAGCGGAGTCAATGACGAATAAATCTTCTCACTAAGGAATTTAGAAATTTAGCAGATCTGTTTTATAAGTTGAGAAATTCAATCGGTATGAATATTCCAGACTGTAGAAAAGAGTGCATTTGTCAATGTGTATGCTCAGTTGGATTAACTGGGAAAACTTTTAAACGATTAGAATCTTACTTGATTGATTTGTCTTTAAATTGTCAGACTATTACTCGAGAGGGGCAGTTTAATGTTGGGAGACAAGGTCAAGTGCCTAGTATCTCGAGTTTACGCCAAATCTAAAGCTATTATCGGAGAGTTTGACAGTTATTAAAGAGTTCCGTTCAGACGATTTAAGGAAATAAAGCATAACGCCATAAGTCTTTTAGAAAACACTGAAGTAGAATCGGCAAGCCAAGTTAAAATTCCGAGGTATTCAATTGCATTCACTTTTTTTTTTTATTTATGCTCTTCAGAAAGGCATGAACCTGTTTCTTCTGGCACATGCTAGGTATTAATTAGTATAATATCTCTCTAGTGTAAGTTAGCAACTATCGTAAGAGAAGAAAAACTGTGGATCCCAAACCATGGTTATGTAACAGGAAACAACTCTCCTATCTTTAACAAGACTGACTGTAATTCACAGATAATACTAACAAGGAAGCTGTGAAGAATCATTATCGCCGATATGTTTTTAGTATGACATGACATTATAAAAATTATGCTTTACTAAAGAAAAAAGTACACTTTTATTTTAATATACATTAGTGGCCATAATATAAGGAACGGAAACAACAAAGACATAAATATGTGTATTACTTAAAAAGTAATGCATGATTAGCAATGAAATTTTTACCGAATAAAGATTAGGGTGTAATGCTTTTGAATTTCCTATGTCGATAGACCGGAAGAGCTGAGTACTCAGACATTTTTTCGTTATAAATACTTGAACTCAACCGGTCGAAATAATGGGATAGGTTTTGTCCTTAAGATTCGTTCTGAGGCCAACCCAAGTTAAAATAGTTGTTAAGTCATAAGAAAGCATCCTCTCTCTTATCCATAATAAAAATATCTAATCCATAATAAACCAGCGAATTATTTCAGTTGGAGGACTTCGTACAATAAATGAGACAAACAATTCTAATTAGTTAAAAATCACCTATTAAAGCAGTCGTCACTGTTCGTATTTATGTATATAATTGTAATGACAAAAGTACGCCGGTGTATGCTTTAAGAAAGCATTATTTAATTGAGAGTACAAGGTTCGCGTATAGTGTCCTTTTATAGTCTCAGTAAACAGAAATAGCTCTCTCAAAGAGGAGAGTGACAGAACAAAGGGAGATCATTCTTGATTATTCATGATAATAGTGTAATGACAAAATGAAAATGTTCTTAACAATCTGAAAACATTTTGGAAAAAAACAGACCAAGGCAAATTTCACAAGTCGGTGTGAAAATTAAGATTCTGTATATTGATTGGATAGGAAAAAGCAAATTGATCTATGACCCCGGCCACAGTTTCTTAACACCTAAAAAATAGGTATGCTTTTCGATCCAATCACATGATTAGATTCTACTACTTAACGACGTCTCTTGACTGGTCAGAGCAATCAGTCAGATGAGAGCAGGAATTAAAGACGACACGCTAAAATGTAACAAAGGAAAAATCAAGCCGACCCGTACGTAAGGTCGCGTCACATATTCGTTCTTCCCCTTCCAATTTTCCTTTCTTCGTCTTCACTCACACGCCGTCAAAGAAACAACAACGACGACGACAACGAGATACTTCAACTGACTCCTAAAAACTAAAATCCGAGACGTGCAATTTACTTTATTGCTTGACCTTCCTTTCTCGCCGGCCATAAAAAGGGAAGGGAACATAGACTTTATTAATAACCTGTTAATATTTCTACATACGCACCTTCTGCTCCTATCAACTATAAGGATTTATTTAACCCCTTACTACTATTTCTCTGGAACATTTAATTTACATTTTCTCTTTGAACATTTAACTCATACAAATTAATTAACTACATGCATTTTCTATTTGAGTATTTTACTCCTTACACATTTGTTATTCTATTTAGTTAATAAAATTTTACTTTAACATACAAAACGAAATATTTTATTCTTCCACATTCCAACATCCAACCTTTCTGATATATTAAATTGTGGGGACTTCGGTTGTGTCTGAGACAAGGTCAATTTGATAAACATGGCCGAGGTCTTTACAAATTCATAAAGTCAAGGTACCAGAGCATGGAGTTCATCCGAACATTTACCATGAAAGTAATTTATAGAAAAGACACAGGGAGGCAAACTTAGGACGATGCGAAAGTAAATTAAAGTTGACTGAAGCCGCGACACTAGGTCAGGAACAATAATAGTGCTGATTTGTATTTGAATTTTATAATATATATCGAAATATATAGCAGAAGAACAGGACCGTATCTGGCAGCAATATTCGAGTCATAGACGAATGGTACACTTATAGATATGTAAGATAGATTCGGGAGACGCTGTGAACCAAATCAGATTCAGACGCGAAAAAATTTATCGCAGGACACAGTGACCCAAAAGATTCTGGAATAGGTATTCTAAGATTTAAATTCTTAAAAATTAAAATTACGTCACAGAAATTTAAACAACAACAACAACAACAACAACAACAAAAGATTCTGGAATAGGTATTCTAAGATTTAAATTCTTAAAAAATTAAAATTACGTCACAGAAATTTAAAAAAACAACAACAACAACAACAACAATAATAATAATATCTGGTTTGTCATTTGAATTTTCTGATGATTTTTTAAAAATTAATGATTGAAAAAACTCATTGCTAGTTCTACGACTATAAAATAGCCGTGAAAATTCTTCATCGTTAAATATTTGATCTTAAAAACTTTAACCAAATATTGCAATAACAATAATGAGTATGAATGCAGATCATTGTTTAAAGAAGCAGGAGGGTACAAATAAAAATATTTTAAATTGACAAGTTTTTCCATTTCTCTGAAGCAGACGTTAATCACACGACCACTGCCACGTCTACAATCCGCGTATAGATCTTAAAGCGTTACAAATCTCTTGATCATATTAGTAATATCTGTTAAAAAAAAAATAAAGAGTCCGTCATCAAATTGCTATCACCTCTTCTATCTTTTTTTTAATCTCTTTATTTCACGGAAACCAAACAGTGTTTCATCCGTGTCTTTTCCATCTATGCTCGCGGTCAAAACATATTAGTCCATTATTTATGGGATACTGGGAGGGCGTAACGTACATATGCTCCCTAAGTGTCTAAGGAACGTAGGAAGAAATATGGTATTACGCTCGCATGACAGCACAAACATTCTAAACTCAA
The DNA here is from genome assembly GCA_037127315.1 of Ascarosepion bandense. Lineage (NCBI taxonomy): Eukaryota > Metazoa > Mollusca > Cephalopoda > Sepiida > Sepiidae > Ascarosepion > Ascarosepion bandense. The sequence goes on along the minus strand of JBBBDQ010028365.1, from coordinate 71,448 downwards.
AATTTAAAATAATTTCAAACAGTGTTTTCCCTACATGGGCTTTGAATTTCTTCTCATTTATTTCAACGTTTTATTTTGGCGGAAAATTTAATTACTTTTCGGTTGACGACCATTAAAAGTTGGCAACTTTTCATTTGAAATATTGTAAATGCCCCCAATTGCATATAAACATTTCATCATCGGAATATTTAATATTAGAAAACTTGTAAAAAAAGAAAAGTGGGGAATTATTAGCTGATATGTATAATATGCATCATGCCTCCATAAAACCAAATTAAAAAGACTTGTTATAGATATTAGATTTAATAGCTTTTGAAAACTTTTTAAATACTATGGAAATTGTTTTGTCATCAATACTAAATGGAAGAATAACATCCATAAACATGGAACGAACAACTGTAGTATATGGGGCTGATCAAAAAGGTATCAGGACTAGTGTTATGTAAATAAAACTACAACACATAATGATTCGGCATTTAATCTCCTTCGAAGTAGTCCCCTTCTGAAGTCACACAATTTATCCAGCATCATTTCTATTAATCGAAGCATTCTTTTCTTGGGATAGGGAACAGCTGCACCATCTCTTTATCTTGGATTTCTTTGATGACTTGAAATCTTGTTCCTTTCAAATGGGAATTGGTTTTTAGAAAGAGGAAAGAACACATAGTGCGAGATCTAGAAAGTATAGTGGTTGCCGGTCCTGGGTAATGTTTCACTTGGCCAACAAATGCTGCGCAAGCCAAGGTCACTGATGAAACCTCTATGATATGGTGAGACAACCACACTCTACACACTTTCCTTCCTAGCACTGTTATAAACAAGGAAAGAGGGGGTGATGTTATAACTTGGATATAAGTGTGGACGAGCGACAGTGTCCAAGGTTTTTTGGTGTCAAGCTCCTTTAACTCCCTTATCATACCAACAGTGGCGATAATTTGTGATCAGAACTCGTATGCATCCAACAACGACATTAAAAAAAGTATCAATAAATTTCTGTCATTTTACGTAAAACAACAAACAAACAAAAGACAAAACAAAAAACTTTGAACTGATCGGAAAGTCTGGAGTACTTTCGTGAATTAGAAACGGACAGGGGGTTTGGAAAAGGCTGATAAGAGTTATTCACAAAATCACTGAGGATGAGAAACCACACTGAGTTTCATGTTGGAACTGTTTTCGTGATGATTCTTTCTCGATAATGACTAAAGCCAGTCGAAAGATCAAACCTTAATACGAACTGTGGAGTTTGGTTACACCATCGTCACCAAAATAGGCCAGTTAGTTTATCAACAAGAAAAATTCATTAAAAATTAAAAAAAAATATAACTTTCCGGTTTTCATTAACAAAACATTATTGAATGAATATATTTTTCCGAGATACTTCCAAAACTTCTGGACCGCTGCTTAACCAACCATATAATTAAAAATCACCCTAATATTGTATAAAAACTAAAATTTTTGTCATGAGTTTTGTTCTCCACTTTATAGCCTCCTCCTGCAAATATGTGGTATTATGGCATAGGGAGAATTGGAAGCTGATGGACGAGTTCTTGTAGAGAATGAAGAAATTGTAATGAGTGATTGGGTTATGAATCTGATTAGTGAGGTATGAGATAAAAAGTGATTACCAGCCTCAATCCACTTTCCTTTCGACCATGTACCACATTTATTATATGAATATGAGTGGGCCCGTGCCATCAAAAATGACAGCAAAATATTTATATCGATATGCCGGCAGAAATGAAATATCTTACAGTAAGACATAAAAAAAAAAATTTTGTTCATGCATTTACTTTTATAAAGAGTGCTCGATACAAATGTAGAGCGTTATACTAAAAAATGTAGAGCGTTTTCTAAAAAAATCACCTGAGGATGAAGCCAAAACATAATGGGCTGGCTTCGAAACATGAGAAATTTTTTGTGTAGTGATACTATGAATTTAAAAACATTGTAACAACCATTACATTATATATATATATATATATATATATATATATATATATATATATATATATATATATTGCCTTAAATAATACTGACATCATTGTGCGAAAATGAAGAGTCTTTCGGCCAACGCTTTTCAAAGGTTGGCGTTATTGTTAATAATAAAGCAGGACACAGGAAAAAACATCAAAGTTTATTTACAAAAAGCGGGGAAAGGTGGAGCTTGTTAAAAGTAAATTTTAATGAAAATAATTAAAATGTAAGAGGGGTTATAAATACACAGCTCTACAAGAGTGAAAAAACTGAAAAGAAAAAAAAGTAAACTTTTGTTGTCAGAGGTAGAATCGCCGACTGACTCCAATTCAATCGGGTTTCAATCCTTGGTAAAAAGCAATCGGATGCCTAAACGTACTGATGAGCTGTGATACAGCGAAACTGATCTGTCTGCGGATGACTATATATAACGCTCTCACACCCTGATTGAGCACTCTGGAAGAACGGTAGACTTTGAAAATACAGTAGCTACTCTAGCATCTACGCATCGCTCATTCAGTAGTGAATTAGAACCCTCTAGCTACTGGCGTATAATACATCACACGCTAAAAGTCTGCCTCCTTCTACCGAGCGGCCATAGCTCAGGGGTAGAATCTCCGACTTACGCCAATTCAATCGAGTTTCAAGCCTGGATAAAAAGCAATCGGGTCTCTAAACGATCTGATGAACTGTGATACAACGAAATAGATCTGTCTGCGGATGACAATATATATATATATATATATATCTACAACGATCTTTACTATGATATCGACGATGATATACATATTCTTCACTACTCGACAAGATAATTATTGCAAAAAATAAGACAATGTGAAAACACGCGGCAAGAGCTTTCATAACTGATAGTTAAGAGAATGAGCTGAGCCGACGCTGCCTCACTATTGTTCCTCTCTTCATGGACCTGATTGAAGATATATATATATATATATATATATATGTTCATTTGTTCTATCACTGATATTGAGCGCTTTTAAATAAGTACCACGCATACATAATATGTAAACAATATAATATATATAACAAATTACATATATATATATATATATATATATTGTGTGTATTTTGGCAGCATTTTTTCATTAATGCAGGTTTCATTGAATAGAAGATCTGATTATTTCAAGGTGGTGATGGTGTGTTGGGCTGCTGGATCATGTAATTTAAATTGTGTGTATTTTGGCAGCATTTTTTCATTAATGCAGGTTTCATTGAATAGAAGATCTGATTATTTCAAGGTGGTGATGGTGTGTTGGGCTGCTGGATCATGTAATTTAAATTGTGTGTATTTTGGCAGCATTTTTTCATTAATGCAGGTTTCATTGAATAGAAGATCTGATTATTTCAAGGTGGTGATGGTGTGTTGGGCTGCTGGATCATGTAATTTAAATTGTGTGTATTTTGGCAGCATTTTTTCATTAATGCAGGTTTCATTGAATAGAAGATCTGATTATTTCAAGGTGGTGATGGTGTGTTGGGCTGCTGGATCATGTAATTTAAATTGTGTGTATTTTGGCAGCATTTTTTCATTAATGCAGGTTTCATTGAATAGAAGATCTGATTATTTCAAGGTGGTGATGGTGTGTTGGGCTGATCTTCTATTCAATGAAACCTGCATTAATGAAAAAATGCTGCCAAAATACACACAATTTAAATTACATGATCCAGCAGCCCAACACACCATCACCACCTTGAAATAATCAGATCTTCTATTCAATGAAACCTGCATTAATGAAAAAATGCTGCCAAAATACACACAATTTAAATTACATGATCCAGCAGCCCAACACACCATCACCACCTTGAAATAATCAGATCTTCTATTCAATGAAACCTGCATTAATGAAAAAATGCTGCCAAAATACACACAATTTAAATTACATGATCCAGCAGCCCAACACACCATCACCACCTTGAAATAATCAGATCTTCTATTCAATGAAACCTGCATTAATGAAAAAATGCTGCCAAAATACACACAATTTAAATTACATGATCCAGCAGCCCAACACACCATCACCACCTTGAAATAATCAGATCTTCTATTCAATGAAACCTGCATTAATGAAAAAATGCTGCCAAAATACACACAATTTAAATTACATGATCCAGCAGCCCAACACACCATCACCACCTTGAAATAATCAGATCTTCTATTCAATGAAACCTGCATTAATGAAAAAATGCTGCCAAAATACACACAATTTAAATTACATGATCCAGCAGCCCAACACACCATCACCACCTTGAAATAATCAGATCTTCTATTCAATGAAACCTGCATTAATGAAAAAATGCTGCCAAAATACACACAATTTAAATTACATGATCCAGCAGCCCAACACACCATCACCACCTTGAAATAATCAGATCTTCTATTCAATGAAACCTGCATTAATATATATATATATATATATATATATATTGATATCTATAATTATATACATACACTTTTCACACACACACACACACACACACACACACACATATATATATATATATATGTATACTTTCACAATTTAATATACAACGGTCTTTATTATAGTAGACAGGATAATAATAAATATCCATATAGTTAACGATCGCTCTCAAGTCTCTCAATGTGATATGAGCGGAAGTCAGTTGATATCAGAGCTTAAATACAAGTTGCGAAAAGGTGATCGTTGGCACGATTGTGCTACAAAGAATACCTTCTTTGTTTTATTTTCTCTAACAGACATAATCGTGTCTAATGCCATTCGATAAAAAAAATGGGTCACCCCCTTTGAAAAATATATGGCTGTAACCTCGATACGACCGCGTTCAATCAAGCCGAACTGATCGCGACACACTTCTCCACACTAACAAATATTCGATCCTCACCTTAAGGATAGCATTTCCGGCTACTCGTCTCAATTAACCCCTAGAAACAATGTGTTTACGTGTGCCTTTCATAAAATACAAACATTGGCTTGTTACACGGATTTGTAATTAATATCAATGGCTGCAACAGACAGAAAACAAAGAATTGAATGTACAAATTTAAAATTTGAAAAAAAAACAAAAAAAAAAACAAGTTATTTTATTGATCAGTCAGTTAAGTGCCATACGTGATACACGCATGGGCGATCATGTCTCGAAAGAAACATGACTGATTGGGCAGAACATTTTCCCGCAGTAGGTTGCTATTACTTCCTGCGGTAGACTGGTTACCGATCAAGGCTATAGAACCCAAGCTGTCCTGTTTTTTAACCCATAACTGGAGGGAAGAGATGGATTAATACCATTCCTAAGGTTATTTGTGCGCAAGTGAATGCAATGTATTCAACTAGAATTATTGATATTAAGTAAAATAAACAAATTTTAGATTAAATATAAATTAAAACATTGAATGATTATCGAAGTTTAGAAATATGCCTCAGACTGAGCATCTGAGAATTTTATACGATAAATGAAAAGCAAATCTTTTTTTAAACAACAGCAAACCCCGATAGCTTTGTAGTCGGTCTCTTTTCTATATTATATCAAAGCAATGTTGTGTTTGCAGGTTTCAAGAATTTTTCATTCTGTTGATACGCCGACATCATCTCGATTTAGATGGGTAAAAGTCAGGCAAAAAGAGGCAAAATATTTACTGTACCTACAACTCTTTCTATGATACTTGTGCAAACTGAACACGTGTCTAGTTTTATGACTTTCGTGCAAATCAAACTCATATCTAGATTTTTGACTCACATGCAATTTGAACAAATCTATCGTTTTGCCTCTAGTGCAAATCGAACATATGTCTAGCTTTTTGACCATCGTGAAAACCTATTTCTCTAAGTTTTTGACCCTCATGCAAACCGAACCTATGTCTACATATCTATTTTACGACAGAATTTAGAATTAAATAACTTACAAATATTGATATGCCGTAAAAAAACGAAAGCAAAGATAATTTTTCGCAATTACTAGTTGTTCTATGATCCCACTTTTGCTGATAAAGAACAATATTTCGGCAAATGATTCACGATAAACAGTCACTTGCAAGCATATCTTAATGTGTAAGAAAATTGTGCAACAATGAAACAATTGCATGACGGTCTCTTTTAACAGATATTCCGATTATGATCCTGAGTCATATAACGCATTTGGACCGATGCCTCCCCATCCCCGCCACAGTACTGCAGGTGTAGCAATGGTGAGGGTGTCTACGACAAAAGTGTTTTCAAGCTGATTCTGAATTAAACGTTTTCCTGCACCTAAGCTAAAAAATTCAGGTGTGCCCTTTTACGGAGGTGGGAATTTAGAGTTTTACTTTTCTTAGATTGGCTGGCACCAGCATCTAGGAAAAGATAGGTTCATGCTTTTTCGAAAGGTAAGGGCAGCCCAATATGCCATATACAGATGGGGGATACTAGAATCAAGCAGGTACAAAAATTTAAATACCTGGGAAGTGTTATAACAGAATACGGAAAGTGCGAACAGAGATCCGAAGGCGAATTGGCATGGCAAAGGAAGCATTCCAGAAGTTGAGTAAAGTTTTAAGAAACAGGACAATTTCGCTAGAAACAAAAAAGGGAGTACTGGATTGCTATGTGATGTCAGTTCTTCAATATGGCAGTGAATGCTGGACAATATCATCGAAGATGAAAGAAAAACTTGAAGAAACTGAAATGTGGTTCTCCAGAAGGATGCTGCGAATATCATGGATCGAGCATGTGAGCAAAGATAAGATCTTAGAAATGATGGAAACGAAAAGGAAATTAATACTGAGCATCAAGAAGAGACAGCTGAAATTCCTGGGACATGCAATGAGGAAGGAGGTCTTGGGGAATCTGGTACTAATAGGCAAGATAGAGGGTAAAAGAGACAGGGAGAAGCAACAGATAACATATTTGATGGACCTAATCAGGTGGATGATGGGACGAGTGTTGCAAGGTGTAACAGGAGAAGGCGTGCTAAGAGCCACCAGTGATAGGGAGACGTGGAGAACCATGATCGCCTACGTCCTGAAGAGACATGGCACATAGAAGAAGAAGAAGAAGAAGAAGAAGAAGAAGAAGAAGAAGAAGAAGAAACAAAACAGATTCGGGCCGAAATTAGAACTCGGCACTTCGACTCGCTTTCTAAAATAAATAAAATTATTAAATTTGGTAAAAATTATTAATAGAGGCGCAGGTAGAGAGGGATTCAGTTTTCTATGTAAATTCATTGTATTGGGTAAATATATTCTCGCGGGTTCGCTTTTGCACAGTTGTACCTACCTTTGTTCCAATTTTTTTTTTTTCATCATTTTCTCCCCAGGTTATGGCTTAAATAGTACAAGGTATACATTGAAAAATCATTGTTATTCTAAAAAAAATTCTAATACAGTATTCAGGCACTACCCCCCCCCCCCCCCAAAAAAAAAACAGAATTATTCTTATTGCCAAAATAAGCTTCGGCTTTAAATAATCCACAATGTGTCGATAAACGGTAAAAAACAAAAACAAAAAAAAAAAAACAAAAAAAAAAAACAAAGCAACAAATCAATCCGTCAATTCCGTTAATCACTACATTCCCCAAATTAAAAAAATATATTTTGGAATTTTTCACATTCACTTTTATTTTGTATTTTTCTTCCATTTAACATTATATATATATATATATATATATATATATATATATATATATATTTGTTTTTTATTATTTTTTTTTTAATCATTTCACCCCAAGCAAGGCGATAACGCCACTGATGCGCAGGGGGCTACGTAAGAGTAAACAGATTGGAAAAGAGAAAGCCGGAAACCGCATCCTAAACAGGAAACAAGGGATGAGCCTCTTCACCTGTTCAATAGACGTGGGTGGAGTGTGAACCGGGTGATAGTTTATATATATATTCAGAATTCATCTCCACAGATTGCTAAGCTACAACCCTCTCCACCAAGTCTAAATCTTGCCTTCCATGACATTTTAACCAGCCCATCAGCCATATATATATATATATATTAACACTTTAGGATCCTCTGCTGGAGTATAAAACTATAGACGCACCATGCTAGGTAGTTTCTTATAATTGTTTTTTATAGGGTGGAGTTTCTAGTACCACGCCCAACCGGTTTTGAATTCAAGGTTGTCCTAGTTTGAGAGGAAATGGATTCATACATTCTTTTGCGAGAGCTAATGTAACGGTTGGAATTTGAACTCGGCACTCCAGTCCTACTTTTTGGCGCGCATATAACGACTACTCAACGCATATGAAATATACTGTCACACTTAAATCATTTTTATATTATTTTCCTTAAACATTATTATGTCTCAACCAAAAGATGTTTTTCGTTTACATATCGAATAACTCTACTCACGAAAGAAACTTTTTGGATATGATATTAATAAAATACACACAAAAACTTACAAGTTTTTTTTTATTCTAGAAATTATTAAAATGATTACTCATCGTAATCAAAGAAGTTTGTTAGATGATATCGAAAAATAATCATAGAAACAGATTTACAAATGCGAAGAGGGGAATTTAACTGACGTTTTCAAATCATTTCCAGATGAAGCATCTTTTGCTTGAAAATCTTTTAGCGGGCAATTTTAATTTTAGCCTTTGGCACAAAATGTGAGTAAACATGCGAAATCTGCATCTAGTTTTGTTTTAACATGAGAAACTTTTGAAGCTAGTTTTGAGGATCTTTCTTCTATGTGCTGGTCCTGGGTATAACAATAAACTGCATCCGGCAGCAAGGCCTCTGATGGGGAGGTTGTGAGGAGCATGGAACCATCTTTTGTTTTTTGTTTTTTAATCATATCATCCCGAGCAAGGTGGTAACGCCACTGATGTGCAGGAGGCTACGTAAGAGTGAAAAGATTGGAAAAGAGAAAGCCGGAAACCACATCCTAAACAGGTAACAAGGGATGAGCCTCTTCACCTGTTCAATAGACGTGGGTGAAGTGTGAACCGGGCGATAGTTTAGTCTATCTACTCCAATTAAAAAAATAAACAAAAAAAAAAGAAAAGAAAAGTGAAAAGATTGGAAAAGAGAAAGTCGGAAACCACATCCTAAACAGGTAACAAGGGATGAGCCTCTTCACCTGTTCAATAGACGTGGGTGGAATGTGAACCGGGCGATCTCTTAATTGATTTTGTTCCCAGGTCCACCTTGACCCGGGGTGATAGCACCTGTTAGGGTCCCAGGTACGGAAAAATAATTTATTTCCAAACTGGCTTCAAAGCACTATGAAAGTATAAAAATAGACTTTTATAAAAAAATAAAAAAAAATTTTAAAAAATTAAAAAATTCCAAGAATACATTTTTTAATGAAAATAAAATATTACCTTTAATACGTTTTTGGAAAAAAGATACACACCAGCAAAACATGTGACTCTCAACAAAAACCACTTTATAAAATTACATAAAACAAAGTAGATTTACAAACTTATCTCTTACAAAGAATGTATATTCTATTCCTACAAATCTATGAAAAATTCTTCTCGACATTAAATTGAGATTCATATGCCGTAAAACAAACCGAACCAAACCTTCTATATGCCATGTCCTGTCATGACATTGTCTGTCAAGGATCTCCATAACTTCCTATCTGTTATAGCTCTTAGTAATATTTGTCTTTTTACCCCCTTCTTCCCCACATTCATTATAGCTCTTAGTAATATTTGTCTTTTTACCCCTTCTTCCCCACATTCATTATAGCTCTTAGTAATATTTGTCTTTTTACCCCCTTCTTCCCCACATTCATTATAGCTCTTAGTAATATTTGTCTTTTTACCCCCTTCTTCCCCACATTCATTATAGCTCTTAGTAATATTTGTCTTTTTACCCCCTTCTTCCCCACATTCATTATAGCTCTTAGTAATATTTGTCTTTTTACCCCCTTCTTCCCCACATTCATTATAGCTCTTAGTAATATTTGTCTTTTTACCCCCTTCTTCCCCACATTCATTATAGCTCTTAGTAATATTTGTCTTTTTACCCCCTTCTTCCCCACATTCATTATAGCTCTTAGTAATATTTGTCTTTTTACCCCCTTCTTCCCCACATTCATTATAGCTCTTAGTAATATTTGTCTTTTTACCCCCTTCTTCCCCACATTCATTATAGCTCTTAGTAATATTTGTCTTTTTACCCCCTTCTTCCCCACATTCATTATAGCTCTTAGTAATATTTGTCTTTTTACCCCCTTCTTCCCCACATTCATTATAGCTCTTAGTAATATTTGTCTTTTTACATCCTTCTTCCCCACATTCATTTAAACACGTTCGTCAGGTAGATGGTTTGCAGTTTTCTGTCGTTTTTGCCTTCAGTATGCCCCGTGTGTGTGACATTTTCCAAGCCTCCTTTCTTCATTATATATCCCTGAAATTTAAGTTGATTATGATTCTGAGTATAAGTGCGTTTGCTTCCAGGCTCCTTTTCACTTGTGGTGTAATAGTCCAGCATTCATTGCCACACAAAAGGATTTAAATTCAGCACCTTTTCCTTTATTTATAATTAAATTTTCCTGTTTCTTAATAAATCGCTTAGTTTTTGGCAAGCATGTTTTGCTATTTCAATACACATTCAGATTTTGGTGCCACAGTTAGCATCCTCTGTTAAGAAGGACGGAGCATACAACGTTCGAAACGTTGTGAATATGACAATAGAGATAAAGACAACATCCAGAACAATGTAAATAGTTTAAATAGACTGTATATTATTTGTATGTTCAGTCGTGAGTAAATTGAAACGCGTTTTACGTTAGTGTATGTAATATTTTGCCTCGTTTTCTTGGAGTATGCACCAGCACTTTAACATTTTTTTGACTTGAGCAGTTTTGGGATGGAAGGAATTTTTTTTTTTTGAATTGGCGAGGAGAAAATGTTTATTTTCATTGTGAAGTATTTGGATGGATTCTTCCGTCTGTGTTTTTCTGGGCACAGACATGGAATTAACTGGTCCTGAATTCAAAATATGCATGTATCTTCTGAATTTCACCATCGGTTTTGGTTTTTATGTTTATTTCGTTGGTCAGATAGAGACAGTAGAATAATTACATTTGTGCAATTATTAAAGAAAAAAAAACAGAATGAAATATGTTATCGTCTTTGGAAAGAGAAGGTTGGAGAAATGATGCCATTGTACAAAGAAAACCCGTGGCGAAGTCTATCAGTTAGAAGTGAAAAAGAGATAAGTAGCAAAAAGGAAAAGAAAGAAAGACATGTAAACAAAGAAAGACGGTAATAGACTTAGGCTTTTATAATTAAATCGCATAAATTATTCAATTTAAGCCATTTTATGTTCACAGCTTGTGAGTAAAGAGAAGTATTCAATGCTGACATTATAATGCAGTCCGGCCTCTTTAATCCTGCAACCTTGGTACCAAGACATTGCAGGTAAAAAACGAATGCCGAATGACTGAAATCAATTTTAAAAAATCATGTAAACTTAATCTTGTTAATTAATTTCACATACACACCATTGTGCAAATTAATTGAAACAACTGCATTTTTTTCATCATACGGTCTGTTTCGGACCCACTGGAGTGACAGGGTGTAATCGATTTTTATTTTTATTTTTCTCAGATTAGATCATTTGCAATGGTGTGCAGTAATATGAACCTAGTTTTGGGTGTATGATAAAATTTGTCTTGTCTTGAAAAATATTGCGTCATCCGTGATTGCATCAGATTTTTATCACGCGCAGACACGATGATCTCGATTGTCGATTAGTTGTCTTACGATCATTTTTTTTTTTGCGACGGACGTTATTCCAAGTAAGCGTACGAAAATTACAACGCCACACGAACACACTGGCAAGCCTTACACAGAGATCGCGGATATCGTTGGTGTCAGACTTTGAACTGTCAGTCGTGTCATCAAGGAGAAGAAACAAACCGGATCCCTCAGTCCAAAATGTTAAGGAAAATGCGATCAGAAGAAAAAAAACGATGCCAAGAGACAGCTTTCAGGGAAAGTGTGAAAGATCCTTGGGATACATTATTCGTTTTGTTTCCATTAATTTGCACAAGGGTGTATAGGTACGTCCAAAGATTCGCTAAAAAATGTATACCAAGATGAAAAACACCCCTCAAACTTAAAAAAATAGTTTTATCGTCAAAATCCTTATATTAAAAGGGAAGGCCAAAATAATTTTTGTTTTTTAAATTATTATTTCTTTCAAAATTTCGGTTAAATTTTTTTATTCTTGCTTCGACTGGTGATCATAAACCAATATAGGAAATTTTAGCGTCTTTTTGTGGTGAAAAACACATTGATTTGTAAATTCTTTCAAAATTCGAATAATTGTTGTATTTTGAAATAAAACTTTCAGGATTTAATCACAAATGAAGTAAATTATTTTTGCAATCTTCCCTTTTTTAGAAAATCTTAGTAAAAAAAAAAAAATATATATATTTTTTACATCTTTTACCCCTAACTCATTTAATTTTAAGAAAAATTAATTTCATGCCATTGGTATTGTTTTTCTTTAGAAGTTTCTAAACATATATACCGATGATGTGTTATCAATAGCAAAACACAGGTTAAAACAGGAAATAAAACAATCATTCAGTCAGTCAGTTAAGTGCCATACGTGATACACGCTTGGGCGATCATGTCTCAAAAGAGACATGACTTACTGGACAGAAGATTATCCCGCAGTAAGTTGCCATTGCTTTCTGCGGTAGACTGGTTGCCGACCAAGGCTATAGAACCCACTCTGTCATATTATTTAACCTGTAACTAGAAGGAGGAAACGGATTAATACCTTTAGTATACTGTAAGAAATGGGTAAGACTGCATCATTAAGACACTGCTTCTGTCCGCTGCTGTGTCTGCTGCTGCTGTTTGCTGTCTGCTGCTGCTGTCCACTGCTGCGGGAAGTTGTAAACAACGTGTGGCGCTGTTCTCGAAGCCGCTCAACGGACTGAATTAAAAAAATGCCAAACTATTTGAGGTATTTCTTCTTCTTCTTCTTCTTCTTCTTCTTCTTCTTCTTCTTCTTCTTCTTCTTCTTCTTCTTTGTGCTCTGTCTTTTCAGGACGTAGGCGATCATGGCTTTCCACGTCTCTTTATCCCTGTTGGATCTTAATATGTTTTCTCCTGTTACTCCACGCAACCTCCGTTCTGTAATCTACCTGATCAGGGCCTTCAAATATGTTATCCGCTGCCTTCCTCTGTCTCTTTTTCCTTCTATCTGGCCTGTCAGTATCAGGTTCTCCAAGCCATTCTTCCTCATTACATGTCCCAGGAACTTCAGTTGTCTCTTCCTGATGCTCACTATTAGTTTTCTTTTCAATGCCATTCTTTCCAAAACCTCATCATTGATCACATATTCGATCCATGATATTTGCAGCTTCCTTCTGTAAAAACCACATTTCCGCTGCTTCAAGTTTTTTTTCCTCATTTTCGATGATATTATCTAGCATCCATTGCCGTATTGAAGAACTGGCATCACATAGCAACCTAGCACTCTCTTCTTTGTTTATAGGGGAATTTTCCTGTGTCTTAGTACTTTACTCAGCTTTTGGAACGCGTCCTTCGCCATGCCAATTCGCCTTCGGATCTCTGTGTCGCACATTCCATCTCCTGTTAGAACACTTCCTAGGTATTTAAATTTTTGTACTTGCTTGATACTAGTATCCCCTACCTGTATTTGGTATTTTGGGTTGTACACTGTAGAATATTTTGATTATAAAACAAATGTCAATTGTATTTCTAAAATATTTTAAAATTAAAAAACATATTTTGTTTATTCGTTTTGCTAACTATAAGATTTTTTTATTATTTGTCTATATTTTTGAGATGCGGTAGTATTTACAGTATTTACATTATTCGGACTATTGTCCTCATCTTTGTTGCCATTTGTACGACAAGGACACATGGCCCAGTGGATATAAACGTTGGTTAGTTTCTGACTTGACTCTTAGAGTTGTGAGTTCAATACCAGTGGTGAACAAGTAACTTGCAGGGTTAGAGGGAGATCACTCATGACTTCCAATTTAGGCTTTACGCAAGGAATGAGGATGATATACCCCAGTGATTGTAATAAAAGGTTCGATTCGAAATTCCTAGCACCTGAAGAAGGCTGGAGCGTACAACGGCCGAAACGTCGTACAAATGGCAACAAAGATGAGGACAATACTCCGAATAATGTAAATACAGTAAATACTACCTCATCTCAGAAATATGGACAAATATTAAGACGTTTACGATTGTATTCTTATGCATGTAGTTGGGAAGAACAAATTAATTCGTACACTGCAAAGACTTCTGGGATTTTGAGGTCAGCTTCTAATCCTCCACCAGCCTGTGTACCTCGACAGGGGTAGCATCCATCTTCCATCTCCGTCGCTGAAACAGAACCGACAACAATGCAGGTGTTTATGTAATTGGAATGTGTTAGATCTCCCGACACGAATATACGCAATGAGATAGACAAAACAGAAGCCAATGCAAATAAACTGTTTGACAGACTCTACAAACATGTTTATGAAGATAATAGACGTAGAAACAACACAAACGTCGTATGCAAAGCTGTTGTGCTGACCACCTTTTTATCTGATGGCGAATTGTGGGTTACGCCTACTTGAGCGTTTCCATCAGGACGGCCGGCGCCTTATTTTCAATACGCACTACAGCGTCGCCATTACTGACAACGTAGTAACTTCAAGCTTGAAAAAGTCACAAACATGGAAATTATACTTCAAACGATACAAATAAGTTACTTGAATACAAAGCACAAGAGTTACCCAAAGTAGAGGATTACTGAATGAGGTTGTTGCGTAAGAGAAGTTAATAAGTTCGGTTTATGTGAATAGAGTTAAAAAAAGAAAAGAAAAGGGTAACCAAGATTTAAAAAGGTCGAAATTGTAGCCATCAGGGAAGCAACTTCTCGGGAATCTGTTCTACAAAGTAGTGGCTTTTGAGAAGAGTTTGTGTTTGAGTTTTGTTTAACGGCATATCAACATCTCTGTGAGTTATTTAGTGCCCAAAAAGTAAGGTTTTAAGGTATATTTTTTTAAATGTTCAGTGTTGATTTAGTCGGATTTTGATGAAAATTATTATTATTATTATTTTAGAGAACTGAAGATGTCTTCCAGTTTTGTATTCAAAAATGTATTGGTGGTAAATTTTTTTCCTTTAAAGATGTGATATGGTAATATTTCTTCCTTCAAAAATGTATTGTTGGTAATATTTTTCCTTCAAAAAAATATATTTTTCTATAAAAGTTTATGTCTATTTTTATACTTGCATAATGTTTTGCCCATAACTGGGATCCTAACAGGTGTTACCACTTCGGGTCAGGGTGGACCTGGAAACAACAGCAATTTAGAGGTGGTTCCATGTTCCTCACAACCTCCCAGTCAGAGGCCTTGCTGCTGGATGCAGTTTACCGTCATACCTTTTGAGAAAAATTACAACTATTCGTCATCAATAAAATTCAAAGCGAATAAGGAAGCCGGTCTTGTGTACGTGGTATCGTGTTCCTAGCTGTGAAGGTCTGAACTGGGTGCAGTAAGGAATGTTGCTTGTCTGAATATTTGGCATGAAAATAGCAATATATTAATTGGAGTTTTTTTTTGTATATCATGCGTATAGTTTTTAAACTTAAAAGTTTGTTAATTATAAATTATAATCTACTGACATAATCACGCATATAATTAACGTAAAAGCCAATTCGTCCATATGAATGAGTTTCGTTATCATATATAAATATACATGAAATTTTTGATATTCTATGTTTATGCGTGTATGGGTGGAAAATAAAAATATTTGCGCTTCAACTATATTCCATATACACTGCAGTGCAAAAAGTCATAGGTGGTGTGGTAGTATCTTGTGGGAACCTTTCCCAACAGGCAAAATTCAGCAACTCTTCGATTCCACAAGTAGTTGACTACCTCTGAAGAGATGTGATTTTCACGACTCCTTTATATTTATAGGTGCAGGGTCTTGTCTGTGAAAAGCCTACCCTACCATATCCAATACATCGGCTTATATCGGGCAAAGTTAGTGACTATGCTATTCATGAAAATCAAGAGATTCTTCTTCAAACCAATTCTAAGAAACTTGTTTTTTTTTAAATCAATTCATCTTAAGAGTGGCGATGATGCGACAAATACACCATAAGCTATTGCGAATGAAAGAGAATAAAAAAAAAAGGATTAACCTCTACTCTTGTTCAAAATAACATGGAAGAGTGTGAACCGCACGGTAGGCGATCCTATCTTCATCTTCTTCTTTTTCTTCTTCTTTTTCTATGTGTCCTGTCCTTTCAGGACGTAGACGATCATGGCTTTCCACGTCTCCCTATTCCTGGTGGCTCTTAATAGGTTTTCTCCTGTTACTCCACGCAAACCTTGTTCCGTCATCCACCTGATTAGGTCATTCAAATATGTTTTCTCCTATCTCTTTTTCTCTGTTTGGCCTGTTAGTATCAGGTTCTCCAAGCCTCATTGCAAGGACCTCACTGCATGTCCCAGGAACTTCAGCTGTCTCTTCCTGATGCTCAGTATCAATTTCCTGTTCGTTTCCATCCTTTCCAAAACCTCATCATTGCTCACATGCTCGATCCATGTTATTCGCAGAATCCTTCTGTAAAAACACATTTCAGTTGTTTCAAATTTTCCTTCATCTTTGATGATATTGTCCAGCATTCACTGCCATATTGAAGAACTAACTTCACATATCAATCCAGTACTCTCTTTGTTTCTAGTAAAATTGTCCTGTTTCTTAATACTTTACTCAACTTCTGGAATGCTTCCTTCGCCATGACAATTCGCCTTCGGATCTCTGTTACGCACTTTCCTTTTTCTGTTCGAACACTTCCCAGGTATTTAAATTTTTATATCTGCTTGATTTTAATATCCCCATCTGTATTTGGTATTTTGGGCTGCCCTTTTTACTGATGACCAGGCATTCGGTTTTCTTGCAGCTTTTTTGTAGTCGTTTCTTGTCACTCTCTTCAGCTACCTTCTGTAGGAGGTCTTGTAGTTTCCTTTCCGTGTCTGCTATCAGCACTGTATCATCTGCGTACCTTATGTTGTTTATATAATTCTGTCAAATTAGCCTTCTACCGAATTATCCTACTGGAATAACCCGTTCTTGTTGGGTTACATGGGTTACTTACTATTCATTGAAAGCAGCCGAAACTCTTCCAATGAAAGAAAATGCTATACTCTGCTGTGCGAAATACAAGTACTAGAAAAATTAAATCATTTCTCTCATCCCCACTTTAGCATGGTGCTTTTTTCGTCTGGCCCGTTTATTGTAAAGAGGGGACAAAAAATATGAAACCGAAATCCGAATGTGCATTGGAATAGCGAAAGATGCATTCCTGAAACTAAACAAAATATTAAGAAACAGGAAAATTTCATTAGAAACAAAGAAATAAGCAACCACTTCATCCAGTTAAACTCTGGCACAGGGTCGTAGCAATATAGCGCTTCTTGAGAACTATTATAACATTGTTGGAATAGCGAAAGGTTCTTTCCGAAAGCTAAATGAAGTATTAAGAAACAGAAAAAAAAAACCTTTCTAGACAAGGTAGTAAAAGAAAGCTGAAAGAAAGGAGTAAGTACTAATTGTAAGAAAATAAAATGTATGCTTGTCATAGAGAGAAAAAAGCCCAACATGGGAGCTACGCATTAAATACATCAAAATTAAGCAAGCACAGGACTTTAAATATCTATGAAGTGTTTAAACAGATGACGGAAAATGTGGCACCGAAATCCGAAGGTGCATTAGAATAGCGAAAGCTGCCTTCTAAAAACCAAGCAAAATATTAAGAAACAGGAAAAGTGTGCTATACTATTATATAATCCTCCTATATTGATGTGAATGCGGGACAACAAGAAGAGAGTTCAGGCAGCAGAAATGGGGTTCTACAGAAAGATGTTGAGAATGCCATTTACTGAACATGTGAATAACGAGAAAGTTTAGAATCAGAAGGAAACAGTGGTAATTTCTAAGACGCACAATGAGGAAAATGGGTTCAGAGTATTTGACACTCACGGGATATATTAAAAGTAAGGACAGTGGATAGCAGCGAGTAGCCTAACAAGAGTGCGCCAAAACTCTGGCCTTGTTGGTTTCTCTGCCTGAAGGCGGTGAGGAATCCAGACTAGCCTATGCCAAAGTGCAGAGTCTCGTCAAGGGGTAAATAGATTAGGAGGGGCCTACGGGGAATTTTTGCCCGAATGTACTCAC
This sequence comes from Ascarosepion bandense, assembly GCA_037127315.1. NCBI lineage: Eukaryota > Metazoa > Mollusca > Cephalopoda > Sepiida > Sepiidae > Ascarosepion > Ascarosepion bandense. The sequence goes on along the minus strand of JBBBDQ010028365.1, from coordinate 53,300 downwards.
TCGGAATGCCCCACAGTAAAAATCGAGCTTGTGCTACATCCCGCCAATGTGAAGAAGCCAGGGGAAATACCGAGTAGCCTAACAAACGTTTGTAAATGGATAGTAGAACAGAATGAGGAGAGAGAGCGACAAGCCTTACTACGAGTTACAAATGTTAGGAAGTTGTAGAGAGCCACGATCATGCACGCCATGAATGGACACTGCACATAGAAAAAGAGGAATTTTCTCCACGGCTCGATTATTTTGTTCATTGTTTATTCAACTTATTCCTCATTGACAAATCTCCGCCAGCATGACTAATGCATACGGTATTTGTGTTTCCAACAAAAGAGTACTTACAGAGAACAGGAAGCTGTAATTAATGTGCTTGTGTACCAAATACAAGTGTAGAATCACTTCTACATGCACGTACATACTTACATACATATCGCCATGTACACACGTTCATCCACATATACCCACATACTCTTACATTGGTACCGCACGTGAGATCTCTTTTTTCCCGCGCTTTATTAAGAAATATATAAGCGGATGTTCACACGTGCTTAGACCAGTTGGATCCTGCTTTTAGGGGTTAACAATCCGAATGCCGTTAGTTCCTTTCCAACTCACATACTGCGCTAATTGCATTCAGCAATTAGCTACATCAAAATGTTTCTCTCTCTTATAAGCATACTTTACTACATGTAAGATATTATTCAATTACTGATCAGTACAAACATTTCCTTTTTCAGGAACTCTTCCATCATGAACATTAATACAGTTTCTTCAATATCTAAGAGAGAACTTTCTTTAATATATCTTGCATGCGCAAATTAATCAATCCTGTAACATTGCTTAATACAATGTCGTTATTCTCGTTACATTGTGCTTTGAGTTATTTTATTTATTAATGTAGTGGTTTGGACAACCAACCTACTTTCCACCTTTAAAATTACTACCACGTCGTTTGAACCGCAACACAAGGGCCGGCACAATTAAATTAGTTCCTTAGAGTTTGCCCCGGCTATAAAGTTGTTTTTGGTACGTCATGCGTGTCACGTTTTCTGTCCACTGTTAGGACAAATAATAATAAGCAGCGTGCTAACGAGATGAACTGAAAGAAATAATTTAATTTTTCTGGTATGCTCAATATTTTTCAAATAATTTTCTCAGCAACAAAATCTTTGTTGCGCATTTATAAAAACTGATAAAAATTCCCGATGGAAAGTTTATTTAAACCGTCCCATTTAAAAAAAATTTTTTTTTTCATAATGCTCACCCAATAGGTGTTGAAGGTTGGAAAATAATACAGCACCAAAATAGCTGCCCAAACGCTTTATGGCAGTTAACGAGTTGGCGTGCTTTTGTGTATTTGTATTTTTAGGTGAAGGCGTGTGTTTAATATTTAAACAAATAAAGGACGCGTTCCAGAAGCTGAGTAAAGTACTAACACACAGGAAAATTTCACTAGAAACAAAAAAAAAAAAGAGTGCTAGATTGCTATGTGATGTCAGTTCTTCAATATGGCAGTGAATGCTGGACAATATCATCGAAAATGAGGACAAAACTGGAAGCAGCGGAAGGATGCTTCGGATATCGTGGACTGAGCATGCAAGCAACGACGAGGTGTTAGAAAGAATGGCAACAAAAAGGAAATTGATACTGAGCATCAGGAAGAGACAACTGAAGTTCCTGGGACATGCAATGTGGAAAAAGAGCCTGGAGAACCTGATACTGACTGGTCAGATAGAAGGAAAGAGAGAAAAAGGAAGGCAGCGGATAACATATTTACAGGGCCTGATCAGGTGGATGACGGAACGGGGGTTGCCAGGAGCAACAGGAGCAAACATACTAAGAGCCACAAGGGATAGGGAGACGTGAAGAACCATGATCGCCTACGTCCTGAAGGGACAGGGCACATAGAAGAAGAAGAAGAAGAAGAAGAAGAAGAAGAAGAAGAAGAAGAAGAAGAAGAAGCATACAAAAACATGGGTTTCCGCTTCGAACATGCATTCCTTTTATGTTGATTGTAGCGAAGCAAAGTCTTTAATGTCTTTTGCTTGAGTGTCTCCATTTTCCTTTTTGGTTCTGAAATGATTTATGGGCAGTAAAGATATGAACGGGTAAAGCTGGTCAAGCTCGATCAACGTTGTGCTGAGTTGTGGAGACTGTATCTTTAGTTGATGAGTATGGCTGCTAAAACATGTCCGACATTATCGTTGGTAAGTGGGAAAAGTTCAGTTATGAGTGGGCCAAAGAAACTAACATTTCCCAGTGGCAACGCAATTACCACATGGTTCACATCTTGAAGCCAAGTGGAGAAAGAGAAAAATTCTGTCCTTTTTTAAATTGGGGTTATACAATCCCACATGTGACAAGGAACCCTTTTCTGTTTCTTTATAACTTGCATTATGGGAAAATTAATTTTTTTTATTTATTTATTGGTTTTATTTCACTTTCCCGACAGTAGATTAAAAAAAAGAACTAAAATGTTAAAGAAACTTTATGCTGTAATGTGTTTGCATGTCCGGCGTCAAAAAATGACTATTAAAATATTTGAGAGGATTATTAGCTGTTTCCTAACAGGTTATCCCCCCTCAGCGTGACAAGAGGAAATATATTTACAGAAGTAAACAGGTTGTGTCTATTTTAAGTGTATGTGTGTATTCAGTATATAATCAATTAAGATAGAAGCCTACAAAACTTGAGCTTCAACAAAAGAAATTTAATTTTTAATGACTGTAGTGAAACGCAGTTCTCGATGTATATTCGGTATGTCTGTCTTCTTTCTTGATTCAGAAGTTAGGAAAACAATCGTTAAAATGGTTGTGCTCAAGTCAGTTTTGCGCTGAGTTGGGACGACTAATTCACTTCATGAGCAGAGCTGCCAAAACACGTCCGAACGATGTCGTTGGAAAGTGCAAAACATGGTGACATTTGCAGGAGTGAGGTCATAGAATCGCTCATGTGAGCAGAAAACTTTTCCACTGTATTTATAACTTACATGGGGAAAATTAATTTATTTTTTCTTTATTTATTCATTATTATTATTATTATTATTATTATTATTATTATTATTATTATTATGTCATTTTTCATCATATTTCGATTTCTGCTTTGGTCTCACTACCAACCAAGTCTGCGGGGAGACCTAAGGCAGGTAGTGGCGTGTTGTTATGGCTCCATTTCATGTTTTTCTATCTTCCCTATCATCTCCAGCATTACATAGATAAAGTTTTCCTTAGTGTGTGGGCTGTACTTAATAAGACAATTTTTTGTATATCTCTTAAGCTGGGGTTTCCATGGATTCTTTCAATGTGTTGTTTTGTTCCATTTTTTATCATTCCAAGTGCACCTACTATCACTGGCACAACTCTTGTTTTCAATTTCCACATTTTCCTATTTCAATTTCCAGGTCTTTATATTTTGACAGTTTTTCAAATTCCTTGATTGCTATGTTACAATCCGCTGGACAAGCCATATCAATTAATAGACAAGTTTTCTCCTTCTGGTTTTTAACAATAATGTCTGGCCTGTTTGCTTCAATTTTTCTGTCTGTGTAGATGGTGTAATCCCATAGAATGGTTACATCTTCTATTTCTGTAACCGGTGCTGGGTGATGTTCATACCAGTGTTTGCCTACAGCTTTTCCATAATGTTTGCATATTGCCCAGTTTAAATATTGCCCAACTCTATCGTGGCGATTTTTATATTCCTTTGGGGCAAGCACAGAACAGCCTGAGATTAGGTGGTCTATTGTTTCTTGGTGTTTATCACAAAACCTGCATTTTGGATCCATATTATTATGCATAATATTTGCCTGGAAGTTTCTCGTGAAAAGACTTTGGTCTTGTGCTGCAAGAATAAAGCCTTCAGTTTCGGACTTTAATCCAGATGCACGTAACCATCGATGAGTATTAACTTTGTCAACATTGGATTTATTGGCACGTACTGGATATTGGCTATGCAGAGGTTTGTCTTGCCAGCGCTGTTTCATTTGTTCAAGAGCTTTATCTTTGGCTTTCATTTTCATATTCTTTGCCGTAATAGTCGGCTCTTGACTTCCGTTCTGCTTTTCTACAGAATCTACTAACTGTAAATCTTGTTTGAATTTACTGCATTCTTTTATTATTGAATATTTTTTCTTTCTTTCTTCATGTTGCCTTACTAATTGTAATATCCAATCCTTTGTTGTTTCTATGTATGTGAGTAAGCCAATAGTTGTTGTCTTGTATGACAATTCCAGCTGAATAAGACCTCTTCCACCTTCTTTACGGGGTATGTATAGACGGTCTACATCAGCCTTTGGATGATGCATCTTATGCTTAGAAAGAAGCTTTCTTGTTTTAGCATCCATTCGCCTGATGTCGTTTATAGTCCAGTTTAAGATGTTAAAGCTATATTGGACAACTGGGATTGCAAGGCTATTAATGGCCATAACTCTGTTCTGTGAATTTAATTCAGTTTTTAATATCATTCGTAGCTTTCTATAGTACTCTTTACGCACTATTTCTTTCATTTTTTTATGGTGAATGTTTACGCTCTCATTTACACCTAGGTATTTATAAGCTTCTTCTGGTTTCAATTCTTTTATTGTTACAGCAGGGTCTAGGCTAATTGAGGATGTTTCTTGTATTGATCCACGTAAAACTGTAGCTTTAGCACATTTATTCAAATTAAATTTCATTCCAATGTCTTCGCTGAAGCATTTTACAGTTTGCAGAAGACCTTTATTATTATTATTATTATTATTATTATTATTATTATTATTATTATTATTATTATGTCATTTTCATCATATTTCGATTTCTGCTATGGTCGCACTACCAACCAAGTCTGCGGGAAGACCTAAGGCAGGTCGTGGCGTGTTGTTATGGCTCCATTTCATGTTTTTTCTATCTCCCCTATCATCCATAGCGTTACATAGACAAATTTTTCCATAGTGTGTGGGCTGTACTTAATAAGACAATTTTTTGGATATCACTTAAGCTGTGGTTTCCAGGGATTCTTTCAATGTGTTGTTTTGTTCCATATTTTTATCATTCCAAGTGCACCTACTATCACTGGCACAACTCTTGTTTACAATTTCCACATTTTTTTCTATTTCAATTTCCAGGTCTTTATATTTTGGCAGTTTTTCGAATTCCTTGGTTGCTATTATTATTATTATTATTATTATTATTATTATTATTATTATTATTATTATTATTTATTGGTTTTTATTCTTTTGAACTCTGCCAAGACTTGAAAATGATCTCCGGTCACTTATGGCAACAATGCTTCATTTTTTGTCTGATTTGGCTGTATATTTACAGCATGGTAGGAGGAGTCAGGTGCCTTCTAGAACGATACAAAGAAACAACCATTTTTCTAGCATTTTCATTTATAGGTTGTATATAAGAGTTCCACCTGAGATCCGGGTTGAACTTGCGTCTCCACAGACGTTCAAGACAAGAAGCCTCATTGGGAATACAACCGTTCCATATGACTGGATAAAATTCAGGGTCTGCTCGATGATTATAAAAATAATTTTATAGCATTTATAGAGCATTTATTCAGGTTTCAAGTTATTAAGTGTTACAAGTTTTTTTCCCTCGTTGAGCTGTTAGATTTATATCAGCTACCATGCTCTGATCATCCAAAGGTTTGGAGGTGCAACGTGGTATCGTCTGCATAGATATTTTTAACCGAATATATGACAGTGTTGCAGGGTAGCGTGCTAATATAGCACATAAAGAGAGTGGGACCGAGGAAATAAGTCGAAAAAATTCCACCGGCATGACTATTTGGTACAAATCAGTATGGAATCAAACGCGTAATATCTGAGAATCAATTGTAGACAATGTTATCAAATGAGTTCTGATGGGCGACAAATGGTCATAAAATTAAATGGGTGCAAATGGTCATAAAACAGTGGAAGGTTGCGGTTAGGGGTCAATGAACATAGGTAGACTATCGAACAACTTATGATACATTCACATATTCCACATCATTGTAGAGCCACTGCCAGGATGTACGGTGCCCTGTTGAGAACGGGTATCCATGGCCTCCGACACACCCTAAATCTAACATTAATACGAAAAGCTGGATATGGCAGTAAAGCAATCATAACAAATGAACATTTCAAAATTTGGAAATCCTACAAACTTCAAAGCAACTATAAACCCACACATTCTTAACAAGTGACAAAAGTTATGGAACTATCACCCAAACCACAAGCTTTAGAAAATTAAACACATTCTAGGACAATGGCATCATGGTCTGAGGTGTTCTTGGAAGGAAGAAGTCATCCTGTCAACAAATAGAATAAGACGCGCCTATATCACCCACTCGTTTCTCAAAAAAGAAAAAAAAATTCTGAATGCAAAGCACGTTAAGAGGCATATGCTGTAATAGATATTCTAGCCGATTGTAATGACTTTTGCCCTGATACATCAAAAATTTTATGACATGTCTAGAGGAATTTTTCAAGAATATAAAAGTGGAGACTATCCTAGCATCCTTGAAGGAGATTGGTCTATACCACAAATTATAGCACTAAATAACTCTGTTCTGAAGGAATAACTACATGGATAGCGATGGGGCCAATGACCCAGAGGATTGTTTAAAAGCCATAAGTATATTTTTAAATTAGGTATTGAATACAGATAGACTCAATATACCGTTAAAACAGAACACTCAATTGATCAATCATTCAAGTATTTTTTTTTGTTAGGTACAAAAAACATTTCATACGTTTTTAGCCATGTTTTCTTTTTTATTTAACTCATTAAAAACAATATAAAAATAGGCACCTACAATCATTTTTTAGATATCTAAATTTAACTTGAAAATTTGAAAATAAATAAGTTGTCTTCACGCTTTAAAATTAGGTCTACTTGATTAATTTCCAGAAATGACGAAAAATGCGACTAGGTCTCAACTTATAGATAATTTTATAACTTATAACTTATTTATAATTTTATAGATAATTTTACTTAAATTTAGGAGTCATTAGTGAATGCTAATCAACTGACTTTTTTTCTTAAAAAACTTTCCCATTATAAGAAGTGCGATAACAAAAATGCAATAAAATTATGTCATTTTTTATTTGGATAAAAGTTTAATTGCTTTTATAAACATAAATTAAAAAGATATCATAGTCTGAATAGAAAAAAAATTCCGTTAGTAATGAATTTTTACAAGAATTTCAGGCGAACCATCATCAGCTTCCGTCTTTATTGTACAAAAGATTTTACACCTGTGTAAAATCCTTTGTAAAATAAAGACGGAAGCTGATGGTGGTTCGCCTGAAATAGGCCTATACTTCCGATTCACCATGAAATAACGTCTCTGCCTTATATATATATATATATATATATATACAGAGAGAGAGAGAGAGAGAGAGAGAGAGCAAGCAATATATTTTTACTTCCACATCTAATGCAAAATATATATATGTTATTATGCGTGTTGGAACAGTGGGCAGAAGTAGTACCTTTGTTGTTTGGCTGCAGTACCTTGTTAAGTTATCTACAAGCCCACCGAAAGGATTATGAAGCAAGGGAAGTGAAATATATGCCGGACCGGTCAAGGCCCGGATTAACCGCTTCAGGATAGGTGTGATAATTCGGCTACTGTGAAACATAGAATCAGGTTATCAACGGAAAAGATTACAATAGGAACATGAACGTTCGTATACCCTACGCTCCCTGAAGAACCCAAGAACTTGCTCATGAACTAAAACGTTATCGTTGGGACATCATTAGAATGTCTGAGATCAGATGGATTGGTTTGGGAGAAACAATTACACAAGATGGACATAAAATTTGGTTTTTTGGAGATGAGAAAAAGCACCGACATGGAGTGGCCTTTATCGTAAGGAAAGAAATTACACACTAGATTCAATCCTTTTTCTAGCAGACTTATTTCTGTCCATTTATCAGCCAAACCATACAACATGGCCATCATCCAAGCCTATGCTCCAAAATTAGAGCAGAATGATGAGGAAACTGAGGAATTCTACGAATTATTAGAATTTACCTTGAGAAAAGTCTCCCGGAAAGACATCACTATCATACAAGGAGATTGGAATGCCAAGGTAGGACCAGATGCGTACACAAACTGGACAGGAACAGTCAGGAGATTTGGAATTGGGGAGTCGAATGACAGAGATCTCAGACTGCTCGAATTTGTCAAAAGTCATCATTTCCCCCTGGTCAACACTCTACGCCCCCATAAGCTATCTCGATCCGCAATCTGGCACTCACTTAATGGGAAGATCCATAATCAGATCGATTTTATTCTAGTTCAGCAATGCTATAAAACCAGCATTAACAAGGCAAACACAAGGACATTTTCTGGCGCCGACATCTATCATGATCTTGGAATAACAATTTTTAAATTAAAGCTGAAAATTAATCGCTGTTCAAAGGACTTCCGCATCCGCTTGAACGTTGAGCCTGAAGTCGCTTAACTGTCTAAGACCAAAATTGGCAGCAAGTTTTCAGCCCTGAACCAAAATGGCAGTGATGTAGACACGTTTGTAGATCACATTAAAGAAGCGTTACAAGAGCTGAGGAAGTCACGAGGAAATAGTCGTAGGGAAATAGTCGTAGGGAAATAGTCATGGCGATGGAAATTTTTCAACTTATCAAATAAGCGTGACGATTCAAAAAGATGTTCTGCCGGCAAATCTAAATCTAAATCTATCTAATTCTATCTAATCTAAACTTATTTATAAATGGAACTTTGTCTCTGTGTGTGTGTGTCTGTGTGTGTGTTCGTTCCCTATAGACTCCGAAACGGCCGAACCGATTTTCTTGAAAATTTACACAGTTGTACTATAAGCGTCTGCGAGTGTTCTTAGCTAGGTTTTGTGTCGAGATACCCCCGATAAATATCAAAAATCGATAATCGAAAAAATTGGGTTATAGAAGGAGTGGTCCGATTTTAATCAAATTTGATACACTCATAGACAAAGACATAATAAACGATATATAGTTTCAAGGTTGCAGTTCTTACAATAGTGCAGAAAATCGATAATATATATATATATATATATATATATATATATATATAAAAGACAAAATGTTTGTGTGTGTGTCTGTTTATCTGCCTGTATGTCTGTATTTTTTTCAGCCCTTTTATTTTAGTTTTTGCTTCGGGTTTGGCTCTAAGCAGGTATAATTGTCGTTCTTAGTCTCAGCCATGATACAATTTGCTCAGAGGACTTATTTAGCCTTCAAAATTCAGTTTTCGACGAAAAAACTTATCTGATATTGATACCAAGAAATCAAAATTTGACTTACATCCATTCATTTTTCTTTCAGTCTACGGTTTCGCTTTAACTGGAAACAACTATTGCTTTTTAGTTTTCGTGCCAACGTCCAAAGAGTCTGAGCTCCAGGACCATGGATTAGTTTTAAAGCTTTCATTACACCCGAGAAACGCCGGGCTATACTGCTAGTTTTATATAAGCTTGATAAACGTGATACAAAACAATCGTCATGTGGGGAAATTTCGTGGAAAACTAATAAAATTACCGTACTAAATAAGTGCAATGCTGGTGGGCGGCGGTGTAAACTTTAAGAAAATTATTAAATTGAGTTGTTACTTGCATTTGGTACACAAAAGTAATGTCTTCTGTCATTCAAACACGGAATGAGCTTACCCTGTATCAATAAAAGCTAAGTAAATATTGACGCTTCATATTCAGAAAAGCTTTTAATTTTTCCGATCTCCGGTGAAATGACATTAACACATTTACCAGTTTTCAGCTGATCCGTTAGTTTTGTAGATTTGAATATGGATCTACTTTCTATATTTTCTGAGATGTACTCAAGATCCTATGATCCAGTGGATAAAAGATTGGTTGAAGTAATCCAGTCACTTGACTCAAAGAGTTTTGAGTTCAATACCTGACCAGAGCAGAGGTGAACAAAAAACTTGGAGAGTTGAATTACAAAAGGAAAATAACTGAAACTGAGTTATACAGAAGTGGCATAGCACGTGGAACTAGAACAATCTACCCCAGTCGACGAAATAAAAGGCTCAGTTCGAAATTTTAATCACGGAGCCTACAACGACTGAAACGTTGTGAATATGACAATAAAGATGGGGACACTATTTTCGATTTCAGATTAATAAGTTCATTGGCTTTAATAGTTCTTAAGTGACAAAATTGCCACTGGTCACATAAAAGAAATATGTGCTTGTGGTGCGGAATGAGAAATTCGAGAACCAAATTCGAATTCCAGTTGAAGTCATTGCATTCACTTACGCGCAAATAAATCCATCTCCTCTCTTTCTAGCTATGGGTTAAATAGCTTTGGTTGGCAACCAGTATTAAAAGGAGTATAAAAGGGTTTGCGTAGGATCAACATCCCTACCTGTAAAAAAAAAAATGACAAGTAACAGAAGTATCGACGACCCTCTCATTGATGTTGATGGCGAGGGTCGTCGACGGCCTATGCTTCACTGAGAGCGAATCGTTCGACATGAAATGGGTGATTAAAATTGAAAAGCCTGTGAGATGCACAAACCAACAATTTAACATGATTTTTTTTTAACAGTGTTCTGACATTTTCGCTTTTTTGTGGTGCAATGGATATCGGCTCAGAACGACAAATCGGGGAGCCGAGTTCGAATTCCAGTTGAATTTCTTGCATTCACTTAAGCACAAATACCCTTGGGAAAGGTTTGAATCCGTCTCTTCCTTCCAGTTATTGGTTAAATAATGGGACAGATTGCGTTCGATAGCCTTGGCTGGCAACCACTCTACCGCAGAAAGCAATAGCAAACTACTGCGGGATAATCTTTTGCCAAGTCAGTCATGTCTCTTCCGAGACATGATTGCCCAAAGCGTGTATCACGTATGGCATCTAACTGACATCATCGTGGATGCAATGCCACATTTTAGTACTTGTAGACGCCGACATAAAAATAAAAATTTGGGATATATTTTTACGATATGAGCCACTGATAATTTTGGATATCGTCTAAATTTTAATGAAACGTGATATACTTCTTTTTCATGTACCGTGTCCCTTCATGTCTTTGGCAATCATGGAATTTCATATCCCGCTCTCCCTTTTCGCTCTTAACATTTTTCCTGTTGGTATTTCTCCCGAACCCCGCTCTGCCATCCACTTGCTCAAGCCCATCAAATATGTCTCGCGTTGCTTTCCACCGTCTCTCTTTAACTTTATCCGTCCTGTGAGTATCAGATTCTCCACACCCGTCTTCCTCATTATGTGTGCCAAGAGCCTCAGCTGTCTCTTCTTGATGTTAAGTATAAGTGTTCTTTTTGTTTGCATCCTCTCTAACACCAGGTCGTTGCTCACGTGCTCGGTCTATAGCATCCTCATTATCCTTCTGTGGAATTACATTTCTGCAGCATCGAGTCTCTCCTTCATCCTTGAATAGATCGTTCAACATTCGCTGCCATACAAAAGAGCACATATCACATAGAAGTCCAGTACTCTTTGCTTTCTTTCCAATTAGATCTTCCTGTTTCTCATGACTGTGGTTAGCTTTTGAAATGCGTCATTGGATCTCAATGTCTCTCTTTCCATCCTCCGTCAGAAAGCTTCCCAAGTATTTAAATTTCTTTACTTGTTTTATTTTAGTTTCTCCGACTTGCAGTTGGCATATTGGTCTCCTCTTTTTGCTGATGGCCATACATTCAGTTTTCTTGAAGTGCTCAGTCTTTTCTTCTCGCTTTCTCTTGCTACCTTCTGTAGGATGTACTGCCTTTTCTTTTGCGAGTCTGCTATCAACACTGTGTCATCCACGTATATTATATTGTTGAGATTGTGGACGCCAATGACGAACTCTGTCAAGGACTCTTTCTGTGATATCTTGAAATGTTCTTTTCTCTAAGAACAAGATGTACAATGTTTGCTTGATACGCTGACATATTTTTAGTTATCAATCTCTAAGGTTTCTTATTGTTTTCATCTAACTGGTCTGGGAAGTGTTTTAACAGATTAAAGAAAATGTGAAGTACAACACTGAAAATACAAAGGCGGATTGGGATAACAAAAGAAGCCTCCCAAAAGCTAAGCAGAGTATTAAGAAACAGAAAAAATTCTTTAAAGCCAAAATAAAATAGAGTACTGAACTGTTCGGTGATATCATCCCTCGTACATGGCTGTGAATGCTGTTTAGTCTTCTCAAAGATGAAGAAGAGACTCAAAGCAACAAAGAAGGATGCTGAGGATACCACAGACAGAAACTTATACTTAACATCAGAGATACTTGAAGTTTCTAGGGCACATAATGCGGAAAGGGGGCTTGGAAAATTTGATACTAACAGGACAAATTGAACTTAAGTGGGATAGAGAAAAACAACGCATTCCCTATTTAGTTAGCTTGAGATGGTGGAGCAAGATTTAGAAGAAATAAAAAAAAGACAAAATTTATTAAGAGCAACGAGGGATGGGGAATTTGGGAGAGCTATGATCACCTATGTCCTGAGGGGACAGGACACATAGAGAAGTATAAACTAATCTCAAGCACTTCGCTCTGAGGATCAACTGTTATCTATTCTACATTTCATCATCATCTGAACATCTTACTTTTTATCTTGTGTCCATACTACATACTCATTCATTACCACACTGCTTTGAGCGGATTTTGAACCTTTATTGGGAGACCAATAGTAATAAATAAATAAATAAATAAAATAAAATAAAATAAAATAAAAGATAAATAATTATAAAAGCTTTTTCTCCATGGAACACCACAGGATTTTCGGAATTTTAAGAATAGCACACATATTTCGACAACTAAAATCTTACGGTTTATACAATATGCGTTTTTGAAATTATGCCCCCGTTTCCTTGTTTTTGGAAGCAATCGACCTGCATTATTTTAGTGAGGGAGGTCTGGTGCATACTACCCTGATCCCCGACTGGGTGAAGAGTGCACAAACGTGACTGTGGGCCTGGATATTGCTTTGTAGTACACGCTATGAAACAACTCTGACCATTAAAGGATGGAAATTTTTGCGGATTATTGACGTTATTCTTGAATTTATTTTACTCGTGCTAATTCTCGAAAAAAAAAACATAAATAAAACACACACAATATAAAATTCACAATTTTTTTATCGATAATGTTGAATGTGTAAAAAATATTCAACTTTTTAACAAGAACAATCTCAAGTAATTATTAAAAATTGTCACAAAACATTTATTTAAGCAGGAACCAAGGGACTTTACTCTTGTTGAAAAGACTCAGGAGGTGTGTAAATCGGACGATAGACGAATCTATTTGTTCCTATTGTGAGTAATAAATAAATGAAAAGCAAAAATTCATTATACATAAAAAAAAAACAAATTAGTGTCGATAATATATCTTATTCATAAAAGCTATTAAATGCTTTTATAATTAAATAATGTCTTAGTTTATTGCATCTCTTATTTTAAAATTCAAAGCATTTTTTCTCTGGTTTGTAGCCCCGGGCAGTTTTTTGTGACCCTCGCTATATTATCACCATTTTCTTTTTCCTACCTACATTTTTATATATTACACATGAAACTAAACATAACTATTAAACGATGATAAATTTTCGCAGATTTTGACGTCGTTTTGAGTCGTTTTTGCTTTTTTTTCAACCAAATCCGTGATTTTTTTAGTCATGCAAAGTCTCAAAAGAATTCTATATAAAATTCAATACTTTTTATCCCTAATGTTGAACGTATTAAAATTCTTCAACATTTTAACAATAAAAACCTCCAGTTAATGTTAGAAATTGCCACAGAATTTTGTTGATTTATTTTAGATGGAATGATCTATTATGCCATGTCTCTAATTTGTATTTAGTTAATGATGTTTTAAGCGCAGCTTAGATGTGGTACAAAGCCGTAAGGGGCATCCAGTGAGAATGGGGCATCCAGTGAGAATCAAACTCACTACTCAGTTGTAATGATTCTAGCGAGACAGTCAGTCGCTTGGGCGATCATGTCTCGAAAGAGACTTGACTGACTGGGCAGAAGATTATCCCGCAGTAGGTTGCCATTGCTTTCTGCGGTAGACTGGTTGTCGACCAAGGCTATAGAACCCAATCTGTCCTTTTATTTAATCCATAACTGGAAGGAATGGCCAGATTAATACCTTTCCCAAGGGTATTTGCGCGTAAGTGAATGCAATGAATTCAGCTGGAATTCGAACTCGACTCCCCGATTTCTCGTTCCAAAGTTTGCTAATATTGCATATGATCTATAATTATACACAATTTAGTTATAACAAAATTTGTTCTTTATATGAATACCAAAATCGAGATGTGGCAGAATGAGGGGGTCTCGTATCATAGATTCGTGGTTTCACGAGACCCTTGCACCGACCATGCAATGAGGGACCCTTTTCGCTTGAGTATGAAGTAAACAAAGTGGTAATCTAGGTGGCAGTCGACGTTGTTTTTCTTTCTCGTATAACGAACATTTTATCTTTTTGTCGAATTCGATTGAGTATCTGTGTTTTGAGCAGATGTGCTTTCACGTAGTTTTCCGGCTGTTTTCTGTTGAAACGAGATGTCAGTGAGGTGTACTTCCTGTTCGGAATAGAATCCAAGGTGAAATATTTGTTATCGTTCTCGTTTCGTGTGCCATCCTTCTCATGAACGATTTTACATATGTCAGGGCATCGACCTACTTTAGTGAAAAAAATATCGACAAGAATAACAATTTTATCAGTGTCTGGGACATTTGACAAAAATCTGTCCGATCCTAGTTTAAATCTGCTTTTCTTTTCTCAAAACGCCTTGAAAATTGGAGCCCAAACATTGATATGTTTATCATATTTCTTGTGTAATAGAAGATTAATTGATTGATTCGTTTCCTGAAATTCATCTACCCTTTGAAGGTTATTTAAAGACAGGAAATATTTTTAGATTATAAGAGTATTTTTTGAGATAATTATATTTTCGTGATACAAATTTTACTAATTAACCTATAAGGAACAGATGTGGATACATACTCTTCTCAACGTTATTTGCGCGTAAGTGAATTCTTTTTGATTCGATTCACCCCAAGCAAGGCAGTACTGTCACTAGGAGAGAGGAGTGAAAGGAAAGGATAAGAAAAAGATGGGAATCAAGAGGGTAAAAGATGGCAATGGACGTTGCATTTAAACTCTTGGAGATTGTAGCTATCAGGGAAGTAAGTGTACGGGGGGGGATTTCAAGAAGTATGAGAAAAGAATCTACTAGAGTAGAAGAGACGGTTACATTTTACTGTTTTCATTGTAGAATGGATATAATGCTTCCGACTGGAATAAGAACTAGGTTATTCGATTTTCAATTCAGTGCCAGTATCCATTATGCCACCTGCGCTGATATTAGCTCACAGCACCTGTTATTCCCTAGGGTGACTCATCTAGTTACTTGCCAGGCTCGACGTTGCTTAACTTCGGTAATCCTACAGGGATACGCGTTTCATCGTGACGTAGACGTAACGCCTAAACAATTTAGAAATAAGCTCTAATTTAAGATATACAAAATATTCACTGATGATAACAATGGCGGTTGAGGTGGAGTTTTCAAAATGGTGTCAAATCCCCTTGCTTGTCAGAAAAATAAAAAACAAGAAAACAATGAACAGCCTTGAAGTAGCTATATGACATATATATATATGCGCACGCGCGTGTGTCTGTGTGTGTGTGTGTGTGTGCGTGCGTGTGTGTGTGTTTATAAACTTTAAAAATGATACTCAGTGTCTTTGGTTAAGCACAATGTTATAATATTAGTGCTTTTATTTACAAAACTTTCAGGTTTGTTTAATGAAGCGTAAGATAAAGAGGTGTATACCAATTATCGCCCCTACCTTGTAAATTTAAGGGTTCAGCGTCCAAGATCCAGTAACTTAATCGAAAGAAGGTAGCATTATAACATCTCACCTGTTCATCTTACATTGCTTGATTATTATTATTATTGAATTTTTTGTGTTCAATATGGTATCCAGTATTGGTTCTGTATTTAATCATCTCCTCACGGTGACAGTAATGTAACATAGGTAATGTGAACGTGGGGTGTCCAAGCGTATGTCCCAAGGCCAAGGCAAAAAACTGCTGAGCCCATGCATCCGTAGGTTGCGCTGTCGTCGGTATATTACCTATCCAACTCTTTAGTGCAACGAGGGGGTACTGCATCGGAAAGCTGTTCCTCTAGAGCGGGATAAATAATTTTTATTTCGAAGACAGAAGCAACTGAGAGGTGATAAGAACCACCTCAAGAGGCGTTCCATCTGGTGCTTGGTTTTTGCCTTCTCCACTGTCGCTTTTGCCAACCTGCATATATGAGAGATGACGTTCCAGCTACAGAAAGCAAACAGATGTAGACGGACATGGAACTTTTAGACCCACCCTTTATTTAAATATCTGAACATCTCCTTTAGAGCTAGTCACCATAGAAGAAAGTTACTTTTTTTTTTCTACGAGAAAGACGGTCGTAAAGTGCTCAATATCAGGGTAGATATAGAGAGTTGTACAAGAATTTGTCACTTTAAATGAGCAGGTTCATGCCGACTTCAAAGTTTCGTGAGTACACCGTTATGATGACTTCACTCATCGTTTTTTGTTCAACCTGCATATATGGAAGGTGATATCTAATTAAACAGCGTATATATATATATATATATATATATATATATATACATGCACACACATACACATACACACACGTATATATATATATATATATATATATATATATATATATATATATATATATATATACACTACCGGCCATAATTATTAGGCCACCATAGTGTTTTAAAACAATGATGTTTTTCATACTATTTTTTAGTATTTATTGCCAAATGAATAATTGTAAATGAAAATAGAAAGGTTCTTTTGTTAATACTGCCCAATAACATGTGCATGAAATGAATTTATAAATATTTAATAATTATGAATTCATAAATATTTAATAATTACTTATATTACGGCTTCATCAATGTAAGAATGAATGAAATTTAGGGGGATTCAGACGAGTTCATCTTTGCTTCCTTGCCTTGTAAAGTTTTGCAAAGTAATAATAACAAAAGGACCATTCTGTTTTCATTTAGAATTATCCACTTGGCAATAAATACTAAAAATAGTATGAAATACATAATTTCTTTTAAGAAACTGGGGTGGCCTAATAATTATGGCCGGTAGTATATATATCCCAGCCTGATATAAATATTAAAATTTTAATTAAAACCAGAATATCTACTCAAATACGAGTATCGATTAAAATAATGTTGAAGCATAAGTTAAATCCGTCAGCTGTTAATTCCATTTCGTTAATCTCCGGAACTTTCCGTAACATTGTCAGAGAGGTTTGTGTATGATAAATCGTAAATTGCATATATAAAGCTTGATTTAACTTTGATGAGACTGTGGAATCATACGTGGTCGAGCGATCTAAGACACACCAGATCAATTGGTGGCTTCCTCTATCTTGTTAAGAGTTACAGGTTCAAATCCTATGATGTGGCACACATTTTTCAAAAAATCCTCGTAAATAATCAGGCTGTTAGAAATATATATATATATATATATATATATATATATATATATATATATATATATATATTTCTAGCAGCCTGATTATAGATATATAAACATACTGTTTATTAAAAAACAAAATATCGATTAAAAATGATGTTCACTCAATTAAATATAATAAAGTAAATGTTAATTTAATTTCGTTAATCTCCGGAACTTTTCGTAACATATATGTATATAACAATAGCATATTATTTCAACTCAAAAGCTATCAAATTTTAGTGCTCAATGCACTATCACCAGGCAATGAGCACTAAAACTTGACAGCTTCTGAGTTGCAATATTATTTTATCAATAATAATAAATACATATGTATAAATGTTCTACCTCTGTATCGAGCACTTTTTATAAAAAGTAATTATATATCCATTAGTTTAAGCCACTATATATATATATATATATATATATATATATATATATATATATATATATATAAGCGTGTGTGTGTGTGTGTGCCTGTGTGTGTGTGTGTGTGTGTCAGTGAATATTAGAGTTGTTGCTATTTGGAGAATCAGAAATCAGTCTACTTTCCTTTTTATTTTTACATCCCCGATGCCGACATTTAACATAAAGGCACCGGAAGTCCTTGCTACAATCCTTCATGATGCTTCCCCGACCATTGGAAATGCCACAAATGATCTTATCCAACGATGTTAAGTGGCTACGTCTTACCGTTGGTGTAATATAAAGAATGTGTAAGCCAGAAATTGAGAGAATTTCTGGTATGACACCACCGAACAATTACCAGTTTGGAGTGGCGCGCGAGAAAAGAAAAGTCACTGGAAGAACCGGAAGTAACACCACTTCCATTTTTTTTTTTTTATTCAGTTTTTCTTTTGTACTTACAGATGGTCTTAACTTGACTTAGCTTGATTGGTAAATTTTTGTTTTGTTCCCCGAAGGCCTTTACCCCTTCAAATCTTTCCAAAACAGCCCTATTTCCGTGCAAATGTATATGCTGAACTCAAATCGGTAATTGTTTATTGAAGACACATACCTTTTTTTCATTTTATCGAGCAGAAAAATATGGAACTTTTTGTTGCTGTTTATCTCACCCCCTAACCACGGTTCAAAAATGTTATTCACTGCAAACTGACTTCACGCGTAGTTGTTCCGCTTTTTCGGCCTTTTTACTTCCTTTTTGCTATTACTGCGCTGTTCCGACACCAAACAAATCGCTGATTAATTGCTCAAAGGGAGTAAAAAGGCCGAAATAAGTATCCAACGCCTCAATTCATTCAGCGCTGAATCAGATATAAGAACGGTGGTAAGAGATGAAATATATTCCGATTTATTTCTGGTCGATAACATGAGAAAAAGGTAGGTTTCTTCAATAAACAATTATCGATTTGAGTTCAGCATATACATTTGCACGGAATTAAGGATGTTTTAGAAAGTTTTGACGGGGTAAAGGCCTTCAGGGAACAAAACAAAAATGTACCGCTTGATTCGGCACAGAGACAAATTGAATAGATTTTGAAAACTGTGGTGCGCCATGATCATCCACGTGACTGAAAGGACATAGCATATGAATGAAAGTTTATTTGATTTTTTTTTACGACTTCACAACACGTTGTGGGATACAGTATTTACATTATTCGGAGTATTGTCCTCATATTTGTTGCCATTTGTACGACGTTTCGGACGTTGTACACTCCAGCCTTCTTCAGGTGCTAGGAATTTCGAACCGAACCATTTATTATAATCACTGGGGCATATCATCGTCATTCCTTGCGTCAAGCCGAGATTTGAAGTCGTGAGTTATCTCCCTCTAACACTGCAAGTTACTTGTTCACCACTGCTGCAGCCTGGTATTGAACTCACAACTTTTTGGATCAAATCACAGGAACTAACCAACGTCTCTATAGTGGATATAGACATTGATTAGTTCCTGTGACTTGACCCAAACAGTTGTGAGTTCAGTACTAGGATACAGCAGTAATGAACAAGTAACTTACAGGGTTAGAGGGAGATAATTCATAGAGGCACTACTACGCAAAGAATAAAGTTCATATACCCCAGTGATTGCAATAAAGGGTTCGGTTCGAAATTCCTAGCACCTGAAGAAGGCCGGAGCGTACAACGACTGAAACGTCGTACAAATGACAACAACGATGAGGACAATAGTCCGAATAATGTAAATCCTCTAAATACTACCTTTTCTCAGAAATATAGACAAATACTTTGTGGGTTATTTAAAGTCGGGACATATTTCCGATTGTGGGAATTCGCTTACTGTATCCGGTGTTTCTAAACGGTCCTGGTTCAGTGCTGTTTAACTTCGGTGAACGATCAGGAACCTGCATTTTCAGCCTGATTTGGTAGTAAACAAAAGAAGAAATCGCCCAGAAATTAATTCCTAAGTTTCTGGGAGCAGCAAAAGATTAATGCAGAGATAGATGCTTCTATGTCTATGTTGATTTCAAACATTTGTTCGTCAAGAGCAGAGATTCTCAACCGCCGTGCTGCGGCACACTATTGTGCCGCGCGATGCTTTACGCGTGCCGCGAAATATTGTCACTACATACATACATACATACATACATACATACATACATACATACATACATACTCTTTGGACGTTGGCACGAAAGACTAAAAAGCAATAGTTGTTTCCAATTAAAGCGAAAGCGTAGACTGAAAGAAAAATGAATGGATGTAAGTCAAATTTTGATTTCCTGGTATCGATATCAAAAAAGTTTTTTTCGTCATAAACTGAATTTTGAAGGCTAAATAAGTCCTCTGAGTAAATGGTATCATGGCTGAAATCAAAATTTGACTTACATCCATTCATTTTTCTTTCAGTCTACGGTTTCGCTTTAACTAGAAACAACTATTGCTTTTTAGTCTTTCGTGCCAACGTCCAAAGAGTCTAAACTCCAGGACCATGTATTAGTTTTAAATCTTTCATTACACCCGAGCAACGCCGGGCTATACTAAATTTAATGGAATGTTAGATTTAATGTTGTGACTATTTTTATTTTGATCTAAGGTTACATCATTGTTACTCAAGTGTACGCGAGAATTTAGATAGAATGAATGTTTTTAGTTAATAAACAATTTAGATAATAAACAATGTCCGCATTCATAATATCATATTTGATTATTGCTTGATTATATAATTTGTAACGGATTAATTTTTAGTTAACTTTTAACGTAAATAAATTAGAATAGTTAAATTAATAACTTATAGTATTGTTTTATTATTAAATAACTGATTAAATGCGTAAATTTTTTAAAGATTTCTATTCAATTTATTTATTAATCTGTACTTTTCATGAAAGAATTTGACGAAAAAAGATTTTATTTTGATATATTGGCCACTCACCAAACCTGACATTTCGAAACTAATTAACGAAATATACAAGATTTGCGCTCTCGTAAAATGGATATCGACTCGGAAAGATTAAAATCGAAGAGCCGAGTTTGAATTCCAGTTGAACACGGCTCTTCGATTTTTTTTCTTACGCACAAATAACCCTGAGAATAGTATTAATCTCCCTTTCACCCTCCAGCTACGGGTTAAATAGAATAGACTGCGTTCTACAGCCTTGGTTCGCAACCAGTCTAACGCAAAAAGTAATGACAAACTACTGCGGGATAATTTTCTGCCCAGTCAGTTGTGGTGGAGACTTACCTCGCCGAAGCAAAAGAAGGCGGTTTGTTTGCACGTGCGTTCGTAGACGTAATGGAACCGCGAGGCGAGCTCATGCGAGGCAGTTTTTCGAATGACACGGCGCATGCGTCATTGGTGAAAGTGAGGCTCTCGGAGAGTGGGAAATTACGAGACCAAAAAACACATAAAAAGAGCCTACTTCTGTTTCGGGTCACTTTTTGCTATTTACGACTCGAGAAGGCTACACCGGTGTTTGGGAGACAGCGTTTTGCTTACGGTGCGCAGGAAACGGAGTCCCTGGTGAAGCAGTGTTCCGGGTTCTACGAGTAGCAGCTGGCGGAGCGGTTATTAATTCGGCTACGAACTACACTCTGAGAAGACACAAATACCCACAAGCTATTTCGGCATCTATTACGATTTCCATTATGGACGGCAAAGTCTTTGATGTCCGGTTGATTCCTGAGTTCAGTGGCGCTGCAACTGATATGCCAATCGTCGAGTGGATCGAGAATGCAGAGTTGGTCTGCGAACTCTGTGCTATGGACAAAGTTGAGCGGATTCTTCCATTACGCCTCCGAGGCGGTGCTCTTGCCGTATACAGGCAGCTCAGCAAGGAACAGAAAGCGGATGCGGAGCAAATTAAACGGGCCCTCATGACCGCGTATGCGACAGATGCATTTGATGCATACGATCAATTTGTTACTCGGCAACTTCGCTCGGGAGAAACAGTGGACGAGTTTCTGGCCGAACTACATCGTTTAGCTCGGCTGGTTGAGGGATCGTTGCCCGAACGATGGATGATATGTGCGTTTGTTTCGGGGTTGCCACAATATGTTAGACAGCTTCTTCGTGCCTCGTCCAGAATGGAGACCATGACATTGGAGCAGCTTTTGACTCGAGCACGGGCTATCATGACCGACAACGGAAGCTGTAAGGAATCGGTCGCTGCATCCACTGGCAAAACACATTCGAATTCAGAGTTGCTCCCTGATAACTCGCGCAGTGAGACCTTTTTTTGCTACAAGTGTTCTGGACCCAACCACGTGGCGAAGGATTGTATGCAGGGACGCCAAGTGAGGTCGGACGGTCGAGTGCGGAAGTCTCACCGTGAAACCCGATGCTTCAGATGCCATAAACTTGGACATACATCATCAAGATGCCAGGGAAACGCCCAAGGGGGGGGAGACGTCAGCGCCAGTCTCCTCCCTGAGCAAGTGAGAATCAAGAAATTGCCCGCCGTAAAAGTGCTCGTGGATGGGCGAGAGTGCACAGCTCTGGTGGATTCCGGCTGCTCACAGACGCTGGTGAGCAAAGCTGTGTGTCGCCATTGGAGACAGAAGGAAGTAGGAGTACTGACGGCCGACGGGAAGACTTTGAAGTGCCGGGGGCACGGCAGAATAAAATTGGAAGTTGAACAGTCTCAGCCCGTGAACATTGAGGTCCTGGTCGTGGATGGACAATTGTTGGGTTTTGACCTGCTTATTGGCATCGACGCGATCAAACAGCTAGGAGGTGTTCGCCTGACGGAATCTGGTGAGGCATACTTTGGAAACCTGGATGGATGTGCCGCCATTTCTATCGATGAGCCCGATTTCAGTGTGACATTCGATGAAAGGCAAAGAGCGTGGACTGCAACATGGAAATGGGCAAGTGGTCGCTCGCCCGGCGAGCTGACAAATAACGTGCAAGAGTACACTGTGCCAGACCATGCCCGGGATGCGTACGAGAAAGAACTCTTGCTATGGCAACGTAACGGATGGTTGCTGCCATATCCCGAGGAGGAACTTGGTCCACCCAAGGGTCTAATTCCCTTGATGGCAGTCGTGCAGGAACATAAGCAAAAGGTCCGGCCGGTACTCGACTACCGAGAATTGAACGGATTTGTAGAAGCATTCACTGCCGATGCCGAAGTGTGCGCACAAAAGCTCAGAGAATGGCGACAGCAAGGAGTTGATGTGTCGCTCTTGGATCTGCGACATGCCTATCTACAAATTCACATTGACAAGAAGCTGTGGCCATTCCAAACAGTTATTTTCAAGGGCAAGCGGTTCTGCCTTACACGATTGGGGTTTGGACTAAATGTGGCACCACTCATCATGAAATCTGTCGTCGACGCTATAATGTCCCAAGATCGTGTGATCAAAAGTGCCACGTCGGCTTACGTTGACGACATTTTTATCAATGAGAGCCTGATTTCTGCATCGCGCGTTCGACAGCACCTCTCAGATTACGGCCTAGTCTGTAAAGACCCAAAACGGCTACGAGACGGAACTAGGGTCCTCGGTCTGCAGGTGTGGGGAGAGAACGGTACTCTCCGATGGAAGCGGAGTGGACAGATCCCGGAAATTCCCGACGTGGTGACTCGTCGACGTGTGTTTTCCATTTGTGGGAAACTCGTGGGCCACTTCCCCGTGTGTGGCTGGCTAAGGGTGGCGACTGCATTCATCAAGCGCCGAGCAAATGCACAACCAAGTTCAGGACCGGGCGGGTAACCGAAATTGTCAGCCCACTGACAGTGCGAATTGATGGGGTACCACGCCATGTCAAAGACCTACGGCCATTTTCAGGACCATATGCATCGTCGGGCGATGAAACCGACACAGAAGAGAGTGAGCGATTTATTTACTTGGGGTCAGGTCAACCAAGTGATGGCTCCGATGGTCCACTAACAGCGGATGCTGACGTGCATGACGAAACCTCAGGTGACAGCCCATCTGAGGACGAACCTTGTGTCGTACCCCTCCGAAGGAGCACCCGCCAGAAGAGACCCGCTCCCGAATGCACTTTTTGTGATGATGAGATCAGGGGGGAGTGTGGTGGAGACTTACCTCGCCGAAGCAAAAGAAGGCGGTTTGTTTGCACGTGCGTTCGTAGACGTAATGGAACCGCGAGGCGAGCTCATGCGAGGCAGTTTTTCGAATGACACGGCGCATGCGTCATTGGTGAAAGTGAGGCTCTCGGAGAGTGGGAAATTACGAGACCAAAAAACACATAAAAAGAGCCTACTTCTGTTTCGGGTCACTTTTTGCTATTTACGACTCGAGAAGGCTACACCGGTGTTTGGGAGACAGCGTTTTGCTTACGGTGCGCAGGAAACGGAGTCCCTGGTGAAGCAGTGTTCCGGGTTCTACGAGTAGCAGCTGGCGGAGCGGTTATTAATTCGGCTACGAACTACACTCTGAGAAGACACAAATACCCACATCAGTCATGTCTCTTTCGAGACATGCGAACACAAGCATATATCGTGCATGGCATGTAACTGATTGGATGCTATTGCCTTGGTTGTCTTCCAGTCTACCACAGAAATTAATGGCAACCTACTGCGGGAAAATTTTCTGTCCAATCAGTCATGTCTCTTTCGAGACATGCGAACACAAGCATGTATCGTACATGGTATGTAACTGATTGGATGCTGTTGCCTTGGTTGGCATCTAATCTACCACAGAAATTAATGGCAACCTACTGCGGGAAAATTTTCTGTCCAGTCAGTCATGTCATTTTCAAGACATGCGAACACAAGCATGTATCGTGCATGGCATGTAACTGATTGGATGCTGTTGCCTTGGTTGGCATCCAGTCTACCACAGAAATTAATGGCAACTTACTGCGGGAAAATTTTCTGTCCAGTCAGGACATGTTCGCTCAGGCGTGTATCACGTATCGCAGTTAACTGACTCATTGATTCACAGATGAAGAAAATGCACCCGTCTGTATGATTGACGCAATTTTGAGAACAGGTGCTGCATAATAGTTCTGCTTGGAAATTTTCACTCAATGAAAACGTAAAAATAGGAGGTTTGAAAGCAAATTAATCGGAGGAACAAGGGACTAACCAAAGGAATAGAAAAGAAAAAAAAGTATGATGAAAGGAACCTCCATGTCATCTAATTTTTGTCCGTTTATTCTGTGTTGGCTGAAGGTCGTCACCTGTGCGTCAGATGAGTGTTTGTACAAACGTTCAGCACATACAATAAATAAGTAAATGGTTAGGTAAATAAATAAGAATACGGCGGAACGAAATGAAAGGTTAATGTCGTTGGTTGCAATTAAGGATCACACGGAAGCTAAGCGGGAAGGACGGTACAGTTTTTGACTGGGTTCGAGGTTTGAGTGGGGCACGCAAAGACATACAAAGTGAAAAAGATAGAACTGATTAGTCAAATAGATAGATAGATAGATAGATAGATAGATATGAACAAACATTAATTGGCAGTTTTGAAGAGAATGAGATAAGTCAGATGATAGATAGATAGATAGATAGATAGATAGATGTGAACAGTCATAAATATATAGATATGAGCAGAGTGATCGATAGACAGAAAGATAGACGTGAAGAAACTGATATCATCTTCCTGATATTTCTAGGTGCAAAATCTGCTCTGAGAACAGACTTCTCTAAAGCATCCCATAAATTCTCGGTCAGACGTATTTTGTTCGAAAGTGCTGATCACACTATTCTTCAGAAGAATCAAGAATTCTCTACCGAATACATTAGGCCGGTGATGAGATTTCCTTCCACCAGGATAAAGTACATTATACTGTTAAAGTAACCTGGCAACTTAGTAGTCATCAAATGATGAATTGTTTCGGTGCGAAACCATCTCCAGCCTGCATTGTACTTCGTTGACAAAGAGATTATTGCCACATCCTACCATCAGACCAAATCCGCTGAAACTGATTGATCCGACCACGCTAACTGCTTCCAATAAGTGACGTCATAAATTCAGGTTAGACACTGTCCAGATTGCGTTAACAGAAAAACACCCCGGTTGCTCTTTTGTTCCCATATCTAACGGAAGGTAACGTTCGCTGAACTGACCTACTGCATATGCGTTTGGTAATTTCTACATTGTATATAGTGTGATTTGAGCCAGGGTCGATAATTCTAACCAGATGTCCCGTTGCGATCATTAAAGAATTTTGGTCAACCCTGAACTGTCCATGTGGGACGTAGACTTCTATCAGGTATTGTCGGTCCAAACATAACACTGTAGATTGAGGAACTTCAAATCTCCCTACAATTTTAGAAATGGAATGATTTTCTCCCTGGCACTTGTTCGGACTCCAATAATTCGCATAACCTGATAATAATTGCTAAATCCGCTGCTATGAAAGTCGGTTCTCTGTGTAGGGCCTGGAAGTTTTTTCCGTCTGAATCTATCCTGCACATTTATAAATCTCCGCCCGTGCATTGAATACTGCTACCATATCTGGTCGGGTGCCCCTGCTGTTCTCCTCGGGCTTCTCGATAAGGTTCAGAGGAGGGTCTGTAATGTGATAGATACTGACTTGCAGTCTCTCTCCCACCGGCGCGACGTGGCTTCCCTGTGTCTCTTCTATAAATACTTTCACGGCTTCTGCTCCGATGAACTTAGATCACTAGTGCCCCCTAAATACGGATTTGAACGAGATACTAGATTAGCAACTAGATCCCACCCTTTTACAGTGAAACCGATAAAATGCAGCCGTAACTTCTACTCCAACAGTTTCTTTCCTCGTACTTCCCGACTGTGGAATTCTCTTCCAAACGATTGCTTCACCGACGGCTACAATCTCCAGGAGTTTAAATGTAAGGTCAATAGACACCTCCTAACACACTAACCTGCTCCCATTCTATCAAACACTCTTCCCATCTGCCCAACCCTCATCCTCGGTATCCTTACTCATCTGTCACCTTCCTCCTGACATTCCCTATGTCTAACCACTCCTTCTCTTTACCCTCCCCTATGTAGCCCCATGCGCAATAGTGGCAGTGGAATGCCTTGCTTGGGGTGAGATGATTAAAAAAAAAAACCTTTCCATGAGCAGAGTAGTCGCTATTCACACAGACTCACAAGATGAATTTCTATTGCCTCAAGATACGGTGGCACCAACTACCATTACCTTTATCTACTGCTACCATATGACTTTTGGTACGTCAGAGTGTTGTGGCACTTACACATTCATCATGCGTACACAACGTCATTTATTTACACTTTGGATCTTATGATCTCTTTTAAGACATACACTAACCCGAGTGCGATTACACACACACTGTTAAGCATTTAGTTCTCCTATTAAATATTTCGTACTTTTTTCCCCTTTCACTCAAGTCACTAATGACGACGCGGTAATTTTGTAAAGACTTATTTAACTGAATAAATTTCTTTACTCGGCTTTGTGTTCTGGGTAAACAGATGTCCCGAAGGTCTTACGCGATTATTCATCGTGTGGGCACAGTTCAGACTCTCCGCTCCCTAACCCTATCTTCTGAGATCCAAAGATTACCCTCCAAAGGGGGATGGGCAAAATAATTCTTCTTCTTTTGTAGGAGGGCCTTTAGGATCGCTACCGCTAATCAGCGCAGCATTGTCACAACAATGCAGTCGCGTTCTTTGACTGTGATTGTATTGAGGTGACAGGAGTGGCAAGCCCGACTCCTGATCGTAACGTCTTGTTTTCGAAGGGAGCGGCACACCCCTTACCCATCTTCTGGACTGAATATATATATAGTGGAACCTGTTGTATGCGGCCACCCCTACTGCCATCAAAACTGGTCGCATACGACAGGTGCTGGATACATACATAAATAGATAGATAGATATGAACAAACTTTATTTGGCAATTGTGAAGAGAAAGAGATAAGTCAGAAAAACAGATAGATAGATAGATAGATAGATAGATAGATAGATAGATAGATAGATAGATATGAACAGACTGAGAATGATAGATAGATAGATAGATAGATAGATAGATAGATAGATATGAACAGACTGAGAATGATAGATAGATAGATAGATAGATAGATATGAACAAAATGAATCATAGTTTTTCAGCGAAACAGATTTCTGACGTTGACTAGCTGTTATTTTTTTTATTTTTTATTTTTAATCGTTTCACCCCAAGCAAGGCATTCCACTGCCACTATTGCACTTGGGCCTACATAGGGGAAGGTGAATAGAAAGAGTGGTTAGATATTGTTCTTTCTACTATTAATTGATATTACCTTCCTAAAATTTTGTTTGGGGTTGTGTGGAAAGCCAACATTTACTATATCATATATATATATATAGGAAAAACTACTAAAAAGTTTTAAGTTTAAAAATGTATTTTTTGACAGTATTTGTTTATTTCTATTATCATATATTGATATTATTTCTATTATATATATATATATATATATATATATATATATATATATATATATTTGATATATTATATATATTTGATATATATTATATATTTGATATATTATATATATATTTGATATTATTTCTATTATTATATATATATTTGATATTCTATATTTTATTTGATTTCAAATTTTTAGATACACTTAAAAAATTTCTTTAAAACAACATTTAAAGTATGATTAGAGATACGTTTACGTTTACAAATATTAAAAAACTCTATCGCTTTCTTTTTTTCTACGTCACGTGATGTAAACATCTCTCGACGAACGCTCTCACGACGGACGCTTCTAGTTTAAATTTTAAAATCATTTGTTTCTGATGAAAGGCCGAGGCCGGTCTGAAATATCAATATATAATAGAAATAAATAAATACTGTCAAAAAATACATTTTTAAACTTAAAACTTTTTAGTAGTTTTTCCTATACATATTAAGACAGTATGCGTGGTTCATCATTATGCTATACATATATATAGTGGAACATGGTGTATGCGACCCCGTCGTCAGCGACTACCTGCTATTAACGATCGTTTTTCTATGCACCGATGATTTGCTAATGTTAATTGACCCCCAGTAAGTGACCTCTTCCAAAACGCGACCACCGACCAGCATGAAAGAATAAAAATCACTGATCAAGCGACTACTTTAACGAAAATTAATTTTGGCAGTACAGTCCTAACTTCTAAATTAAGAGAATTTAATTTGATGATCTATTTCATTTTCCTTTAATCTAAGCCAGAAACTCTTTCTCATTGTTTTGCTATTGTTGTGAAGTTTCAAATTTTTATTATTTGAGGTCAAACGGCGGCAGTCTTGTATTAACATGTACTTATTACATTTGATATGTTCGAGAGATTTGTCGGTTTCTGTACCAACTTGGATAAATTAGGGCGTAGGAGAAAAAATCATATCTATGTGAAATTTAAGTTTTCAATGTTTCTCTCTTTCATTATCTTTATTTTTTCTCAATCGTTTGACTCTCTCTCGCTCTTGCTCTTCCCCCCTCCCCCTCTCTCTCTACCCTGATCACTGTCATATTTTTTTCTTGTAGGTTTGTTTTATTTTGCATATCGCAGATTCTCTTTTATTATTACTCACCTCTAAGAAAAAGTTGAAAACGTATACATCGCGAACTTTTCAACCGTCAGTCAGTTAAGTGCCATACGTGATACACGCTTGGGCGATCATGTCTCGAAAGACACATCCCGCAGTAGGTTGCCATTGCTTTCTGCGGTAGACTGGTTGCCGACCAAGGCTATAGAACCCAATCTGTCCTGCTATTTAACCCACAACTGGAAGGAAGAGACGGATTAATACCTTTCCCAAGGGTATTTGCGCGTAAGTGAATGCAATGGATTCAACTGGAATTCGAACTCGGCTCCCCGGTTTGTCGTTCCGAGCCGATATCCACTGCACCACAACGCACATCACAACGTACATATTTTATAAGAAATAAGAGCCAACATCAATTAGAATCAAAGTGGTCACATTACACAAAAAACATCACACAGGCTGCAATAACTGATTTTTTAAGACTTACATCAGTGTGAATAAATAATTTTTATTTCTTTTATTAACCGTTGTAAATACGTTTTCAAGGTTTAAATAAATAATTATACTGAATAAACTTCTTCAAAGTTAGACCATCCTATGTTCTCATTTATTTATTACCAGATTTCTAAAATATGTTAAAATAGGTAAAATACTAAAATATGTACATTCTGGAGAATGAAATATACGATCGTGGGGAGGATAGGTCACGAGTCTTTAGTGAGCGACCACCTGCCGTATGCGATCATTTTTTGATGGCAGTAGGGTTGGTCGCATACAACAGGTTCCACTGTCAGTGTAGAAGATGGGCAAGCGGTGTGCTACTCCCTTCGAAAACAGAGTTTAATGAATTTTTTTATTTTTATTTTAGAAAACTTAGGATGTCCTCTAATTTTATATTCAAAAACGTATCACGGCAATAATTTTCTTCCCCACAAAATGTGTCATGGTAATAAATTTTTCCTTCAAAAATGTATCATGGTAATAATTTTTTTCCTTCAAAAATGTTTCATGGTAATAATTTTTTCCTTCAAAAATGTATCATGGTCGTGTAGGTGTAACTGTTGGTCGTTTGTACAGTAGTTTTTACACACTTTGTTCCCAGGAAAGAAACACTTGCACGAATACAAAATTAATTAATTAAAAATGTAATTGCAGTACCTCGTCAGCCCTCTTTAATGAAACATATATAGTTATCCGCAGACAGATCTGTTTTGCTGTATCACAGCTCATCAGTACGGTTAGACTCCGATTGCTTTTTAACCCAGGATTGAAACCCGACTGAATTAGCGTCAGTCGGCGATTCTACCTCTGAGCTATAGACGCTCAGTAGAAGGGGGCAGACTTTTTAGTGTGTATATTATCATTATACACGCCCAATAGCTGAGAGTTTTCTAATTCATTGCTGAATGAACAATGCGTATATGCTAAAGTAGACACTGTTTTTCAAAGTCTACCATTCTTCCAGAGTGCACGATCAGGGTGTGAGAGCGTAAACTAACATATAGTTTTACTAGAGCAAACCTCTGGGCTTAGAATTTTCCTCATTCTTTGTTTATATGGGGTTGAGAATGCATGTCTTAAAATGACATGTTGAAAATGGCTATTTCCCTTCTAAGTTTTATCTGAATTTACATATATATGTGTGTGTGTGTGTGTGTGTGTGTGTGTGTGTGTGTGAACATTATTTTTGATCGATACTCGTATTTAAGTAGATATTGTTTATAATCAAACGGTATTATATATTTATTTTTACCGGCCTGATAAGTTACGATAAATATTTGTTACGAAAATGTGTTATTCGGCAGGATTCAAACCTGCGACCCCTATCCACATAGGAGAAACCACCAATGGATCTGGCACATCTTAGACCTCTCGACAACGAATGACCGACAGTCTAAACGAAGTCAAATCAGGCCTATATAACAAAATTTTCGATTCATCGTAATAACCATATCTACTCTGAAATGTATCGTAATGTCAACATGTTACGGAAATTAACGAAAATTAACGAAATAGTCTTTATCAAATAGTATATATTTATTTCTAACGGCCTGATTATTTATGATAAACTTTTATTACGAAAATGTGTGTCATTCGGCAGGATTCGAACCTGCGGCCCATATCCACATCGGGGAAATCACCAATTGGTCTAGCGTCTTAGACCTCTCGACCGCGAATGACATAATTCAGAGAGGTTACAGCTCCCTGAAGACGGCTCATGCGAGCCGAAGGCTTGGAACCAACATAATAGAAAATTATCTGAATGTTGGACAGTTTTTGACTTTACTTTTACCTGAAATTAATGGCAAAATACGATGTTTAGAACGGCTCGTAATTAAATATAATAGACATTCATTGTCTGTTAAATTTAACAGTATATGTTCAGAAACTTATCTGCTGCCTAATTATATACATATGTATATATATATATAGAGAGATACATATAAACCCACTATATATATTGGTTTTACTACAACCACGCTCCTCCGTAGACTTATCTATCACCTTTCTGATCAGAGTACAATTAAACAACATTTCTCAGAAAAACGTAACCATGTAGATAATATCAGACAGATTTTTTTTTCATGATTAAACATAATAGGTATTCATTGTCTTTTATATTTAACAGTATATGTTTAGAAAATTATCTACTACCTCGATACAATATATATATATATATATATATATATATATATATATATATATGCATCCATTCTTTTCATATGCATGTTTCGATTAATATGATGGACAAGGAATATTTGAAATTTTCTTTAGTTTTTACTGTTTTCAGTGTTTCAAAATTTTTATTTTTTGAAAGTCCAGTGTCTTTAGCTAATTCTTTTTTCTTCAGTGTGTAGGCGATTATGGCTCTCCCTAACTTCCTGTCCCTTGCAGCTCTTAATAAATTGTCTTTGTCTTATTTATCCTAAGCCCTGTTCTGTCATCCATTTACTGCAGCTCGCCTAGTTATGTGTTGTTTTCCTCAGGCCTTTATGCCCTCAAACTATTTTTAATCGTTTCACCCCAAGCAAACCAATACCGCCACTGTTGCACAGGGGGCTACATAAAAGTAAATGTTTAGTTAGGAGGAGAGTGATGAGAAATACGAAACAGTTACAGTGGGTGTCAGAGAAAGGGCAAGAGAAGGATGGAAAGACAGGTTAGGTGTGAAGACAGTTGCGAAGGTAGAGAGAAAGAAAAGAACAAGATATACGGGGTGATGTAGAAAGGAGGAGAGAAGGACTGGAGTCAAATGAAGAAGGGATGAGAATTGACATCGCATTTACATTTCTGGAGGTCGTAGCCGTAAGGAAAGCAAGTATATGGAAGGGAGTTCCACAGGTGGGAAGTGCGAGAAAAGAAACTGGTGGATTAGAATTATCGGCTTCATTTAGTTGATCTAACCGTAAATGGGTGGGACCTTGTTGCCTGTCTGGTTACTCGAGTAAATTCTTGTGGCGGGGGCACTAGTGACTGAAGTTCGTCGGAGCAGAAGCCATGAAAATATTTGTAGAATAGACAGAGGGAAATTACATCCCGCCGGAGAGAAAGTGGCTGAGGTCGAGCCGCCAGGTCGGTACCTATCACATTACAGATTCTCCTTTGGAGCCTGTCAAGAACACTGAGATGAACATCAGGGGCGCCTGATCATATATGACAGCAGTACTCTATTCACGGACGGGTGGTTGATTTGTATATGTGCAAGATGGATTCAGGCGGAAAAAACTTCCTGGTCCGACACAGTGACCCAACCTTCCTAGCAGTGAAGAAGTGTGTTCGAATAAAAGAAAACAACATAACGATATTGGGGTGAGTGACTTCATATGTATTTGTTGCAATCGAGACTGTAATTTCCATGTTGGCCGGTACGTAACAGATGCTGCGCCGCCATGAGGCATAACTCTTTGGGCTCAGATCTATAGGGTCTCTCGAGATCGACGGATATATATATTAATACATTTTTTCAATTGCATAATTTTATTTGATTTATGCTCAAACTTAAATTTAAAATTGTAAAGTAAAAATCTTAAAAGTTAAATTAGAATTTAAATTAATGGGTAGAATATTTTAGGGCAGACGTTATACCTAAACAGAATTTAAACTATACAATAAAAAGTTAATAAAATAGCGGTTCACCATTATAATATACAACTACCATGAACAACGTGAAAACCAAAAATTCAAATCCCGGAACGGTGAAGTTCATAATATACACCTGAAGATTTTAGAGTGCATGAAACTCCGAGTCGTGCTATAGACTTAAGATAATATATATCTTTATTAATATATACTTAATAGTTCTGTTATATTACACTGAGCACTGTTTTATCAACCCCAGAAAAAAAATATTTCTATATGTACGTGTACTTGCATATATATATATATATATATTAGTCATCTACATACAGGCCTGTTTCACTGTATCACAGCTCATCAGTGTGGCTAGAGAAGTTCACGATATATATATATATATATATATATATATATATATATATATATTAATATATATATATATTTAATATATATTAAATTAATGTTTTGAATGTTGTAAATATTTTCTTCGTTCCTTATTCATTTGTATGTATATATATATATATATATATATATATATATATATATATATATATACAAATGAATAAGGAACGAAGAAAATATTTACAACATTCAAAACATTAATTTAAAACAGTACTTAATATAGAAATACAGCAATGAATATTAATTATGAATCAGACTTTAGAACATGTACAAACTACAATCTACTACAAAATTGTACAATTTGTTCGACATTCAAAGAACATTGTCTCATTAGGTAGTTAGTAATAATTATTTTTGAAAAGAAAATTGATGAAAATTCACCTTTTTTTATTCGAAAAAAAAATTTTTACGAGGTAAAGAGGATAGGAAAGAGGAGAAAACAAAAAAAATAAAATAAAAAAGGGGAAAGAGAAGGACATAGAGGAAATAAAAACAAGGAGGAAAGCAAGAGAGAAAGCAATAAAGAAACACAAGGAAAGAGTAAATGATAACGGCTCAAGGAGAAATAGACTCCAAATTTAGGTAGGAAGTAAAGTATAAGCATATACAGACATCGGTCACGCAACATCTGGGCTTAACAAATATATATATATATATATATATATATATATATATATATATATATTTGTTTTTCTTTAATCCGAAGTGGAAGAGTAGGAAGGTAAATTCAAGAACCTGATCCTAATTAATATTAAACATTTTTTAATAGTAAAAAATGATGCAGGTGGAGAGCTCAATGTACTTAAAAGTACAGAGCCAATATAAATTTGAGAAAATTTTCAAAGTTCAAAGGTGTCGGATGAACATTTCGACATGGGATCTCTAACAGAGATTCCACGTCACCTCAGCGACATTGTTCTGATCCAAATGGAGAAGGGCCTGGGGTAAAAGGGGAGGGGCAGTGTTAACAACGGTCAAGAATTGAGAGTTCCCTTAAGGTCAGGGTAGTGGGATTTTTTTTTTAAGTTGGGGAATTAGGTTAAACAAAACAGAACAGGACAGAGCTGGAAGTGGCGGAGATTACAGGGTGTATAGGGACAAGTGAAAGACGGGGTATCAAATATCAAATATCAAATAGTAGATATAAAAAATTAAACCCAACTTCGAAAATAACCTACAAACCAGATTAATAAATGGAATTTACCCGGATTACATACCAAGTGTACTACATTATATATATATCCGAGTGAATACAGAACGAAGAAATAATTTTTAAAACGTCCAAAACATTAATTTAAAACCGTGCTCGATATATAATATATGAATATATATTATATATCGTGAATATTTATAGCTGTGAATATTTATTATAAATTATATTTTAGAACATATACATAATTTTTTTCTATATCCACTACAAATAGTACATTTGTTTCGACATTAAAACTTCAATGTCTCATCAGGCGGTGTGGATAAGAATGGAAAGCCTCTTTTCTTATCTGCCATATCTGGTCGGGTGCCCCTGCTGCTCTCCTTGGGCTTCTTTACAAAATACAAAGGAGGATCTGTAACGTGGTTGATACTGACTTGGCAGACCGGCTGCAACCACTCTCTCACCGGCGTGATGTGGCTTCCCTGTGCCTCTTCTACAAGTACTTTCATGGCATCTGCTCAGATGAACTTAGAGCACTGGTGCCGCCTAAGCACGAATTTACACGAGGTACTAGATTAGCAATAGGTCCCACCCTTCTACAGTTAAACAGATAAGATGTAACCGTAAATTCTACTCCAACAGCTTCTTTTCTCGCGCTTCCCGCCTGTGGAACTCCCTTCCACAAGTCTGCTTTCCCGACAGCTACAATCTCCAGGTGTTTAAATGTAAGGTCAATAGACACCTCCTATCACACTAACTCCCAATTATTCTCAGAACACTCTCATGTACCCAACCCTCATTCTCGGTATCTTTACCTGCCTATCACCAACCCTCTGACATTTCCTATATTTAATCATCCTTTCGCCACTCTATGTAGCCCCCTGCGAAGTAGTGGCAGTGACATGCCTTGCTCGGGGTGAAACACTTATATAAAAAAAAATTGTTATATATAAGTTACGTACGGATTTCTCGGTTAATACCTCTAAAATTACGCGCAAATTCAACCTTTACCCTCGAAATTGCGTACGGATTCCTCACGTATAGCCATTAGAATTACGCACAAATTCTTGAACTGGTACCAATAAAATTGCGTACGGTTCCTTCGAGTATTACCATTAAAATTATATATGGATTACTTAATTATTACCACTAAAATTACGTATTGTTTCTGCAACGATTACCACTAAAATTCCGTACAGATTTCTCTAATATTACCACTAAAATTACGTATGAATTCATCACATATTACGACTATAATTACATATGAATTCCTCATCTTTTGCCACTAATATTACGTATGGACTCTCCAACTCTTACCACTAATATCACGTATGGATTCTACAACTGTTATTACTAAAATTACTTCCGGATTCCTACTCTTATCACCACTAGAATTATGTATGGATTGGTCATCTAGTACCATTCAAATTGCGTACACATTCGTCACCTATTAACACTTAAATTACGTATCGATTCGTCAAATATCATCATTGAAATTACGTACGGATTCATCATCTATTACCATTAAAATTACCTATGGATTCGTATCATTATCATTAAAGCTACGTATGAGCCCGTCATGTTTTACCATTAAAATTACCTACGGATTCGTCAGCTACTCCTCAATATTACCAATGGAATTACGTACGATTTCTTCAGATATTCCATTAGAATTACGTACGCATTCCTCAACGATTACCACTAAACTTATCTTGCGATTTTCTCTTTGTGTGTAATATCCTGAACTCTTTCAACGGTGACAGTATTTCTAACAGCTGTGTCAGTAAACAGAGTCGTCTGATATCATTTTCTTTTCTGGAACGAACACTTCTCAAGCTTTTCCGGCTATTTTAATTGAACTCAGATTTGGCAAAGATGCTCAAATACTAACGAGCTGAGGATAATTCTATCCACGATTAACCGATCGACGATAAGGAAACCACACGCGTTTCTTGATATCGCTTCTCAGGCAAATCATATATTTTACATATAGCGATTTGAATTCATGCAAATAATCCCAGCCAATCATTTTCCACGTCAGTCACCGTTTCTGCTTATTTAGCTAAGTGTGTTTCATATCTCGTCTGCTGGCATCGTGTTAATTTAGATGCATCGGGGAGAAATGATAATGTTAATGAATGTTACTCTGTCTAGTTCTGATCTGCAATTGTTTGACACTATTTTAACCTGTTCAAGTGTAGGTTTAACCATTATCTTTTTCATATATGAACTGTGGCTCTTCATCTGTAACTCTCTACCTCGAGTGGCTCTTGGGACTTACGCAGATGAATATTATTATTATAAAAATGATAATAAGGCGGAGAGAGTTGTTTATCAAACCAGATACTCACGAAGACATTTGAGCCATAGAAATGGACATTTTATTTTAGAGCTTATTTATTTATTTTATTTATTTATTTATTTTATATATTTATTTATTTCAGAGCTTATTTTACAATTAGTTTCAGCTGATCAAATATATTTTGCTCCCCTTTTTGTTTTCTTTAACCTAACCGTTCAATCTCTTAATCACTCTTTCCCTATTGCTTTTTTTTCATTCCCATCTTTCTCTTTATTTTCTGTCCATTTTTCTTTCTTTCTTTCTTTCTTTCTTTCTTCACCACCTTTCGTCCGGTCATTTTCATGGTCTCTCTCTCTCTCTCTCTCTCTCACTCGGTCTCTCCTATTTATTTACTCCCTTTCTCTTTTCTTTCTCTCTCTCTCTCTCTCCCCCTATCTATCTATCTATCTATCTATCTATCTATCTATCTATCTATCTCTTTCTCAATCATTCTTTCTCTTCTCATTCTTTCTTTTGTGTTTTTACTTCCTCGTTATCATTTTTGCTCGCTTTCCCACTCATTCTCGCTTCAGTTGCTCATTTCCCTTTCTTTCTTTCTTTCTTTCTTTCTTTCTTTCTTTTTTTCTTTCTTTCTTTCTTTCTTTCTGTCTCCTACACGTTTGTCATTTTCATTTCCATGCTCTTTTTTCTTTCTTCTTTTCTTTTGTTCACTTTCTCTCTTCTTCTCGATCGTTCTTTCTGTTCTTTGTCTCTTCACCTTTTCTCTTTCATCTTTTAATCTTTCTTTCTTTCTTTCTTTCTTTTTTTCGTTCTTTCTTTCTTTCTCCTTGGAGATTTTCTGAGGTGGAAGACAGTCGAAAGAGATTTATCAGCATTTTTAACCGTATTTCTTTCTTTCTTTCTTTCTTTCTTTCTTTCTTTCTTTCTTTCACCTGTAATAAACACAAATGCTGGCTTGCTGATTATCTGGAGCACGAAATAATGCTGCAAAATGTTAATCTGTGGACAATTCATGGCGGTTATCGAATCTGGAAGAAAAGTCAGCAAACCAACTTCGAATTATGCCTAAGTTTCTTATCTTCAACTTCACGCAAAGGCATGAATCTATCTCTTCTTATTCTAGCTATGCATTAAATAGCAAGGCTGAATGTACTCTTGAGTTGGCATCCAGCCCAGAAAAATCACAACTCTGAATTTAAAGACAACCTGAAGAGGATCAGGATACTTTGCCCGAGAAATGCCACTGGTCTTCTCGTTGCAGTATATGTGGTAACCATAAATGGCTTAAATACGATCGATATGTGATATCCTTATATGACTTAAATACAATTGATATGTGGTATCCCTATTTAGCTTAAATACAAATGATTTTTAGTGTTCCTAAAAGGCTAAAATAAAATTGATTTGTAGTATTCTTAAATGGCTTAAATACAATTGATATGTGGCGTCCCTGAATTCGACGTGGTGTAATGGATAGCAATCTCATCTTGCTAGATTAATTACTACTGAGTAGTGTGTTCGATCCTCACTGGGTGCGCCAAAATTTTTAGACAATTGCGAAGGAGCGTCGGCTCAGTTCGTTCTCTTTACCACCAGTTATTAAACTTTACTACCAGTTATGAAGCTCCTGCCGTGTGCTTGCTCTTTATCAGTGCCTTATAATTTATTTTTTGAATAACTATGTCATCGAGTAGTCAAGAATATATATATATATATATATATATATATATATATATATATATATATATGTGTGTGTGTGTGTGTGCGCGCGTATATACATATATATATATATATATATGGGCTGGTTAAATATTATGGACAAGGAATATTTTACGCTTTTTATTTAATAGACTTACAAAATGTTCCTTGTTGTATTCAGTATTTTTTTTAATAAGTCATTTACAAGACCAATTGCTGCCAAAATGTACTGGAAATTATATATGTATATATTATTTCGCACACACACACACACACACACACACACACACACACACACACACATACACGTATATATGCACACAGATTTTATATATATATATATATATATACATATATATATATAATCTCACATACAACTTATAAAAACTATTAGCCAGATGAAAACTGATTTAGAGACTAACTTCATCATTTAAGTGAACTGAGTTCAGTTCAATAAGGAGACACTTAAATATATATACCCCCCGATATCACAAGGAAAATACCTATACATAACACTGTCATAAAATGGTAAAATTAAAAACGTTTAAAAATTGTAGAAGCATTTTACATAAAAACTTTAAGCTAAACATCAATCTCACCTCCTTTGAAACAGTTTAATAACAGTTTTAATATATTGGTGGCAGTTTCAGGCACTATAACACAGAATTACGGCTTGCAATTCACGCCTAGGACAGCTAAGTATTAATACTTCTGCACAATTCAATTTGAAGCATAAATATAGAAGAATATACTAATAACAAATACGTACTAATAAAGTGAAAATGACTAAATGAAAGTGCTTGGGACTATAATCACTCTGAACAGTACCTATACTCTTGGTCCTAACAAAAAATAAAAAAAACTGTAAGAATATGAGAAAAACTTAATAAAAGTGTTTCTACACTGTATTTAGGACTTCTTGATAAAATCCAAAGAATTTGCAATGTTATTGGTCCTGATCCTGCATCTTGACTTCAGTCACTTTCCCATCGGCGTAAAGTAGATTTCTTGTGATTTTTCTATAAATATTGACAGTTTCTACACTCATTCAGTTCTCAAAAAGAAAATTGAACACTAGAGAAAAGTGAATAGAAAAATCTGAACACGAGAGAAAACCGAATAAAAATGTCTGAACACGAGAAAAAAAACGATTAAAAATGTCTGAACACGAGAGAAAACCGAATAAAAATGTCTGAACACGAGAGAAAACTGAATAAAAATGTCTAAACACGAGAGAAAACTGAATAAAAATGTCTAAACACGAGAGAAAACTGAATAAAAATGTTAAACACTAGAGAAAATGAATAAAAATCCTACAGATCTGTCACATTCAATGAAAGACGCGCGTGCGCACTCACTCACACACGCACGCACGCACGCACGCACGCACACACACACACACACACACACACACACACACACACACACACATATATATATATGCGATTTCGTGTGTTCATATCAATTTCAGTCTATGTATTTGAATTTATTCATAATTATTTACATATCCAGAACTGTTGGTATTTACCTACGCCCTTAAGTATGAAAATAGACGGTAAGTGTTATTGATAGAGACGATTGCTTGAGAACTAAGTGTAAAATTACTCATATGACCCTTTACCTGTTCGAGATTAGTAAAATGTTCTCATTCTGCGATCTGGTGTTGTGGTGTGTGTGTGTGGGGGGGGGAGATTCGGTTGCTGTTAAAAAAAGGCGGTGTTTGTTTGTAACTGGAAGAGAGAGAGAGTGAGAGAGAGAGAGAGAGAGAGAGAGAACAAGAGTGTGGGTGAGTGAATAAGAGGGATAAAGAAAAGAAGAGAAAGAGTAATAAAGGGAGAGAAACGAATGCATACGAATGAGTGAAAGGAAGGAGAGAGAGAGAGAGCAAAAGAAAAAGAGAGGGAAAGAAATAAAGAGTGAAAATGTAAGGAAACAAAAGAAAGAAAGAAAGAAAGAAAGAAAGAATGGAGCAAGAGAAAAAGTAAGAGAAGGAGAATGGGAGAGAGAGAGAGAGAGTGAGAGAGAGAGAGAGAGTGCGAAAATGATAGCGATAAAGTAAGAGCACAAAAGAAAGAGTGGGACAAGAAAGAACGGTAGACAGGGAGAAAGGAATAAAAAATAAAAGAAGAAAGAGTATGAAAATGAGAGAAGGGAAAGGTGTAGGCGAACGATATAAAGAAAGAAAGAAAGAAAGAAAGAAAGAAAGAAAGAAAGAAAGGTGAAAATCAGGAGGAAAAGAGAGACTTGGAAAGAAGACGGGAAGTGAGGGTGAAAATAATAGAGAAAGAGAGAAATGAACGTGAAATTGACTAAGAAAAAGGGTGTTGGCGAGCGATATAACAAAAGAAAGAAAGAAAAAAATAGAGGAGAAAGAGAGAGAAATGGGAAGAAAATAAGAAGGAAAGGGTGAGTGGGGGATTTGGGGGGTGGGGTGGTAGGTTAAAGAAAAAGAAGTCACAAAAAATTAGAAGAAAAAATAAAAGCATTAGTATTAAAAATTCGCTTCCCTGACTCAAATGTCTGAGGGAGGACCTGGTTTGATAAATAGCTCTCTCCTCGTTATTACCATTTCTAATGAATTCGAGTTTGGCGTCGTTGTTACGGTGTATTTAACGACATTGTCACCTTTACTGGGTCGAACTGGCGAAAAATGGCTTGTAACCTTCACTACCACAGATCTTTTAATCATCACTGAACTGGCCATAGTTTTTCCCCCTGTCACAGTGAAAGGCTGCAATCTCAAAAAGTCTCCTTACTTTGAACATCTATTGAGACTCAAGTTTACCTGCGACCGGAAGTAGAACTCATATGCGTATATGATCAATCGTTAAAGATGCTTGGAAAACGGTTGGCTCCTCATCCCCCTCAAGAAAGTACCTGATCCACCTGGCATAATCTATCAGATCAAACATAAATCTTGTCTTTCCAGCTTTGACAGAGCTCCGATGTATTTACGCGGCCTTATGAGCGATGAAGTATTTTCTATCCTAGAACATCTTTACAATAAAAACTGCCATGTTTTGTACGCAGAGTCAAATCATCTGTATTCTATTTGTATTCCACAGAAGTTCCATTCAGACAGTTTATTCCAAAGGGTCTCTGTTTTGAGGAACAGTCTCTCAAGAGGATTCTTCGCCGATCCTTACAATCTTAAATTCTTCATGTGTCATATCAACCGTTATATATTCTCTTCATAGACTACAATTTTTATATAGTTCTCTACCTTAAGCCGCTCTTGGGCCTTGTATTTCAATTTGAAGTATTGTATTTTATGTACCATATAGTGAACATGGTCTACGGCTATATCGTGTTGAATACACCGGTTCTCGTCCGATCACCGAAGTTAAGCAACATCGTGCCTGGTCAGTACTTAGATGGGTGATCGTTTGGGAATATCAGGTACTGTAAACGTAAGGACCAAGAACGGTCCACGAAACCTTCAGGTTGGGCACTGGGCTAACAACCATACCCCATAACCAAAAAAACAACAAAAAACAAAACAAAAAAAAAAAACAGTTTGTTACGCAAACAGCAACAAAAAGTTAGTACCCTATGTACCATTGGGTGTATAAAGGATGAGATGATGATGATGATGATGATGATGATGAGCAACGACAAAGTTTTAGGGAAAATGGAAACAAAAAGAGAATTATGTTTAGAATAGAATTTGTATTATATTATTTATATTTCTATGACTCCTGATGTGGCTTAGAAAATATGACACTCAAATATCACAGTGAAGACAAAAGGGAAAGAGGAAAGCATAACAAACCTAACGATCTTGTGTAAATGGTTGACAGAACAGGGATTAGGAGAGACAGTAAAGAGACAAAATTTACTAAGAGCTACAAAGGACAAGTAATTATGGCGAGCCATGATCTCCCATATCCTGAAGGGACATGGGAGATAGAAAAATAAAGAGGAGGAGAGAGAAGCGAAGCTCAAGAAGAAACATGAGAAAAATGAAACGAAAATATCCTTTCGTGCTTGTGTTAAGACTCCATCTGGAGGGACGAGGTAGGTAACAGGAACTGAAGTCTAGCCC
Organism: Ascarosepion bandense; assembly: GCA_037127315.1. Taxonomy (NCBI): domain Eukaryota; kingdom Metazoa; phylum Mollusca; class Cephalopoda; order Sepiida; family Sepiidae; genus Ascarosepion; species Ascarosepion bandense. The sequence continues at coordinate 10,273 of JBBBDQ010028365.1, read as the reverse complement.
CAGAATCTCTGCCTTGGAAGTGTTGACATAATGGCGCCTTTGCTCCTCTGTTTTCAACCTCACGACAGGTATAATAGTCCTTACAGCTTTTGATTTACCGTGTCTCTCTTTAGGAGCATAATACATTCTTGTTATATATTCATAAAGCAGTCTGTACTTTAGTTTGAAATTGCCTCATTGATATACAGATGTATCAACTACAGGATCGGAATTGAGACTATTGGAGTAGAAAGGTTATTTTAAATAGCATTTTACTGGAAAAAAGTTGCTTCAAGCTGCCATAATAAACAACTGATGCATTTGTAAAATTCATAATATAGTTATATACAGATATTTTTTATTTCTAAAGTACAATATAGTGTTTATAAACAATGAACACACATACCAAAAAGAGGAGTGAAAAGTAAACATTGTACATTCAGAAGAAATCATTATGAACAGGATCTAAAACTAAAGAAAACGAAATTCTGTTGTGATTAGATATCAAATGTTGAGAATGCTCACGGATGAAAAAAAAAAAAGACTTGAAGCAACAGAAATGTAGTTCTACAGAGGGATACTGAGAATATAATAAGCTGAGCAAGTAAGCAACGAGGAAGTTTGAGAGAAAATGGAAGCAAAAAAAATTCTTAAACGTAAAAAGAGGCAGCTGAAATTTCTAGTACACATAATGAGGAAAGAGGGCTTGAAAAACTGAATACTCACAAGACAGATTAAATGCAATATTGACTTAGGAAAACAATGCGTAGCATAACAAGCGAGTATTAGTAAATGGATGTCGGAACAAAATAACAATTTATAAAGAACTAAAAGAATATGAGTCTACGGCTATATCGTGTTGAATACATCGGTTCTTGTCCGATCCCTGAAGTTAAGCAACATCGACCCTGGTCAGTATTTAGATGGGTGACCGTTTGGGAATCCCAGGTGCTGTAAACGTAAGGACCAAGAATGGTCGTCCAGGTTTGGGATTTGAGCATAGGGCTAACAACTCTGCCCCGTAAAAAAGCAGATTGTTACGAAAACAGTAACAAAAAGTTGCTGTCTTGCACACCATTGGGTGTAAAAGGGTGAGATGATGATGATGATGAAAAGAACATGAAATTGTGGAGGGTCATGATCGCAAACGCCTTGAAGGAACGCGATACATAGAAGTAGAAGATCGTGACGAGCTCATTTTAAATGAAATGGTTTAATTTTGGAGATAATGGTGAAATTCAGAAAAAATTGACAAGTTTTATTTCACCAACGAGTGAACCCGTGACATAAAAAATGACGGTAAAATATTTGAGAGGTCTTTTAGTTGTTTCCTCATCGGTTATCCTCACCGAGCATGATATAGCCACGGGCCCCAGACGACTGCATCTCATCTGGACGGTATCCTTGTTTAATGCAGTCACAATCGTTGCATTCAGTTCATCTTTACAAGGATTTTTTTGGTCTCTCGCTCAACTGCACCCCACACATAATAATCAAGGGGGTTGCAGTCTGGAGCCAGATGTGAGGGGCGTGCGATCGCAGAAGTTGTCTGACAGCTATGACTATGTTCTCCTATTTTTGTGGCATAGTGCAAAGTTCTGTTCCCAGACATAGGGCCAACCCTTTTTGACACAGGGCAGTACTTACTCCTCAAGACACTTGATGCAGGCCTCCGTGTTGAGTCTGAGGCCCTGTATAAAGCCGAATGGACGCATAACGTCGCCAACACTAGTGATCACTCCATACACCATGACGCTGACTGCATATATCATTCAACTCTATCTGATCGACTGTCCTCAGAGTGACACCTAAACGCTATGAAATTTTCGGACAAGAGTGACTGCTAAGTAGTACAGCATGCTGTTTCCAAATTTCTGGCAGAGTCAATTGCGTTATGGTGCTCTTTTTGTCACAGACACTGCCCAGCTGACCCTGTGCTGGTGACAAAAAAAACAAAAAACATAAATAACGCGCTCACGTGAAATTCAAAAATATATAATGCCAACAATTTGACCATCGCACCCTATGCACATGATGATTGCGTAGTGCCTGAAACTCCGATTCGTGCTACCGACGTAAGATAATATGTACATTTATTAATATTTAATTAATAACTCTGTTTATACTGTTTTGAGCTTTGTTTTATTAACACCTGAAAAATATTTTAATATTTTTATATATATGCGTATACTTGAGTATGTATTTTTATTAATTCACATTCCTACACACACACACACACACACACACACACACACACACATATATATATATATATATATATATATATAGAGAGAGAGAGAGAGAGAGAGAGAGAGAACGTAGAATACTTGGTATATAAGTCAGGTAAATTCTGATAGAGACGAACTCAAAAGAACTCAATGTTAAATTTATTTATTTAATTTAACAGAGTAATATAATTTAGATAAATATGTATGATATTACTATCTTATTGCTACAAACGTTATATTTACTTCGTACATATATTTTAACCGAAGTGTCCCCTATCAAACACAAATTTCATTTTATACTTGTGGATTATCTATCTATCTATCTATCTATCTATCTATCTATCTATCTATCTATCCCAATCTGTTCATATCTATCTATCTATCTATCTATCTATCTATCTATCTATCTATCTATCTATCTATCTATCTCATCATATTCATTCTCTTCTTTTTAGTCTCTCTTATCCTTTCCTGTCATCCTTTCGTTTCAAATTTATTTGCTTTTCTTCTCCCTCTTTTTCTCTCTTCTTCAGTTTCACACTTTAAATGATACGAAACCAGACAAAATATAGAGTGAATTAGGAAAAAGACTTTAGTCATGTTGTACGCATAGCGTCCACCCACCAATAGTAGCTACTGCTGATTCAGTGAAAGAGAAATTCATTTGAATTATCTTTAAAATAGGTACCGCCACTAAATCGCTGAAAAGACATCATAGTGTGAAGAAAAAAGGCCCCAAACTTCATAAGAACAAACTTTTTCCATCAAAATGTTTGTTAATAAGGATCAAAGCATTTTTTAATTATTTTTCAAATGTTTTTAATCCTTTCTAACATGTTTGAAATTTTGGTAAAAAATCTTGTTTTGATTACCGCCTGCTGTTAACCAAATCGTTACGAGAGTTTACAATGGAAAACGTAACAACTCACTTTTTATCCGGTGAAAAACACATTAATTTGGAAATTCTTGCAAAAATTAAATAATTGTCGGATTTAAATGAAACTTTCAGGACTTATTTACAAGTGAATTAAATTATTTTGAAATCATTATTTTAAAAAAATCTTGGTAAAAATATTTTTATTTTACATATGTAAATTCATGAAATTTCAGAATATTGAATTCTGTACGCAAAAATGTTTTTATTAGTTAAACGCAAGACTCATTAGGGAATGTAAATAATGTATTATTAAAAAAAAAAAAAAAAACATTTAGCTACTTTTAACGAAAATCTGCTCCGAATATTAAAATAGTAAAATAAAAAAAGCTTTTAATGCTTTAAACAATATAGAAGTCAGAAATTTTTTTTCGATTAATAATGAAATTTTAAAAGAATTGTTTTTATTTTTGTTTTTTAATTATAATAATTTATAAAGTTTCAAAAATTAAAAAAAAAATATTTCCAGTTCTTTTAGATGTTAGGCTGGCAGGTTACATAGTGAAGATTTACTAATCGAAAATTGAAAAGTTTAATAAAAATCATTTAACTACCGTATTTTAAAAATAATTTTCTTCTTTTTTGTGTGTGTGCATTTGAAATTTTTTTTTTTTTGTATGGTAATTCCTATGTGTAAATTAAAAAGTCATTTATTTCAGGGTACAATTATGTAACTTGTCATCGTCATGCGCTTATCTCGATCTATCACCACATTTCAATAACGGTGGATAGGTTAGAAAGATCAACTCTATGTTTAAAAATAGTTTTATTCTAAATTTCATGCTATAAATAAGTAATATTTGTGTAAATTAGATTAGTTTGACATTAAATTTGCTAATTTTTCAAAAATAATGTGTCACAGATGTATATATTATTTATGCAAGAACTTTAAAACCTAAAATTAACTTTTGTTTACAAATCTGTCAGTCTCTCATAATGGCGGCAAAATGCATAAATTGAAAAAAAAGTCTCGAAATTTTATATTCTAACCGATATAATTTCGATGTTGTTTACCGGAAATAGTAAATTTAATCATTTAGCTTTCACTTAAACTAAAATATAAAAGTTTCAAGAAAATTTTATTTTATTTTAAAAAATTCAGTTTAAAAGTAACTATGCAGTTTCTTTGCGATTTAGTGGAGGTACCTACTTAAGACCATAATGTTATTTGTTTACCCCAGTATATTTTCAAAGACACGCGAGTCATATATATACTTTTTCTGTCCCCCCTTCTTTGCTTCCCATCTTCGCTTCATCGTTTTCTGCATGTCTGCACCCGTCCTTGTTTTTTGTCCTACTTACAATTTCTCCTGTTGTCACTCCGTTAACTTGTTCCATTCTGCTGATATTATGTTCGAAATTTTATAAAATTAAGGACCACGAAACAGATCATACACTCTGAGTGTGTTTGTGTGTTTCTGTGTGTGTGAGAGAGTAAGTGAGAGTAAGTGAGAGAGAGAGAGAGAAAGAGAGAGAGTGAGAGAGAGAGAGAGAGAGAGAGAGAGAGAGAAAGAAGAAGGAATAAAATGAAGACAGGAGAAAATCATGAAAAGAGGAGGAGATAATATAAAATGGTGTAGTGGAAAAATAAATTAAAAAAAAAAATGAAAAGGGAGAAAATATTACCAAGGTCGGTAGAAACACACGTTTACTGTGTGTGTGTGTGTGTGGCGGGGTGCTTCTTTTTCAGTTTTCTTTTTTTTTTTTCTGAAGTGGAATGAGTAGAATAAAATAAGTATTTGGATAAGTGTTTTTGCCGAAGAAAGGCGAGCGATAGAGGGAGAGGGAGAAAGGGAGACGAACACATCGCGAAAACCCGATCTTTATTTTACAAACACCTGTTAAGGAGATTTAGGACATTTCTGAGAGAAAACGTTTTAATAGTTTTTCGTGTAATTTTTTTTCTTTCCATGGCATATTTACCAACCAAATTGAAGGAGAAGAGAAGTTATTTTGCTCCAGCTATTCACATAAGAGGAAGTGTCATTTTTGAAAATCAGCATTCGTAATGTTGGCTTTTTACGCGTTTCCGCGCACCAGCCCTAGTCACTGGGGAATAATGCATCACACCTACCTATTGTATGGTGATTTTCTTAGCATACCTTAGATGTGGCACAAGGTCGAAAGTATGGGGCACTCGGCGAGGATCGAACTTACTATTCAGCCGTAACGGATCGAGCGAGACAAACCTGCTCACCATTGCATCACGTCGTATCAATACAAAGCAAAATTTACACCAATTGTATGGGTTATGTAAATTTGTGCATCGAAAAGCACACGCACACACACACACGAGCGCACACGCACACACACAGGCACACACACACGTATGTACGCACACACACACACACACACACACACAATGATTATACAATTGTATATTCCAGTGTTGTGGATATCTCTCCAGAGTGTGACGTGGTCTCGTCCAAAAGATATAATACTGACCCCGAGAAATCAAGTGTACTCAAGGGTAGACATATGGTTGACAGTTACGAAACTGCTACATGATTGTTAGCCGTAGGCGAACTTCATATACTACTACAGATTTCAGGAAGACTACGTCGGCTTCGGGTATCTGCTTCACAAGACAGTTCTTAAGAAATGGTGTCTGAATGAAACATGCTTTTTACATTAGAACACGCAATAAATGAGGGTGATTTTACTCCGTGGAAATAACATGGTGTGTCCTAGCAGTGTCAGCTGATGGAACTAAAGAACGTCGCTCGTTTGAACATTTTTCTATGGAAATAGAAACATAGCATCAATAAGCTTGCGACGTTAGGTCTGCGGGAAGAGGCTGCAAAGTGAAGAATAAGTTTTCCTTGTCAAGCTCGTGTAAACGATTTTGAATTCTGTCAAGGCTTTAACGTGTGGATTTAGCAATTTTAGCCCAGATACGTCAGCAATATTATATCTTTGGTCTAATCTGACTGATTTTTTTTTCAATCATTTCACCCCAAGCAAGGCATTCCACTGCCACTATTGCGCATGGGACTACATAGGGGAAGGTAAAGAGGAGGAGTGGTTAGATGTAGGAAATGTCAGAAGGAGGGTGATAGACGGGTAAGGATACCGAAGCTGAGGGTTGGGCAGATGGGAAGAGTGTTTGAGAGAATGGATGCGAGTTAGTGTGTTAGGAGGTGTCTATTGACCTTACATTTAAACTCCTGGAGATTGTAGCTGTCAGGGAAGCAATCATGTGGAAGGGAATTGTTCTAAAGCTAAAACACGACAGAAGGCGTGAGATATTTCCTCCAGCGATAAAATGACCCCATCATTTACCCACCATCTTCGTCAATGGGTTGAAAGCGAGAAACTCTAACATCATTAGATAGAGTAACTTTCCAGCTACTGTAGTCACCAACATTGGCAATAAATTTTTGGCCGCGACTCACATGAGCCTGAAAGGCGCATACGGAAAGATATTTGCGCCAGTGGAGCCAACCAGCTTCATGACGGCATCAGTAACGGCGCCGTTATCAGGAAAATATTGTCCCCTTTGTCTGTCATTCATCAGTCTGAACGATAATCAGAAGGCGCCAAGGTAGAACTAATGCAAGTACGGTAGGAAAGTGTAGCCAGAAATTTGCAACGAGACCAATCTTCGAACTGAGATGAGCTCTGCTTTTTTTTTGTTACAAACATAAAGTTACCTCCTTCTTTCGTTTGAATCCGGAAGTCCTTCGAACCTTGCAGATTAGCGCTACAGAATCACAAAAAAACTTATGCCAAATAGTAGAAAGCACATCGCTTGAGGACTTTCAATGGTGGTAACAAATAAAATGTATAGCAGATTTAACTCGAAGAGAAAATAAAAGCGTAATCAAGATACTGGTGTTAAACACTCTTTCAAACAAAAGATTAGAAAGAAAACCCACATCAATATTGGAAAGAGCGACAACAGTTAGTGGACTTGAGAAACATCTTTTATTGAAAACATATTATAATAAAAAGATTTTATTGATTTTCTTTTTAATCATTGCACCCCAAGCAAAGCAGAAATGCCACTAATGCGCAGGGGTATACAATAAGAGAATAAAAAAGATACCGGGTATGTCGAAGAAAAGATAAGATCTGTATGGGAATCAAGTAGATAAAAGATAGCAATTACCGTTGCATTTAAACATTTAGTGATTGTAGCTATCAGAGAAGCAAGCAAATGGACGTGATTTCCACAAACGGGAATTGCGAGAAAAGGAACTATTAGAGTAGACGAGTGGTTACATTTAATTATTTCGACGGTAAACGGGTGGGTCCTTGATACCAATCTAGTAGCAAGGGTACATACATGCGGTCGGGGTACCAGTGGAAAAATCTCGTCTGAGCAGTTGTCAAGAAAATACTCGTAGAAAAGACAGAGGGAAGCCACATCACGTCGGTGAGAAAGTGACTTAAAGCGGGATGCCAAGTGAGGATCGATTATGTTGCAGATCCTCCTTTGGATTTTGTCGAGAACCGCAAGATGAAAAGATGAATTTAATCCGAATGTAGAAATGGCTCTTTGATGAATGAATACCGAATGTTTCATTAAATAGAAACGGTTAATATTACCATTTCTTTTCTTCGTCTTTATGTGTCTTGTCCCTTCACGATAATGGCCCTCTACAATTTCTTGTCCTTCGTAAGATCTTACTAAATTTTGTTTTTCGGTTATTTCTCTTAAAACTTATTCTACCATCCATTTACTCAAGCTTATTGCCTTACACGGGCCCGACAATATTTTTCGGACACTTTGAAAAAAGTACTTCAAGGTGGTTACTAGTGCCAAAAAACTTTTGAGATTGTAAGTACGTAGTTGAGGAGTGAAAATCCACTACTAGTGTAATCATTTTTTTTTTTAGTTTGGCTTTGATAATTTTAGTTTTTTGTGATTTTTGCGAAAACTTGCGCAACACTATTTTTCGGACATGACAAAAAATCCTATTTTATTAAGAGCTAAGTTCATGTATATGTTGCTGTATGCAAATTTTCTGCTTGTACACTTAGCTGTCATCATTAGAATCAATTATCTGTTCTATTTCACTGGCAAAACAATTAAGTTTAATGAGGTAAAATGCATTCAAAAGAAGTCGTTTGTTTGGTACGAAAGAAGCGGGATGATGGCCTCAGCATCAGAAGGATCGCCATGGATTTGAAGCTGTCGAAATCAACGGTCGAATACATGCTGAAGACAAACTCCGAGCGGAAAAAGAAGAGAGGACGGAAAAGAATAATTGGCAAGAGGACTGAAAGGAGAATGAAGAGGACTGTGACACGGCTTTTGGCATCTGGAGAAAAAGTTACAGCAAGAAAAGTGAAGGAGAAATGTGAATTCGATGTAAACGTCCGAACAGTACAAAGAACGCTGCATAGGATTGGTTTGAAGTATGCAAAGGTTAAGAAAAAAATTACACTAACAAAGAAACACAAAGGAGCAAGACTGGAGTGTGCTAAAAGGTGGTTAACAAAGCATGTTGACTTTAAGAAGGTTATATTTACTGATGAGAAGCGTTTCAAGTTTGATGGGCCCGATGGATGGTGTACTTGATCGAGAAGGGGTGAGCCTGCTGTACTGAACAAACGACAGATGGGAGGAGGAGGAGTTATGGTTTGGGGTATGATCTTTGCTAATGGAAATATATGGTTGGAGTGGCTGAAAGGACGACAGAACAGCGAAAGCTACAAACAGTTGCTGGACGAGAAAGCCCTACCAATGATAAGAAGAGAGATAGGGAATGATTTCGTTCTACAGCAAGACAATTGCAGCATCCATATGTCAAAACTCATGAAAGAATGGATGGCTAAAGTGAATATGACTACTTTGGAATGGCCTGCAAAAAGGCCAGATCTAAATTTAATAGAAAATGTTTGGGAAATGCTTGCGCAACTTGTCTATGATGGACCTGAAATAACGAAAGAGGCTCAACTATGGGAACGGATACTAGATGCCAAAAAACAACTAATAGAAACACGTAGAGATGTTATTGTGCATATGTTTGATCATTATGAAGAGAGATTGATAAAAGTTATTGAGAAGAAAGGTGATATTACAGACTATTAACAGTTTTTCAACGATGTCCGAAAAATAATGTCGCGTGTGTTTTGTAAAAAATGATGAAAAATAAATATTTTTCCTTACCTAATCGATTTTCTTCCATTTTTATTACAGGTATTGTCTTTATATGTTTATGCTATTCTATTGAAGGTATTTCGCCACTCTATGGTACTCGGAAAGTCGAATACTAAAGTGTCCGAAAAATATTGTCGGGCCCCTGTATGCGTTGTTTTCCTCTGTCTATTTTGCCTTTAAACTATCTCGTGAGTGTCACATTTCCCAAGCCCCCTTTCTGCGCGATAGCAACTTCAACTGTCTCTTCCTGATGTTAAGTATAAGCTTCCTTTTTTTTTTCCATTTTCTTTAAAACTCCGTCATTGCTCACGTATTCGGTCCATGTTATTTTCAACATTCTTCCGTCTTAGTCTATTACCATATCACAAACATCGGCTTCTGACGTCATGGACCAATAAAGTGGGAGACGTTATTTGGGAAGCGACCTTCTTATATGAAATGTAAACATACTAAAAAAGTCTTTAAAAATCCTGCTGACTAGAGATTCGGTTATATTTCCATTTCTCATTACCCAGCCACCTTCACTCCCCTCTGACTCCCCACACTCCATCTCCATCTCCTTGCATCTCTTTCTTTTTTCCGGTTTCCTTTACGACCTAATTGCTTTTCCTCATCACTCTTTTTCAGGATGCTTATCACAGAGCGTAAGTTAACCAAAAAGTTTTCGACGTCATAGCATGCGAGTGTGATTATTGGTTCACCCATAACAATGGCACTGTGCCAGCCTAGCTTAAGTTTCTATCTCTTCTCTTTGATTATATTTCAATTTCGTTTTTTTTTTTACATTTTCCTACGTAGCTATTTTCTATTTTTATTTGTTTATCTTTCGAGATTTCCTTTTCTCTTTCTTTCTTTCTTTCTTTCTTTCTTTCTTTTTTATATTCAACTTATTCATTCGTCATATCTTTCTTTCAGGTATTTTTTTTGTTTTTCTGTTATTTTTTTTAGATTGCATTACATTCTCTATTTCTCTTTTTTTAATTCTTTCTTTCTTTCTTGCTTGCTTTTTTCTTTCTTTCTTTC
>JBBBDQ010028363.1:100000-242879 GCA_037127315.1 Ascarosepion bandense | reverse complement strand
TGGGTGTAGTTACACATACATACACACAAATACATATGAGACATTTCATTAACTCATTTATTTTTAAGATCAGTTCTCCTTCAAATTTGTCTTTATTTACAATCAAAAACCTACTAAATCTTGATAACTTTCTCATTTTAAATTCTATTTCTCTCTGCTTGAAATTACCTTGTAAATATTAGCTTTGATTTGTTGAAATGAACAAATAAGTTAGCATTTTTTTTCTTGCTTCATAATTCTGGATTCAAGTGCTAATTGTTTACCTTCAGGGATCAGATTTAAAATTTAATTAAATTGTTTTATATACCTTCCAATGTTTGAGCTTAAGTTTCTTAATATTTTACTTCAAATAGTTGTGTGTGTTATACATACACTATGTAAGATTTCATTCCATAAGTTAATGTTTTCACAACAAAATTATTTTCCAACCCATGTTGATGAATTTTCAGAATATGTTATGAGTAATATATCATATGAGAATCACCTTATAATATCGAACCTCATTATAAATATTGGTAAAATCTTGTTTTTTCAGGTTTTAATATAGCAAAGTGTAACAGAAATTGTTATTTTCAAATAAATTTTCAAAATATAGACACATTGGCATTCTATAACCTTCATTTTTTTTTTTATTGATTTTTATTAACTTTTCTATAGTTTTGACTTTAACATTATGTGTAGTTTTTATTATTTCCCAGAGATCTTTTTTGGCTTGACTATTCTCATATTCAACTCTATAAATGATGGACCACAAGATTTTTTTCTATTGGAATAATATCTGGAGAGGATGCAGGCCACTCAATGAGTTTGGTGTCATTGAAACTTTTTTTTTTCTTGGCAAGGTGGGCAACAGTCATTTTTGCCAAATGTGTTTATATACTAAAATTTCTTGGTTATAACTTGTACCTGTCATTTTCAAAAGGACCTAATTTTATTACCTATATTACTTTCCTAAAACATTAGTCCACCTTCCTTCAGTTTTCTAAATGTTGGTTTGTTTATTTCAGTCTATTTAATCTAGCTTTAACATCATCACTACAAATTACTATTACTTAAACATTTCTCTTTGTGATGTTTATTTAAAGGTGGTAGTTTGGTTGCTTTGATGTTTTTAGACAGTGTTCTTAATATTCTGCATATTTTCTATTTACATTTGCAACATTAGCTTCTTCAAATATTTTCTTTCTGGTGAAACCACATTTTACTTTTTCTCAAATCTGTTTTCTTTTTTGCCAATGATTTTAGTTTCTTTTGAATTGCTCTTCAGTTTCTCTTCAACTTTTGAAATTATGAAAGTTGTGTTCCCATCATCCAGCAACTTTACAATATCTTGTTTCTTATTTGAGGTTATATCTTTCTAACAACTCCAAGCAATCTTTATCTAGCTGAAATTAAACAAATAACTATACTATTTTATAAATATTTACAATGTGACAAACAACCCTTAAGTTGCATAATAAGTTGAAAATCCCATTGTGTATTCTCATAAAGATTTTACCTATTCAATTATTATTATGTATTGTGTAAATTGTCTATTTCTATTTTGAGAACTACTGTTACATTTGATAAATAAAATGCCATAATTGATGTCTTAAATTATTTTATAACTTCTAGTTAAACAAAATTGTACAGTAATTTTGTAATTGTATCACTTAAATATTCCTGCCCTCCCCCTACACACAAATAAATCTATAAATTTTTATATTATATATATGTGTGTGTGTATGTGTGTGTGTGGTTGTAGAAACTGTACCCATTTCACTAATAAAGCCTTTGTCAAATGATGATATCTCAGGTATCAGCCAAGTTTTGAAAACAGTTATGATCACAAACCCAGGGTACCTCTAGCAGTACATTACAATATGTTTTTTATTAATGTTTTATTCATATTCTTTTATATAATGGAAGTATTGTAAAATGATTTGCCTTCCATGCAAGAAAAGGTTTCCCTCTATTCCCTATCCCACCTTGTACAAGTGACTAGAAACGGGACACATTAAAGACAACCAATGTTGTCTCTATGAAGTCATTTAAAAATGTTTCTACTCTTCTTTAAAAAGCTATTATTTTTATTTTTTGTTTAAGAACTAATACATTTTTTCCATATTTTGACTACTATTGTCTTCTCTTTTGATTACAGAGTTGTTGGAACTGCGGACGTAAAGCCAGTGAAACATGCAGTGGCTGCAACACTGCACGATATTGCGGGTCTTTCTGTCAGCACAAGGATTGGGAACATCATCATCATGTATGCGGGAAAAACCCTGTTGCATCTACAGCCTCTACTGGTAATGATGGCCGTGAGAGCAAACCTCAAATCGCTACTCCTCAGCTGTCATCTTCTGTGAGACCCTCATCCCCATCATCTAGTTCATCTACATCTGCCTCGCAACCACAACTCTCACAAAGGTCTAGTGGTCCACCTCCTCCCCCAACAGCCACAGCTCCTCGGATGCCACCTCAAGATACACCCATACTGACTCCACAGCCGTCCCCAAGTCCTAATCATTCAGTCGCCTCTGCACACTCTCCACATTCAGGTTCACAGTCAAGCACACCTGCTGAAAACAGCCGCCCAGCTTCCTAGGTAAAACAGTGGACAATGTGAGACATTGTCATTGAGTTTTGAACTAACAACCGACTTCCATATCTTCATACATGGTGTTGTTGATGATGAAACCAAAGTACTAAAAAGAAAAAAAAAAGAAAATAATAAAAAAAAAGAAACAAGTGACTTGAATGGGACTAGTGTATATTGTTTTGGTTCTGTTGGTAGATGAGTGGTCACGCCCTCTTCGAATTTTATGCACTTGTCCACTTTAATCAGAGTGGTGAGAGGTTGTGCAAGTCTAGTGTTTGGGCTTGCCGTGAGGGTTAGGTTTTGGACCTTTGTTTACCTGGCTAAAACTCGAGATCTTACATGACCAAAGAGGAAAAGAAAGAAAGAAACAGTGACATCTTTGCTCTCTATTTTTAACCCTCTGCTTAGGTTGCAAAACTTTAAAGATGGCAAACAAATCTGAATACTTGTTTTCAGTATCATTTACGACAAAACATAAGAGAAACATTAATTTGCTGGGGTGTTATGTAGATGATGTTGAATTGGATAACTGAGTCAAACAAATGAAAGAAAATTGGTAGGTTAACAAACCCATTTTTTTTTTTTTTTTTTACCTAAACTATCATTCAAACATGAAAGCATGCATACAATCTACAAAAAAAGAAACAAAAAAATGTAGGTATAAAAAAAGAAACTCTCTTACCTTCCATGGCAATAAAAAGACCAACTGGTTCACTCAATCCAATATTATCATTTTCTCTGAAGTTGAAAGGAAATAATTAGTCAACTCCTAGAGAAAGCAAAGCCATTTAAATATTGGGCATGTCTTTTTATAAGCCTTATGCCTGTTGTGGTCAGTATATTTCTAAAATCTGCAATACCAGAAGGTCTATGCCATTCTATATTCCTCAGTCACTTCTGTTCTCTTGTGCATCTAACAGTTGTCAAATTATCAATTGACACAAAGTTTATGACAGGATTCACTCACACCCAAATAAAATTAGAAAAAAAAAACACTTTTTTTCCTCCCTCAAATTGTTAATGGCCACTTATACTGCTGCTATCAAGCCATTTTTTACTCCTACTTCAAGGTGCATAACATCCAAATGATGCATGCGTGAGTGTGTTGGTGCTTTTTCAAATCCCGCTTCTGGATTTCAAATGCCAACAAAACAAATGTTTCTATTTTTCCCATGATGTTGTGATAAAACTGCTGATTCCAAATATTCATTTGTTTCTTTGTGACAGTGATGTTAGTTCTTGCACAGCCCTGGAATGGGAGATATTACATCTAACAACAGTTTCTCAGTAATTTATTCCCTTTCTCCTCTCCCTCAGAGCCACTGATACATTAATTCCTGCTGGTTTACCAGTCATTGACAGAAGCATCCCTTCATTTATTTTTTTAATTCTTGAAATTAATTTTGAAGGAATTATCACTGAAACATGTAAACCTTTGCTTTAGTTAAAGTTTGTAACAAATTAGGACAAACCTCACTCCATTGAAAGTTACATGCAAGATAGTTACTTAAAATTTTCCTTAAACATTAAAATGTGATAAAATATCAACATTATTTTCTAAAGAAAATTTAATGTAGATTAAATACATATAATTATTTTAAATAATTTGATGAAACTTTTTTTTTTTTTCAAACTAATTTATTTCTGATTGATGGGGAAACTACGACGAAGAATATGTTGGCATTGATATAAAAAGAACGTTTGTTTTTTGAATTCAAGAAAATGATACTTGACAATCCATGCAGAAATAATCATTTACATGTAGCATTATGAGTATTAAATTAAAACAATCAATGTCCTAATGTAAAGCTACTCAAAAGAATAGAAATCACTTTAAGTTTTCATTAGTTTTGAAGCAGATTCCTGGTTATTGCAGGACATGGAGGTCATTCCTTTATAGATGTTTCTAATTTGAGAATTGATGATGCCAAAAATTCACTTTCTATCTTCTTTAGTGGTAGATAATGGGTAAGTGGCTAATCCTGGAACTTTTACAGATAGACCTCTGAGAACTAAGCTGTTCCAATTACTTGGTAGTCTCTCCAGCAGGTATATGAGCAATGCTTTCCATTTTCTCCAATTGTGCCAATATTTTTGTCACCTCCTTTGCTTCTTCCCAAGGAGAGGTCTTGTTTGTTAGGCTTTCACCTTAAAAGGTGGTAAATTCTGCTGGGCTGAGGTAAAATTCTGGAATCTTACAAATTCTGTTTCAATTATGTTTAGAAAGTTTCTCACCAAAGTACTTCAAAGGTTGAATTGTCTGTAATTTGTACACTTACCTTAGGCAAGAATTTTTTTCCCCTCACTTGTGAGGAGGAGATATAGAATCTTTAAAGGCCATTCATAAGGTAGTTTGTGTTGCTAGGAGAAGTCCTGCCATGATACGTTGTATTTCATTTACACACCCATAACATCTTTTCTTTCTTTAGTACCACTGCCAGGCTCCTGTAATTTGGTTAACATTGTCCCCATAGCCTGGACATCTTGACAGTTTGTTGTTAGCTAAAAATCAAAATACTATGCCTTATTACTTTTGCTAGTATCTTCTGCTCTTCAATATTGTAAACTACAGTTAATGTATTTCCTGTTAGAGATTCCTCTAACTTTCTTCCAAAGTAATTTCTGACACTGTCCCCATTCTTTCCTTGATTGGATTAAGGCTTGTAATGTACAACTAACAAATCCTTCCGCCCACCCCAAAAGTGCATAAAAAGAACAATTTTTCTCTTGACACTGCTATTACTGTATAGTTCCTCGTTAATGTTTGTTTAAATATGCTATTTTTAGAATTTTGATAATGAATAGCAGCAATAATGTTATTTAGTTATTGGATTGTTGCTTTGGTTAAGGTGCTTAGTGCCCAGTCTTAAATATCTTCTTCAGTCATCACTTGGCTGACAATAGATAATCTGCCTGCAAATTTTCTAGGTATGCTTCACATAAATTCTTTTCAAAATTATGTTTTTTCAAAAATGCTGGAGTTCCTATCCTTGGATTTTTCTATTGCTTAGGCATCCTTGAAATATTGTTGATGGATTATATAATAATAGTGGTTTCAAGAGAAAACTCATCTTTTTATACACTTTTTTTTCTTTTTTTTTTTCAGTACAAAAGTTAGACTTTTCTTTTCCTTTGGGGCAAGCAACATGAGACATTTCAGACAATGAATAAATATCAATGCATTTTTAGAGTAGCCATATTTGGCATTTCCCTGGTCAGATTGCTTTGAAATGTCCCATGTTCCTTAATGTTTTCAACCAACTTCCCTCTTAGTCATTTGACTGCTTATCTTAACTCAGTCTATTCTGTCACCCCTTCTCCTGTTCATATGTCTCTTCAAAGTTAGTAGGCACCTGGAACGGCATCTGTATAATAGTCAGTTATACTTTTATGCTTCTAACCTTTGCACTGTAGCATCTTGACCTATCCAAGAACCCAGCTTGCCAAGTCAGTCTTTCTTCCTCGTAATTAAATCACTTGTGATGTTGTAATACTTGGCTGTTAATTGCTCTAGTAGCTCTAACAAAGTGTCATTTGGTAGTCTGACCAAGTAAATCATTCATTAAAGTAACTGGTTTTCTTTGGTGGTTCTGTCCAGGTCTGAAGATCAAAGTTTTATGCTAAAACATAACAAACTTATTTTATTTACTGCATATAAAATGGCAATAATTACAAGCAAATAGTATAATCAGTTATTGCAATGTTACAATATACTTTTGTTTTTAAGAGAATGTAGAAGAATCACAAAAGGAGAGACAGTGGTGAAGATAAATCCTTCTCAGTATGGTAATCTGCTTTTCATAACCAATATTTGATTTACAACCAAATTGGTTGCATTATCCATATGCCACACTAAATAAATATTTATATATTGTTGCATATAAATTAAGTGACTAAAATTTACCTTGAGCCCTCTTCATTTGCTAATTATCTCCAGTTATAAAGTTCTATGACTGAGCAGATCATTTCTCTTAATTTTCCCTTTTAAGTGACTGTTGTTTTTGTTGCTCCTGTACCAAATGCAAGACAACAATGTTTGTATAATTTATTCTGACAATAACAGATCTGTATATTAAGAACTTACTACATCTCCTTGCACCCTCATGTCTCCGTAATTTTGTATATAATAAATGTCGCTGCATTAAAAATGTGTCTGTGTGTGGCATCTTTGCTACTGTTACTAGAAATTGTGTGTGTGTGTGTGTGTGTTCTATGTGATAATGAATGGCTGACTTACACACATACAAAACAATCTTTATATAGAACTAAGAGCAGGTGGAATGACTCAAAATTTACCAGATGAGCCAAAGACTGATTAACTAGACCTGAAACAAGTTTTTAGTGACCTTTACCTTGTTGGGATCAGCTCATGTGTGTACTTCTAAAATCTGCAATATTACACTTGGTAAATTGTCAAAACTGGAGCTTGGTATTAAAAGATGATGTTGATGACAAGAATTTAAAAACAAAACAAAAAACAAACCTTTTTTTCTTTCCATCCATTCATTTATCCATCCAAATTACTATTCATTCTGCCATCCATCCGGTACATACTTTCTTCCCTTCCCTGTTCTGCCCCTCCCTCTCTCCCTCCCTCCCAAAAATAAACTTAGCTTGGAAAACTTAAAATCCATTTGGCTTTGGTTAATGCATTACTTGCTTTATGAAATGTGACATTTACAGTCCTCTCTCACACACACACTAAATAATTGAATTAGATTTTTAAAATAAACTTATTAATTTTGCTGCTGATTGCCTCCTCCTAAAATCTCTCCCTTCCCCTCTTGGTTAATGTCAGCATTGGCTGTAGTGCACCAGTTATTGCATTTTTTTATTTTTTATTTTTTTTAAGATAAGTTAAACATGATCTTTTAGCAATTTTGAGATTAATCATTATCATTCCAAGAATTGTTTGGACTATTGTTCTTGTTTAAACATGCAAAGAGCAAAAAAAAACAAACAAAAAAACTCTCATACTGCTCTCATTAGTCAGTTAAGTGCCATACATGATACACGCTTGGGCAATCATGTCTCAAAAGAGACATGACTGACTGGGCAGAAGATTATCCCGCAGTAGGTTGCCATTACTTTCTGCGGTAGACTGGTTGCCAGCCAAGACTATAGAGCCCAGTCTGTCCTGTTATTTAACCCATAACTGGAGGGAAGAGACAGATTAATACCCTTTTCCAAGGGTATTTGCACGTAAGTGACACAAGGAATTCAACTGGAACTCAAACTCGGCTCTCCAATTTCCCATTCCGAGCCGATATCCACTGCACCACAATGTACATCCTCCTCATTAGTACATTTTGAAAAAAGCTGCATATATTAATTTATTGAATACATCTTTGTTTAGTAAAGAGGGGGCTTAGACAGCAATTACTTTCGGTTGAATTTTTCTTTTGTCAAAAGATTTCCTAAATGACAAAATATTCCCAATAGTAAAGATGAATGCTGTAGAATAAACTAGTCAAAATGTGTGTGTGTGTGCACACATGTATTTTATATATATATATATATATAATGTGCGCACACATACACTTTACAACATAATGAATGAGATCAGCTGCCTCTACAAATCTTGGAATGAAAATGACACCTCAAAGATATATATATATATATATATATATATATATATATAGGTAGCAGCCTTTCTTTCATTAAATACACCTAAGAAGGAAGATTTAATTAATTTATTAAATTTTCCCAGTATCCTAAAACTTATAAAAATTGTTTATTATTTTTCTGGTGCTAAGTGCCACTTCTATATAAATGACAATATCAGAAATATTTCACTATTTGAGAGACCTTATTTATAATATTTCTCTCCTACCATCAACCTTACCTTATTTAATAGTAGAAATGGAGTGTTGAAAGTTTTTTTAAAATAGAACATGAGGGCTTGGAATGAAGGCTCCATTTTAAAAACAACACAAAAAAATAGTTATAACATGTGGGAAAATAATGTCACCAGAGACAAAAACACCCTTCAAAATGAAGTGGCTGAAAATTGAAGTGGCTGAAAGCACTTGGGACAATAAAAACTATGGACAATTTTTATATTCTTTAACTCCTACAAAATGGGAAAATGTTAGGATGCTAAAAAAAACTTTAAAAATTTAATTAAATCTTTGTCAGCATTATTTAATGAAAAAAAAAAAAAAAAAAATATATATATATATATATATATATATACATATACAGACACACACACACACACACACACACACACACACACACACACACACACACACACCAGTAATGTACTGGACATCTCTCAAGTATTGCTGCTGCTTCTTTTGTCCTCTCTCTTTCTACTCCTCCCCTTCCACACTTCCCATTCACAATTTCTTGTGGAGTTACAGTTCAACCCAACTGAAGAGCTTAATGAAGTTCTGAGCCTAAAAAGAAAAGAAAATCTAGTCATAGTAATACAGATATTCAGCAAGTGAAAACAAGTGCAGAATACTATTACTACTATTCATCATTTTCATTATTAAATTTTCAGGGTCTCCCTCCTATTCTCCCTTTTCAACTCTACAATTTACCCCATTTTGTTTTTAACTTATTAAAATGATTTTTTATATCAAATTATTGTCCTTGTTTTTATTTTATTGTGAAATCTTGGTTCGGAAGAAGACCAACTAATAATAAAACCAGATGACTTAATAGAAAGAATATTATTGGTTCAAATGATTCATTTTACGGATACTACACTCTTGATTTTTGGCAAAAGTACAATGTAAATCATCTTGTCAGTTTTATGGATATTGTACTAGTTTTAAAATAGATATTTACAAAGTTATAGGTACTAAGAATTCATTTATTAAGTATTTCTTTACATTTTCCTAGAAATTATAATCTAATCATGTGAACAACAGTTAACTGCATTTTCTGGTTTCTTAATCAGTTATTGGTTCCCAATCGAATCAAAGTGTAGTATCTGTGCAATGAATAGTGTTACATCTATAGATTAGAAAGTGTAAATAATAATGCAAAGAGATATTGTGTTTACTTTTAATAAATGTCCAAACACAACCAACTATAAAGCTGGAGCTACAATTCATGGAACAACTAGGTAGCCAATTGTAAGAATTACTGGCCTTGTATCAAACATGACACAGCAAGAAATAGGCTGAAATGATTGTTTACAGCACAAATGAAGAAATCTGCTAGTTACACACAAATTTTATTGAAGCAAAATCTTTTTTTTAATACTTAGAACTGAAATTCAATTCACTGTCAAAATAATAATAAAAATTTTCATTACCTCCTCCCCATGTGATTATGGTTAAATGCCAAGAATTTACTCTTCTCTAGAGACTGAGCAAAGACCTTGAATAATCTACTGCATACACTTCAGTATTTTTAGACAAAAAACATTGGTAATGCAGATGTGGATTAGCATTACATTGGGATCTCTGCATGATATTTACTAGTTAGTCTATACACCCCATAACAACATAGATTGAATTTATAAAACAAAAATGTCAAAACTAATTCAGTACTAATACCACAAATACTAAAATCATAAACTGTGCCTTTTACTACTCATACAACCACCTCCTTGAATGGCACTTGTGTTTGATATAAAGGTGAACATTACCAAAGAAAATAAAATTATTAAGCAGTACATTTTCGTAGCTAACACAAGAATTTGCAATAACCTACTCTTGATGAACATGTGTCTTGGTAAAAGATTCATAGAGAAATATAATACTGAATTGTGCTTCTCCTTCCACTTATTTTTTCATGTAAAATTACTTTTAGCAAGTTTCAACCCTTAACAGATACGTTGTGTACTGAAAACCAGAAAATGAGAGACTGTCATTACTCAGGAATGAATAATAGTATGAGTTATTGATAAAAAATTACTAGTATATGTATAATTACTGCCAATAAGCAATGATGATAAATTCTGTCAATTGGTAATAATAAAAAGCTGCGCAGTGAAGCTTACCTGACAAAAAGCTAATTTGCATTACCATGTTGTTTTTAAGAGTTATTAGTACCAATGAGCTTATACTATATTTGCAAAGCTGAGAAAAGATCTTTTTAGTGAGGAAATTAAGTGATTTTTTTTTTTAATCCTATATGACCATCCTCATGTAACAATGTTATGTAGCAAATTATGGGATGGAAGGTTCTTCCACAGAAAATGTCACCTTCAGTCTATCTCTTGTTTAGATCCATTCAAGATTGGAAGTTTATCAAATCAGAATCATTCTTTTATAAAGAAATACAGAATTTAGCTAAAATGTGACAATGTCATGCAAAACCAAAGACTTAGATGGCTGAATAATTATATATATATATACACACACACACACACACAGACATTACATTAACAACTCTGAATTTCATGCACAATGCAATTGTGATGTGCTAATTGACCATTGCATAATTTAAATATTGATATTTATAAACTGTAATGATAGTGAAGCAGTCCATTCATTTAAGTAGGGTGGCAATAAAATTATATATAATCAATATTTAAATTATGTAACAAACATTTTTCACTCAGCGCCTGATGATTTCATTGTGCATGAAACTTGTGCTATTAGGAGGTGAGCATGTATATTTATTTTTAATATAAAAGAGAACTCTGTTGTTATACATTGAACACTATTTTATTAGCACCAGCACTCAATATGTGTTCTTTTATATATATATATATATATATATATATATATATATATATATATATATATATATATATATATATATATATATATATATATATATATATATCCTTTGCAAACGAGTTATGAGGTTTTAACTTTTTGGTCTCTTCAGGTGATTTATAATAAATAAATTGCCTGAAGATACCAAAAGGTTGAAATCTAGGTTGCAGAAATAACATATTTCCAAATGAAAAATATTTAAAAGTTCTACAATATAAATGTATTGAACACTTTTTAATACAACTAAGTACTGGTCTATTTTAATTATGAGAAAAACTAAATAATTATATAAGATTTTGTGCACCCCCCTCACAGCAACAAAAAAAATTATGGAAAATTTGGTATGAACTTATCATTTATGATATGCTAATAATACAAAATATGAACACAGATCTACAAAATAATGATTGAAATTTGTTCAGTGTTTTTAATACTTAACTGTTGCACCCTATGAATAAATGTAGGGTGAAAGGTTGCAATTTGATGTGGCAATGGCAGAAGGAAAAGTTTTTTTTCTTTCTGTCACTGAAGTTTTAAAAACAAACTTCAGGGTGTTTAATGTGTCACAATCTACATTTGACCTTGTGTCATATTAAAATAATTTTAAAGAAATATTGAAAATGTCAGGAAAAGTTATTTTTGACACTCATACACAAAGGATTAATGATTCATAGCTAAATAGTTTTTTTTTTAATTAAAGAATTGTTTAATGTTTTTTATATTTGTTGAAGGCCAAATATTCATAGCGCACTCTATAAGATAAAGTTACTGTGTATAAATTTCAAGTTCAATATACTAACAAGTTTTATGCATTAAAATTTATTAATTTCATGCTTTTTAATCTTTTGTAATTTCTTGTATATTAATGATCCTAATCTGTTAATGCTTGCTACTAATAGTCTCTTTCATGATATTTCTATTGTAAAATCATTTACCTTACACAATAGCCCCATTTTGTCTGTAACACTCAACTCACTGATAATCTTTGTTTTTCCTACTTTTCAGTATATTTCTATAGTAAACTCATTTATTAATGCATTTACATATTACTTTTGTCAGACCTATTGTATTTGTCAGTAATGCTTGTGTTAATCTCTTAGGAGTGAATATCATTTCCTCACACATCTTTGATTTTCAATACCAAAATAAACAGACCAAAACTGAGAGTTTAGATTAAAAATTGTAAAGTTTAGTGTATTAGTCAGTTTTATTTTTTACTAGAAATATTTATTATGGCTAAAGTGTAGTAAAAGAGTAGCAGTAAAACCAGTGGGCAGCAATAAGATAAGCCCAAACCTTGCTAATTGATTCTGTATTCAAATGCAATCAATAAAAATATCCATTTACTTTTCCCCCCATACTAACATAATTTACTATTGTTGCTATATATATACACACACACTCACACACAAAAGAAAAAAAAAAGAAACAGTAAGAGAGGTACTTTATATAAAGTATTTTAAAAAGTGTTCATTGCACAATCCAGAAAACTGAATGTGCAGAGTCAACAATATATAAAAAAAAGAATATTCTCTACTCACTTGCTATCCAGGTTTCAACCTTATAGGACTTTGTTTGCCCTTACAGCCTGACGAAACCTATATGGATGAAACCTGGGTAGCAAGTGAGTAGTGACTATTTCATTTTATTAAAAACAGAAATAGGGGTTGTTCCAAAGAGAGAAATTGTTATAGAAGAAAAAAATGTGAAAAGTTGTAAATGTTTTGTTTAAAGTGTAGATTTATTTTTGTTATTATTATTAATATTAATTACTTTTTGTATGACATATTAAGTGTCTATAATGGTAGTTGTGTTGCTACATGTGTTTCAAGTCTAAAGTTGACTCTCTTCAGGTGAATAAACTTGTGACTTCACATATCAAGATCCACTTGTTTTTTTGATAACAAAGATATCTTGTACAAATAGATAAGTCAATTGTTGGCTATAAAAAAATTTTTCACTGACTTGCAAAATTTGATTTTGTCTTTATACTTCAAAATTGTTTTCAGCGATTTTTATTCAACTCTACGGGTCATCTAGTTCTTTTTATTGTTTTTGGAATACTATTTGAATTTTGTGTGTGTGTGTGTGTGTTTATCACATTTGAATTTTGTGTGTCTGTATATGTGTCTTAGGTTTTTCATGTTGTTTTGTTGAGGGGAGGCTTGAATACCTATCTATCAAAATGCAGATTATGGCACGCTCATGATGCAGGAAGAAATATTTATAAAAAAATACAAGCGTTCCCTCAACAAAACATGAAAAACTTAAAACACACACACACACACTAAATTTAGACTCAAAACACATGTAGCGACACAAATACTATTATGGACACTTAATATATCATACAAAAAGCAAGTAATAATAATAATAACAAAAATAAATCTACACTTTAAACAAAATGTTCACGGCTTCTTGCACTTTTTTCTTGTATATACATATATAAAGGTTGTCACACATGAAATGATGCATATTATAGTAAATAAATAAAATGCTTCTGAAATGTTAATAACTAATTTATTTAGTTGCAATATGCATCATATTTAGATCCTTTGATGTGAGAAAGAGTTCAAATGCTTTGATTACCTCTTTACTGGAGAATTTTTTATTTTGTATGAAAAGCTGAAAATCCTTAAATAAGTGATAATCAGTAGAAGAGATATTAGGCGAATATAGAGGCAAAATTTCATAATTCAGGCTATGCAGCTTTTAGATAGTTGATTGAGAAGTGTGCAGCCATGCATTGTCATGCAACAAAATTGGGTAATCCTTATTCATAAGTCTAGGGTGTTTCTTTTTCAATATTGTTGTGCATACACACAATTTCTTCACAATATGACATTGCTGTTATTGTTTTCCTTGATGCAAGAATGAATAATGAGTAATCCCTTTGAAAGACCATTATACAGTAACCATCAACTTTTCAGGATGCATTTTGGTTTTGGGGATTCACTTGCATCTAACCACTGGCCTATTCTCTTACTGTTGTCAAAGAGTATTAACTTCTCATCGCATGTAATGATTCACTGCAAAAATGGTTCTTTTTTTCGGTTCGTACTCATACAGTAAGATTACTCAACATTGTTTCATTGTTTTTATATTCTAAGGATGTTACTTTGATAGATGACCAGATAAGCAACCAACCAAAAAATGCAAAATTTTGTGTGTGTGTGTGTGAGAGAGAGAGAGAGAAATATTTCAAAGGAATGAAAATTTAGGCACTTTAATAAATCCGACCTGTGATATCACAGGTTACATAAAATGTTTGGCATATATAATTTTGCACCCCTCACCCAGACATATTACAATGATTATAAGCTGGTGAATCAGTGTGATGATATTTGAAATATCATTGTCTTAGCCCCACTTTCCCTAAATGCTATACTGAGTTCTTGACACATACTCAAATTGTATTGGCCTTGTGACTATGTACATATTATTAGGTTGCTTAGAAAGTATGTATGCTGACATTGTCAAAGTTGACATTGAATGACAATTCTGGGACAGTTATGACTGTTGAGGTGTTAATTAGGTAAAACTAATTTTGCACAGATGCTCACTCACCCCTTTTACTACAAAGCATTCTATCAGGTCAGAAAGAAGACAGTTTTCAAGATATCTGGTAATAGAACAGAGTGCAAGTAAAGGTAGTTTTATGCCTCTACTATAAGTGTTAACATTAAATAAACAAGAAGATAAACTTGTTTATTGCTTCCATTTTCCATGTTGATTAATGTCATGCTATTGTATACCATCAGATTTTAGAAAATATATTTTAAAATAAGTAAATTTGGAACTACCCAACTCTAACAAAATGAACATTATTTAGCAAGTATAATAGACCTAAATTTAGTTTGTCTGTTCTAGGATGCCATACTTCATTAACATAAACTTCAAAGGTAATAAAGGATCTATTGTGTATTATATTTACTGTTTCATGCTGAATTAATTTCATAAAGGAACTAATGCAAAGCAGACAATAAGAAAGATTTATATGCAGATGGAGTGACCATAAATACCAGTGACAATTTACCAAATTTCAAAAGGGTAGCTGATCTTGCTCAGGAAGACTAATCACTTTAGATAATAGGCTTTTAAAATCAACTCTTGTATTATTTTTAGAGATTTAGAAAAATTGCAACAAACAGTTGTTATCAAATAGTGAAAGTAAGTTTTCATGCCCAAAAGATTGTTTTACCATATGCTGTCCACTATGATATTTTTAATCATTCCAATTCCAAGCAAGGCAATAATCATTCCAATTCCAAGCAAGGCAATAATACAACTAAGATGCAAAGAGTTACTGGGAGTGGAAGAAAATGAGAAAAAAATTGTGAGGAGAAAGGACAATAAAAAAAAAAGGTTTCAGGAAGACAGAAAATTGTTTAGAATGTAGGTGGTAGAAATCAGAAGAGAGTTTCCCAACCAGGAAGTGCAAGAAAAACTATTAGCTAGATGTAACCATAAGCTCTATTCTGTTTCAACAATGAGACCTGGGAGTACACTTAAATTCATGCTGTTGAGGTACCAAAAAGGAAAGCTCATTAAAACAAATGCCAGACATTTTATTTATATATATATATATTTTTTTTTTTTTGTCATTTAAAAATAAGTTATTTCCACAATTTAGGTTTCAATCATTTAGTATCTTTAGGTGATTTATAATAACTTATTATAAATTGTCTGAAGATACCAAAACATTGAAACCTAGGTTGCTGAAATAACTCATTTCTAAATGAAAATTATTCAAAAGTTCTACAATATATGGCAGGGGGACACTTGTTTTGAGATATATAGCTGAAGCACCAGAGCGGATATGGCAACAATATTCAATGGTTGAACAAATGGTAGCTTTATAAATCTACAAAATGGATTCTGGCAAGAAAACTTTTCTGGTATGATATAGTGAATCACCTTTCCTAGCAGCAAACCTAGCAACTGATTCAATATAATCACTCTACTTCATGTCAGTGGAAAATGTGAAGCCAAGGAAGTGCAATGAGTTGTTCTCCTTCAAGTTGACATCAGCTATTCTGATAGAAAGATCTCTAAGATGAATAAAAGAGAGCAGTTTTATTTTATTGGCATTAAAATTTATAAACTATTAATCGTTGTGTTATCAGTTGGGAAGAAAGTCATTGATGAAGATAAACTGTGTAGACCCAAGGATAGCAATCCCCACATGTCAAAAGAGTGACTATTCAATACAACTTTCATTACACGATTTGATCCTGAGAAAAACCATTAATGTAAAAATTTGTCTGCAGCTTAAACATGTCAAAAAATGTGTGTCCGATGAACAAACAGGGTTTTATCATCCATTACAGCAATCCAAGGTTTCATTCAGCAAAACAAATCCCAGAGAAAATAAGTTCATTAGTCTGGGACATCATCCTTACTAACCTTCAGATTTTTTTGTTTCAACCACTAGAGCATTTTTGTTTTTCATTTTAAAACATTCAGAAATAATGCATCAGTTCTCTTTTTTGGTTTCTTTCCATCAAAACTTTATAATTTTACTTATGAACATGGAAGAAAACTGGGTGCATAATTATTAGAGTTAGTAACTGCTATATTTCTCGTATACTGAGACATTTTTTCCTTGAAAAATTACCCTGCGTCTTGATACTAAAAAATTAAATTGTAGCAAGGAGTTTACCAACCATCATAAACCCATCACGCGAAATGAACCCCAGACATAAGTCTACAAATATCCTTCATATATAATAAATAATGTATATCTCATTAGCATCATATATATTGTTTTTTAGCATTGATGATTACTTGTAGGTAGCTTCCTAGTAGTATTGTAAGTCTTTTGTTCATCTAGGCATACTGTATGGTATCTTTACAAACCCCAAAACCAGCCATGTAATATGGGCTGACAGTTATAGATCATATGTATGCAAGAATACCAGCCTTATTACTTCACTTTGTATACTGTTGAAACAAACCTGTCAGCTTGATAGGCTATCATTAATTCTAAGTGTACTGTCTATTCCCAGTGTCCAGCATGTTAGTTGATACAGTGATAGTGAAAATGCAACCCATTGTTTGTACTCTTGAATCAGTCAGTTAAGTGCCATACATGATACACGCTTGGGGGATCATGTCTCGAAAAAGACATGACTGACTGGGCAGAAGATTATCCCACAGTAGGTTACCATTACTTTCTGTGGTAGACTGGTTGCCAGCCAAGGCTATAGAACCCAATCTGTCCTGTTATTTAACCTATAACTGGAGGGAAGAGATGGATTAATACCTTTCCCAAGGGTAAGTGAATGCGTAAATGAATGCAAGGAATCCAACTGGAATTCGAACTCGGCTCCCTGATTTCTCGTTCTGAGCTGATATCCACTGCACCACAAACGCACATCCGGTCTGAATACAGTCCTGAAACATCAGCTGGAAGTTGAATATAAATAAGTATAACATTGCACTAAATTATTGAAAATCTAATTAATAATAATCACATATTTAATGTGATAATTTGTTGTGACAAAGAAAAATGACACTGTAGAGTCAGTGACTTGAACTTGACTAATATTAACATTCATACATTTATTAGAAAATGGTTCAACTTAAAATATGTTTGAGGAAGGAATATACATACCCCAAAAGAATAAAGTTTAATTTTTGAAATAGAAAACAAACTCAGGAGTTTAGAGTATCACGTAACTGAAGCTGTAATAAGAAAACAACAAATGAAAAGAGAATTTAAAAGAAACATAAGTTTATATTATTGAGAAAATAACCCCTTTCTTTGGTTTGGAGATGAACAAATAAAAATATCAGCTCTTTTCAAAAGTATTTTTCTCATATTTTCTTTATTAAAAACAGGCTATGCTTAGTTTTTCTGCTGTTATCTTCAAACATTATTATAGTGAAAACTCTTATTTGAAATAGACACATTTTTACTTTAAACCAAATGTATTGTCTATCAGTCTTAATAAAGAAAATGTGTTCTCTAGCAGGAATCAAACCTGTGTCCCACTTAGTAAAGGGAACTATCATTTGATCCAGTGTACTTCACTGCTTGGCCATCAAAAATTTCCCAATGAAACAAGTCTCTATTTCTCTTTAAGAGAAAGAGCATTCTTCACTCAGATTATTTTCTTGAAAACCCATATCTGCTCAGTTTCAAATCTGAAACATAAACAAAGCATTTTTTTGAAGAATTTATTTTTAGACATTTTCATTACATCAAAAGGAGAAACAGATTCAATTGATGGTAGATAATACACTTTCAAATATGAGTGTCCACTATAATAACATTTCAAGTAATAAAAATGTCAGATTACAAATAAATCTGTTCTTATATACATACACACACTTCTTTAAAAAGAAGGTTTATGTATACACACACACACTGAGCATGAAGGAAATTGATAGAGAAACTCCAAAAGAGGACTAAAAGATTGAAGAGGCAAGTGTAAATTTAAGTCAGGGAATGACAAAAATAGATCCCATAGCAGGACACAGATGGTAAGCAGAGTGTATACACCCTGCACATTCATTTTCTAAGATACAATCATATTAACATATTATTTAAGAACAGAGTTTTGCCAAGTTCAATACAATCATCAACAGATGTGGAAGATGAAAGAAAGCAAATTCTTGTAGATAGTGTGTGTTGTGTTGTGTTTTTAAGACACATAATAACATGTTACAAGTGAAACCAAAAGAAGTGTGGACAAGGCTTCAGAGAAGAGAGCAGAATGAAGTAAGCCTGATCTACTAATGTTAAGAGATAACCAAAAGAATAGATTACTTAATGCTTCTTTGTTAACACCCAACTACAGAAATGCTCCTGCATGCACACACAGATTGCATGTTATCTTAATGCCAATTACAACAGATGTTTTCTCTCATTGACACATGCCTTTTTCCTCAGAGAGATATTTCTTTTTCTTCAACCATTTGACAATTCACAGAAGCACCAATAACTTTTTCCTGAAATACATTATTAACGATTTTCAAATTAGGTATTAGTAAGTACTAAACGGTATCATTTTGTTAAATATAAGAGACAATGAATGTCTATTATGTTTAATCATGAGCCGTTCTAAATATCGTATTTTGGCTTTAATTTCAGGTGAAAATAAAGACAAAAATTCTCCAACATTTGGATAATTTTTTATTAAGTTGGTTCTAAACTTTCGGCTCACATGAGCCATCTTCAGAGAGGTTACAAGGATGTTAACATAAAAACATCCACCATCAAAGACGATTTTATCTTGACATAAAACTTTGCTAAGTAACGACAACAGTCACCAAATAGCAAACGCAGCTCAACGGCAATAGTTACCAAAAATAATAAACGCAGTTCTCAAATTTGCAATGCGGTTTTATGACGTCACACCGCGTGATAGCACGAAATGACCACAAAACCATGAGTCAAATGTAATGTAATATGTCCGGATTTAAAGGTGATTTTATTGAGTGTTGGTTGTTTAGATTTGATGTACATGGCCTCCAAAATCTGCAGGTTTCTCTTACTGTGTATATGAGTAAGGATCACCGTATTGTTGACTAAAATCTGTCTGATATTGCCTACATGTTTGTTTTTCAGAGAAATATTGTTTAATTGTACTCTGATCAGAAAGATGACATGTAAGTCTACAGGAAAGCGTATTATGTCAACACAAAATAAAATCGTCGCTGATGGTGGATGTTATTGTATTTCAGTCGAAATAACCTCTCTGAAGATGGCTTAGAAGCAAATCAATGAATAATTATCCAAATGTTGGAGAATTTTTGTCTTTATTTTCAACTGAAATTAAAGCCAAAATACGACGTTTAGAACGGCTCATGATTAAACATAATACATTCATTGTCTCTTATATTTAACAGCATATGTTTAGAAAATTATTTGCTGCCTCGATACAACATACAAGGCAACAATATCTTTACACAGGTTTATATACATAAATATATACGTACATATTTAGATACATATGTACGTATACATTTATGTATATATATGTATACATATATATATATATATATATATGTATAAATTAATTATATATGAATATATATAAAATATATAATATATGCCTACTGACATATATGATTGTATATATATATATATATATATATATATATATATATATATATATATATTGTAACTAAGTTGTTGAACTCGTAGGTTTTTTAACCTTTTGTTCATGCATTTACTTTTATAAAGAGTGCTCGATACAAATGTAGAGCGTTATACTGTAATGGTTGTTACAATGTTTTTATAAATTCATAGTATCACTACACAAAAATTTTCGCGTTTCGAAGCCAGCCCATTATGTGACTTTATCTTGAGGTGATTTTTTAGAAATGAGAATTATCTAGTTGAAAAGCCCGTTTATTTGTGTTGAATTTGTTTTTTTTTTGGGGGGGGGGTATTAGAGGGGTTGGCCGGTATTTTGAGTTCTGTTGACCTTTTTAAGGTCTTAGGGTTCTCTGTTGGATTTGGTCGAGGACACCTAGGTGGATAGCAGGAGCACTCGACCAGATATGATAGCAGTATTCAATTCACAAGCGGTAGATTTGTATATGTGCAGGATTGTTTCAGACGGAAAAAACTTCCTGGCTCTGCACAGAGAACCGACCTTCTTTTGCAGCGGATTTAGCTATGGATTCTATATAGTCGTTCCACTTGAGGTCTGATGTGAGAGTTAACCCGAGGAGGCGCAGTGTTTTACTTTCAGGGATGTTAATAGGGGGGTAGGAACGATTGTCTGTGATGTTTAATCGATAGCAGCTTCGTTTTAGAAGCGTTAAAATTCACGAGCCATTTCTTACATCAGTCCACCACAGATTGGAGGTCCTTTTCAAGCTCGGCAGCGAGGTTTGCGCTTTGTCAGCCTCGGCAGATTTTTGATCGAAGCGAGAGTAAACTGTAGTGGGATCTTATTACATCGGGGAGATCGTTACTGCAGATAAGGAAAAGCGTGGGACCTAAAATAGAGCCTTGAGGGACACCCGTGTTCTTGTGATAGTATTAGGAGGCATGTTTGTTAAATACTACCTTCATTGTATGATTTGAAAGGAATGACTGGATTAGATCAAACAATTGTCTAGTTCTACCGTAGCCTAGCAGCTTGCATAGAAGGCCAGCATGCCAGACTCTGTCAAACGCTTTGGAGATGTCTAGGGCAACAGTTCGGGCTTCGCCGCTCTTGTCCAGAGCCTAGTGTATATACTCATTGATGGTCGTGAGCATATCAGCAGTAGACCTAGTGAAGCAGAAACCATACTGTTTGTCAGATAAGAGTCTCTGTGGGTTGTGAGATGTTGTATCACCTCGACATTGATGATGACTTCGAACACTTTGCCAAAGATCGGTAGGAGGCTGATAGGGCGATAATTAGCGGGGTCAGAAGGTTCTCCGGTATTTTTATATGTATGAACCACAGAGAAGGATTTCCAGCAGGCAGGAAAGCAAGAAGCAGAGAGGCAGTAGTTATAGAGTTTAGCGTGAACAGAGGAGAGTTCAGGAGCACATTTCTTTAGGAGAATGATTGGTATTCCGTCACAACCACTCGCTTTATGTGGGTCAACTTTTTAACTTATTTTGGAGACCACCGAGGGAGTTATGTGTATGTCAGTCAGTTGGACCTCAGTTCGGGGTTAGAAGTCGAGTACAGATGCTCCAGACGAGTCTAGTGTCGAGTTGGTGAAGAATCTGCGGGCTATGCACTCGTCCTTGTCTGTTAAAGAGGTGAGGATCTCAAATTCGTTGATTAGAGTGGTGATTGAGGGCTTGCTGCTGTTCAGCACACTTTTACAGAGCTTCCAGTAGTCTTTGGAGCTGAACTTACGGGATGCTACGCGCTGCTTCATTCTGGTTGCAAACATCAGCTTAGCTCCTTTAAGTATCTTCTTGCACTCATTGCGAGCCGATGCAAAAAGCGCCTGTTATGCTCCGACGCGTGACTCCGGTAAAACTGAAAGAAATGATTTTGGTGGGTGATGGCGGCCGGAGAGGCAGGGGAGAACTAGGGAGGTGAGTGGGATTTAAGTCTTAACTTTCTGGCAGGGGTGAAAACATCGATGCCAGCCTTAACTCAAGAAGAGACCTCAGCTGCACAGTCTCCAACGGGAAGGTTAAATACTTTGTTCCAAGGGACGTCATACGGGAAATCGAGAAACGAGTCCTAATCAGCTCTTTGGTAGCAGTAAGATATTCTGCTGGTCTGGGGTCCTTGGGTGGAGTGGGAGTAGAAGGAGATGCTAACGGAAACTACCGCATGGTCAGGGTTACCGAGAGGGCAGTGTTGCTTGACATTGCAAGAGTCAGGGGTGGAGGTAAAGCAGAGATCTAGTAGTGAGTCGTGTCCATTAGGATTATTAGAGAAACACGTGGGGAACTCCACCGCCTACGTAAGGAACTGAGTGATTGAAAAATTCATGGTGTGTACACCAGCAAGATCTATGATGGAGTTCTCCAGCCACTTGGCGTGATGAGCGTTAAAGTCGCCAAACACAAACGGATGGGAGAAAATGGGCAAACGGATGGGAGAAAACGGCATTGTCGATATTATTGGAGATGCTGTCAAGAACGGAATAGTCGGCAGATGAGGTGGGAGTGGTAGAGAAAGAAGAGATAGCTAACTGAGCTTAGAAGAGAGAGACGGAAACACATACAAGAAAGATGTAGCGATTCAAGAGAGATCACCCCAGCAAGAGGAAGGCGTTCACTGACGTAAACACCAAGCCCATTGGAGTCCTTCCTGAAGAAGGGAAGGTAGCCAGAGATTGAAAAGTCTGATGAGAGAATTGAATGGTCGAGATTAGTCTCACATAGAGCTAGGATGTCAGGGGACTTTTGGTGGAGGAAAGATTCAACGCTACAGAAGTTGGTTCGAATACCCGGATGTTAGTAAAGGAAATATTAAGACGTTTAGGTAATTTTAATTTGCCTGGTTTAGCTTTTTTGGCAGAGATATGGATGTTCATATTTAATGTTGCTGTTGAAGAGAGACCTCGAGTAGAGGAGACAAATAGTCATTAGCTGCGACATGAACTGGAAGGGAACTGGCGCGGGCTGCAGCAAAGTGTGAACTCGGGGTTGCCCACCGAAAGCGCCTGCAGGGACACCTATCCATGTGCGACATGGCACTGCAAGAACCCTGATATGACACAATTGTTGATCAGAGCTGCTGCTCTTGATTCTATGCAAGAGGTAGGGCTCCTAACTACCAGTCGGAAGCAGAGACCAGGTAACTGCCAACCCGATACGCTCACAATGAAAAGACGTTTCAACCGACCACGCACATAGCAGGAAAATCGCAGAAGCACAAAAACTGAGGTCTGAAAAGAAAAAGAGAGCCGGAAACCAATTCCTGAACAGAGAACAAGGGATGAGCTTCTACACATGTTCAATAGATGTGGGAGGAGTGTAAACCGGACGATAGATGGGTCTATCTACTCCAATTAAAATATACATATACATATAAACACATACATATGTATATATACACATGTATATATACACATGTATATATACATAGACATAAAAATATACACATACATAAATATATATATACATATATATATACATACATAAATATATATACACATATACATACATATATATAAGGATATACATATATATACAAATATATACATATATATACATCATATATATATATGCATATATATATGAACATACATATACATATGTATACATATATATGTTTACATATACATATATATATATACATACATATATATACATACATATATATACATGTATACATACATATACATATATATACATATATACATATTTAGACATGTATATACATGTATATATGCATACGAATACACATATGCATATATATAAACATACATACATATATGTATACATGTGTATATATACATATGCATATATATCTGTATATAGATGTATATACATATATATATTTATATATACATATATATATGTATATATATGTATGTATATATATACATATCTATATATATATATATATATACATATGCACATTTATATATACATATACATACATACGCATATGCATACATATATAAAAACATTTACACACATATATATGTATATGCATACATATACATAAACACATGCACACACACACGCACATATATATATATACACGTGTATACATACATATACATTTCTATACACATATACACATATATAAATATACATACAAGGACTTGTATCAAAGAAAGATGCAGAAATTAGACGTACAGTCCTAACCAGGTTAGAAGGTGAGCCAAATTTGACTTTACAAAATATAGCCGAAGACTACCAAAAATGTATAAGTGTTAAAAATGATTCTAGAGATATTGAAGAGTCAGGCGTTGCACAGATAAGAAAAATACATCGAAAATCACATTTTTCCTCCCCTTCAAAAACAAGTCAAACTAAAAAGAAAAATTATTTTCACTACCAAAAACGTCAACTCAATAATAAATAGAAAAATTGACCTCCTAGCCCATGATCCCGTTGTGGAGTCCTTCATTGGTT
Source organism: Ascarosepion bandense (assembly GCA_037127315.1). Classification (NCBI taxonomy): domain Eukaryota; kingdom Metazoa; phylum Mollusca; class Cephalopoda; order Sepiida; family Sepiidae; genus Ascarosepion; species Ascarosepion bandense. Next base: position 218,104 of record JBBBDQ010028363.1, on the reverse strand, counting down.
TAGGGATTGCCCATATTGCTTTAAAGCCTGTCTAACTTGTAATAAAGTTGGACACAAGAATTCACATTGCAGAACGAATAAAGGAAGTAAAAGCCGGGTTAAATCAACAAAAACAGACGAACTGGACGTCAAAAATATAAGAAAGTACGTGCATGTAGAAATGCTGAATAAAAAAAATCAGGTTACAATTAGACTCTAGGTGTGATTTATCAAAAATCAACCTGCATACTTGGAAAAAGTTGAATAAACCAATCATGTTGAAAACTAACAAAATAGCTAGATCAGTGACAGGTAAAAAAATTAAATTTGAGGTGAAATTATTACGAACGTTACTTTTAAGGGAACTACCAAAAAATTGAAAATGTTTGTGTTAAAAAACACCGACAATTTATTTGGCACAGATTGGATGCAACAGTTCAATCTTTGGGATCTACCAATCAACACTTTTTGCCAGAAAATAGAAAATCTGACGACCGAGTCAGAAAAACTCAAGAAGGAATTAAAAGAAACCTTCCCTGAAGTTTTTTTCGGCTGACCTTGGTAGATGCAAAAAGATGTCAGCAAAATTTGAACAAAGAGAGAACACTCAACCAATATTTAAGAAAAAAAGGAATGTGCCTTTCGCCTCGTTAGAGGAAATAAACGAGGAATTAGACAGACTGGTAAGGACCGCATTTTATCTAAAGTGGGCAGCACCAGTAGTTTATGCGAGGAAGAAGTCTAAAGAAATCCGCGTGTGCACCGAGTTTTCTACGGGACTAAATGCAGCACTCAAGGATTATCATTATCCACTTCCAAACCCAGAAGTTTTTACAAAACTTAACGGAGGCAAGTTTTTTTCAAAAATTAACCTTAGAAAAGCTTATCTCCAGATAGCTCAAAAATGCTCAAAATTATTATGTATAAACACACATTAGGGTTTATACAAATTGAAAGGCTTGCGTTCGAAGTCAAAGTCGCGGCGGTTATTCTTCAGCAAGTTATGGACACCATGCTGGGCGGACTTGATTTTGCGATCGCTTACCTAGACGACATCCTAATAAACAGTAAAAGCTTGAAACAACACCGGGAACACGTCCACAAAGTGTTTTCACAAATACAGGGCTATGGCTTCAAAATAAAAGAAGGTAAATGTAACTTTTCATGAAAGAAATGAAATATCTGGGTCATATCATAGATAAAGACGGCAGGAGACCGGACCCAGAAAGGGCCACTGCAATTAAGGACATGCCGGCTCCTGAAAACGTCACAGCGCTACAGAGCTTCTTCGGATTAGCAAACTATTATCAACCATTTATCACAAACATGCATAATCCCCGTGCACCGCTGAACGAGCTTTTAAAAGATAAGGTTTGGGAATGGACCCCCGAATGCCAGGAGGCATTCGATAAAACTATCAAAACTCTAACGTCGGACTTATTCCTTACACACATACGGAATAGGTGCGTGCTTCCTTCATAAAATGCTAGATGGAACGCAAAAGCCCTATCGCTTATGCATCAAGGACCCTGCTCCCAGCGGAGAAACATTATTCCCAAATAGAAAAAGAAGCATTAAGAATCATTTTCGCAGTCACGAAATTTCACCGTTACACACACATTTTTCACACTACGAACGAATCATAAACCGCTACTCGGCATTTTCGGTTCTAAAAAAGATCTACCAGTTTATTCGGCAGACTGCTGAGGTGGGGGATAATTCTTCTAAATTACAATTTTAGTTTGAATACCTCCCCTCGAAAAACATCTGTCACGCTGACGGACTATCAAGACTGGTTCCAAGACATAGTGAACCATTAGAAGATTCCGTGATCACTTCACTACAAATGAAGTGGGAAATAAAAACTTTATTGTGTAACACTTTTAGAGAAACCCCTGTGACCCTACAGGAAATAAAACATGAAACCCTCAATGACGAACTCATTAACTTAACAAAAGCAAAAATCTCAGAGAAGGATCAACACATTTCAGACAGTTTTTCTCTATGTTACGATGTACTCTTATACAGCGAGAGAGTCGTCATTCCAAAAACCTACGGAAGAGAATCCTGAAGGATTTTCATGTTGGGCATCCGGGAAAAAATAGGAGGAAAAGTCTAATGCGCAGCTACGTATGCTGGCCTAAAATGTACCAGGACATCGCAAATATTGTCGACACATGCAAGGGCTGTGCCTTGGCGGCAAAAGCGCCCTCTGTCACATATAAGCCGTGGCCAAAGACGAACCGACCTTGGTCAAGGATTCACGTGAATTTTGCGGGTCCGTTAGAGGGTTTTTACTCTCTAATTGTAGTAGATAGTTTTACAAAATCGCTGGTAGTGTTTCGATGTAAAAAACAAAAACCACTATGGAGGTAACGATAAACTACCTACGCGAATTCTTCGCCCGTTTTGGGGTAGTAGATTGCTTGGTCAGTGACAACGGAACACAATTTACGTCGACCGACTTTAAAGAGTTCTGTAAAACTTTCCAGATAAAACATATCACAATCCCTCATACCACCAGAGGTCGAATGGCCAAGCAAAACGTTTTGTCGACACCCTAAAAAGAACCCTTAGAAAAGCTTGCGGCACCCCCACGGAAAAGGCCCTGCAGCAGTTCTTACAAGTGTACAGAATCACGCCAAAAGTTAACGTGCCATCATCACTATCTCCGGCAGAAATAATGTTTGCGCGTAAAATAAGATCCGTTTTTGACAAATTGCTCTCTCTCTCTCTCTCTCTCTCTCTCTCTCTCTCTCTATATATATATATATATATATATATATATATATATACACAGTAGCGATCATAAAGATCAGAACGATCTTAAGAAAAAGTTTAAATATTAAATACCTTTTTTATTTTAAAGCTTCATAGAACATTTTATCAAAAAAAAGTAAAGATATAAAGGTAAATTATATAATTCTAAAATATAAAGCTCAATAAACTTATTTTGATAAAGTTATAAGAATAATTATATAACATTCGAAAAAATAGATGATCAAAAATATCAGAACGATTAACAAAATCATACTATTATAATGAATACATCATATCCAAATGAAAATAGAGTTCATAATTCATTAGTAATTGATGTGAAAAATCTTTACTTTCAATAACAGCTTGACATTTTTTGCTACATGAGCAAATTAATGTCTTGCATTCATTAACGGATATTTTCTCCCATTCTCCTTTCAAATTAGTAGATAGTTCTTCGAGGTTTGCTGAATTCTTTTCCTTAGCTCTTCCATTTAGTAACTTCCAAACATTCTCAATAGGATTCATGTCTGGGCTTTGAGCAGGCCTCTTCATAACAATCATATCCTCCTCAGAAAGAAATGTCTTAACAGACATGACCCGTTATCATGCATAAATACAGTTGGTTGATTAATTGAAGTTCTCAAATCAGGTACATGTTTCTTCAATATCTCTTTGTATACAGTTGCGTTAATTTTACCGTGTAGCCTAACAAGAGGTCTCGTACCAGCGATGAAATCATGCAAAACACCATCGCACTTTCTCCTTCAGATTTAACGCTACTTTTAGTGCACTGAGGCAAACATCGTTCCTTAGAACTACGTCGAACGAACCTTCTCCCGTCACAACCGAACAGATTAAACTATGACTCATCACTGAAATGAACACAATCTCACTGTTCTTCTATCCATATGAGGTGTTCAGTGACAAATTTCAATCGACTCATTTGATTCTTTTTAGAAATGTAAGGTTTCGTAGAGGCTACTCGATTGTTTAGATTTATTTCATTAAGTCTTCGGGAAATAGTGTGCCTTGATATTTTAATGCCAAGGTTACCATTAGCTCTTTTTTTTATTTTTCACCAATCCATCTGTCTTCCTTTGCAGTAGGTTTCCTAGGCCTCGCCAGGTGGTTTCTGGCTTCCCATGGCCCAGCTTCCTCAAGTTTTATTAAAATTCTATCAATAACACTTTTAGATTTCCCCACACTTTTTGAAATATCACCAATAGAGAGTTTATCTTCATTATGTAACTTGACTATCAGTTTTCTAGGTTCCAATGACGTCACAGATTTTTTCGCCATGTTTACAATGCAAGAGCCAGTAAAGAGCCGGTGTAATTTGATAAAATACCCGATTTTATATTCTTACCCTAAAAAATTTCACTAATGCAAAGTAATTATTAAATTTTATGGATTTATTTAATCGTTCTGATATTTTCGATCATCCATTTTTTTTCTAATGTTACATAATTATTCTTATAACTTTATCAAAATAAGTTTATTGAAATTTATATTTTGGAATTATATAATTTACTTTTATATCCTTTCTTCTTTGATAAAATGTTCTATGAAGCTTTAAAATAAAAAGTTATTTCATATTTAGACTTTTTCGTAACATCGTCCTTTATGCTCGCTACTGTATATATATGCCTATAAACATATCTATATACATATATATATATAAACATAATTATATATACATGCATATATATATACATACTTATATACACATATACACGTACCTATATTCACACATATATATATATATATATATATATATATATATATATATATATATAATACCATGTAGCGGAAATTAACGAAGATTAACGAAACTTGGTTATAAACAACCGACAATTTGAAATGATTTGTTTGAACATTATTTTTGATCGATACTCATATTTCAGTAGATATTCTGTTTTTAATTAAACAGTATTATATATCTATATCTACCGGCCTGATTATTTACGATAAATGTTTATTACAAAAATGTGTGTCATTCGGCAGGATTCGAACCTGCGACCCCTATCCACATAGGGGAAGCTACCATGTTATCTGGCACGTCTTAGACCTCTCGATCACAAATGACCGTTAGTCTAAACGTGGTTTTAATCAAGCCTATATAACACAGTTTTCGATCTATCGCAATAACCATATCTGTTCTGAAATGTATCGTAATTTCAACAAATGTAAACATGTTCCGGAAATTAAAAAAGATTAACGAAACTTGGTTATAAACAACCGACAACTTGACATGATTTGTTACATAAATAAATTATAGATAAATTCTCTCCAATCCACGGAAGTTTGAAATACACCAGGCATTTAGAAACAACTACTGGCTTGATCTTTTTGAAATCAGCGATCTTGTTGCAAATCACTGAATTAACAACACTAGGTAGATACCCACTATCGGACAAAATTCTCTTTATAAAATTAAGTTAACTTTAATTTAACTTTAATTTAACAAGAAACTCTTCAGAACATATCATCAATGCTCTGTGCGTTAAAGTTTTTATTAGGTTTATTTTGCACTTTTGGGGGCAAAAAAGTCCCAACGCGTGTATAAACCAGAAAAAAGGTACGAAAAATGTTAATGTACGATGCACCATTACATAAAAAAGATAAGTTTAGAATTAACTTCTTTCTCAATAGTAAACCTCAAAGAGGAATGGGGATTATTAAGAGAGGAGAAAAATTGGTCAGCCTCAACTTCGTTATAGAATAAGAAAAATGTATCATCAACATAACGACGATACAATGAGGAGCACAATAGATCATAAAATAATTTATTCTCATAAAACTCAACAAAAATATTAGCCAACACAGGACCCAAAGGGGAGCCCATGACGATTCCGCCAATCTGATGGTTCATCAAGATCTTATAATACGCCTGTGCTCAATTCTCCAATTTGATTCAGAAGCAGCAAGAAGAATACTAGAAAACAAGTGAGCAAAATTATTTAGTTTGGCTCTAAGGTTGCTAAGAGCATCTGAAGAAATAGGAACAAGTTTCACAAGTTGAGAAAACAACACCTCAAACTCAGAAAAGAGCTTTTCCTTATCCGGCTTGGTTGGTGGCACATAAAAATCCACATCATGAACAAGAACATCAGATTCTAACTTAAATAGTTGATAGGAGGAGTAATTGAAGATAATTTCCTTCGTGTTTGGTTCTACCATGTGACCATATCTCTTGTGTCTTAAAAATGTCAGTTTATTTTCTAACTTAGTTGCTAATTTCTGACAATATCTCACATGAACAAATCTTATGTACAGAGAGAACCTCAACAGATCAAAAAATGAAAGTGTACAGACACATTCAAACCGTAAATCATTATACTTCACCTAAAGCATTTTAATCCTAGCCGAAAGATGTAGAAAATAAAGATATTTTTTATTTTCGAACCAGAATTCAGCTTAGCTCTTTATATTCTAATTTGAATAAAAGAGAGACAAACGAGGTGCAACATACATTTTCGCAAAAAACAAAAAAACAAAAAGAAAACAACCGGTTGTTCTCCCAATTAAAAAACATTAATAAGCGGTGAGCGAAACCAGTAGTTTGCTTTTTTATATTTTATCTTCATTATGTCCTCTAACATAAAAATTATAACTCTTAATGAAATAACACACACACACACACACACACACACACACACACACACACATATATATATATGTGTGTGTGTATATATATATATATACATATATATATATATACACATATATATATATACATATATATATACACACACACACATATATATGTACATATTCATCCATGTATACATATACATATATACATGTACATGAATATATACATATATACATTTATATATATATGTCTATATATACATATATATGTACATATATGCACATATACATTCATATACATATGCATGTATACTTATACATATAAATATATACATATATATATGTATATATAAATTCATATATATACATATATACATACATATACATATGTATATATATATACATACATATACATATGCATACAGATATATGTACATATATATAAACACGTATAATTATATATATGCACATATATATATATATATATATATATATATATACAGATGCATATATATTCACGTATATATACATTTATATACATGTATATATATATGTGTGTATACACATATATCTACACACACACACACACACACACACACACACACACACACACACACATATATATATATTTTTTTTTCAGTCATATCACCCCGAGCAAGGCGGTAACGCCACTGATGTGCAAGGGGCTACATACGAGAAAAGGATTAGAGGAGAGTGACGAGAAGGACGAACCAGTTAGCAAGGAGCAAGAGAAGGATGGGAATACAGGTGTCATGACAGTTGCAAAGGTGGAGAGAAAGGAAAGGTTATACAGGGCGATGTGGAAAGAACTAGGCTCAAGTAGTTAAGAGATGAGTATTGACCTTGCATTTAAATTCCTGGTGGTTGTAGCCGTTAGGAAAGCAAGAATAAGGAAGCGAGTTCCACAGGCGGGAAATGCGAGAAAAGAAGCTGAAGAAGTAGAATTTTTGTCTGCATTTGGTTGATTTAACTGTGAATGGCTGAGACCCAGATGCCAGTCTGGTTGCACGAGTAAACACCTGTTGCAGAGGCACCAGTGACTTAAGTTCGTTGGAGCAGAAACCATGGATGTATTTATAGAACAGACAAAGGGAAGCCACATCTCGTTGGTGAGAAAGTGGCTGTAGTCGAGCCGCCAAGTCGGTACCTATCACATTAATGATTCTCCTTTGGAGCCTGTCAAGAACACGGAAATGAACAGCGGGGGCACCAGACCATATATGGCAGCAGTACGCCATGCATAGATGAATGGTTGATTTGTATATATGCAGGATGGTTTCAGGTGGGAAAAACATCCTGGCTCGACACAGTGACCTAACCTTCTTAGCAGTGGATTTAGCTATTGACTCAATGTAGTGGTTCCACTTGAGATCAGAAGAGATGGTAAGGCCAAGAAGGCGCAGAGTATTGCTTTCAGGGAGACTCGCTTGGTTCATGCTTATGGTAGGCAGGAGAGGTTGCCTGTGATAATTGACAGACAGTAGTTTGGTCTTAGACGCATTGAAATTTACAAGCCACTTCTTACCCCAGTTCACTACAGAGTGTAGATCCCTTTCAAGATCAGCAGCGAGATTATGTTTGTCCGTCATGCCGGGATTCTTTCTGATGCGGGAGTAAATACCTGGCTCTTGATCTCGTCTGGGAGGTGGTTTATGTAAATAAGGAAGAGAGTCGGGCCTAGGATAGAGTGTAAATAAGGAAGAGCGTCAGGCCTATATATATATATATATATATATATATATATATATATATATATTAATCATATCACACCGAGCAAGGCGGTAACGCCACTGAAGCGCAGGGAGCTAGTAGGAGTGAAAAGATTGGAAAAGAGAAAGCCGGAGACCACATCCTAAACAAGGAACAAGGGATGAGCCTCTTCACCTGTTCAATAGACGTGGGTGGAGTGTGAACCGGGCGATAGTTTAGTCTATCTACTCCAATTGAAAAAAAAAAGAAGAGTGAAAAGATTGGAAAAGAGAAAGCCGGAAACCACATCCTAAACAAGGAACAAGGGATGAGCCTCTTATACACACACACACACATATATATATAAAAACTGTGTGAACATAAAAATCAAAACCACATGGCAACAAAATTCAAGAAGTTCTGAAAGAAGTTATCCAATAAACAATGAATACTGCAACAAAATCCAATTTTGATAGAATTTATTCAGAACCCAAAGGCAGTTCCAAAAGTCTCTGCCAAATTATGTAGAATATAACAAAATAAATTACAGCAAAATAAATCAAAATCAATCCTATATAGCCAGACATCTTCAAAAATATATTCCTGGTATTTTCAAAAATACCTCCAGAATAATTTGTTTGGGCATGAGACAGAAAAAAATCCAAGGTCTCTTTTGCAGGAATCATCATCCGCTGAATATTCTTGTCCAAAGCAATAGCCTAAATGCTTAAAATATGAAACTGTTAGTCACCACACAGTGTTGATTCCTATTACTAGATCCCCAAAATTGAGCACTCTTCCCTCATAAAAATTATATATATATATATATGAGAGAGAGAGAGATCATATGAGAAACAGTGGTAAAGAAATTCTTTTTCTTATTACTTATGGTTACAAAGTATACATTATTATTCCCTGTGATTATGAGATGTTACAAAAAATTTTAAAAAGAAACGAAAAAAAGGGCATAGTCTCTGAATTTAAAAAAATGAAATAACTCATTTTTGAAAATTCATAAATTTCATGTCTTTTTATGACACAATCTCATAATCAACAGGTTTTTGTGCTAAGAAATGTTAACATTGGAAATGTCAATATAAATGAACCTAAAAAATAATGATTAAAGAAAGAGAAAATCAAACAGGAACCATCTAAATTTTGGCAGATAGGTGAGGTCAGTAGTTAAGAAAAACTATCAGCTGTCGTTTACCAACCCCTTATTGCTTTAAGAGTACAATTAGCAAAAGTAGGTTTCCATATATATATATATATATATATATATATATATATATATATACTTATATTCTTATATATATATACTTATATATATATACTTATATATATAAAACAGAAAATTATATATATATAAAACAAAAAACAACCCTTATTTCTTTTTATATACAAATTAAGCTCATCGTATAATATAAAAACATTAAAATAGTTAAACTAATAGTCTCTAATATCACTTCAACCACACAACAAAATCCTCTACAGAAAACCAATGAAATGTGTCAATTTACATTCTCGTTCAGAGAATAAACCCACTATATATAATAATAAACCGACTACATATATTGGTTTTACTACAACTAGGATCTCACGTAGATTAACCTGCCACCTTTCTGATCATAGTTCAACATTTCTTAGGCAAACGTAGCTATGTAGGTAATATTAGACAGATCTTAGTCGATATACACAACAATACTCGCACATACACACAGTAAAAAGAATCTTCAGATATCAAAGCAACCTACACTTAATAAAATCCCATTTCAATCTGGTCAAAACATATTACATTGCATTTAGACATATGGTTCTGTTAGCATTTCGGTCTCACACGTGGTGTGACGTCATAAAACAGCATTAGAAATTTACGAACTGCGTCTGCTATTCGATGACTGTTATCGTCGCATAGCAATATTTATATCATCTTTGATGGTGAATGTCTTTATGTTAACGACTCTGTAACCTCTCCGAAAATGGCTCATGTGAGTCGAAAGCTTAGAATCAATATAATAAAAAAATATCCAAATCTCAGGTAATTTTTGTCATTCTGTTCACTTGAAATTAAAACCAAAATACGATGTTTAAAACGGTTCAAGATTAAACATAATAGACGTTCATTGTCTGTTGTATTTAACAATATATGTTTAGAAAATTATCTACTTTGATTCACTAAATTTATATATATATATATATATATATATATATATGCATATATGTCTACGTATATACATATATTTATAAATATATATATCCATATATATACATATATAAATATGCATATACATATATACATACATATATATACATACATAAATGTACATATATATATGCATACATATATACATATACACCCCCCCACACACACATGCACACACACACACACACACACACATATATATATATATATATATATATATATATATATATAAAGAACCAAGTTTTACAATTCCAAGTTCTCCGGCATTTACGTTTTTTTTAAAGTGCTCAATACAATAAATATTGTAGAGTATAATATAATCATATAATTAAATTTCTTTCTTCATCTCTTACCTTTTTTCTTTTTTCTTTTTTTCTATTTTGTTTTTGGAAATGTTGGGATATGGAGAAAGCTGAAAGAAAAATTTTGTAACAATAATGGGTATATCTAGGGTCTAGACAGTGGTTTTAAAAATTAGGTTGACACTTTGGCCGTTATGATTGAGAAAAGAAATGATGTATTCTCCAAAAATATACACTTTTCTCCAATTTAACGTGAATCTCTATTCTGATTAGTTAAATTGAACACACACATAATTTTTCATATCTTCCCATATCTATAAATAACGAACGTATTTTTTCTTATATTTAAATGAAAATCATTTTCACAACTACATTGACTGACGACGAGGTAGAAATCTCGAAACATAGAAATTTCCGTGTCGCAGTGTATTTTTAATTAAAAAACAAATTTAATCACATGATTATATATATACAGATATAACTAATTTTGTTTTTTAATTAAAATTAATATATTTTATATTGCGACACGGAAATTTCGATGTTTCGAGATTCTTAGCCCATTGTTGTATAAGTTATTTTCATTTGAATGTAAGAAACAATACGTTTCTTATTGATGGATGTGGGAAGACAGAAAAATTTATGTGTGTGTTCAATTTAACTAATCAAAATAAAGATCCACTTTAAATTTGAAAAATATTTATATTTTTGGAAATACATGATTTATTCTTTCAATCTTAACAGCAAAAGTGTCAGTCGATCAAAGGCAATGTCTAGACTCCATTTCCGTTGATTATAATTGTTTCAAAATTATTCTCTTAGTTTTCTCTGTATCTCACCATTTTCCAAGACAAAAAAAAAAGAACAGAAAGAAAGCCACATTTTATATTTTTGATCTGACTTAAAGGGACTTTTGAGTGTAATTATAGTCTTTTTATTTCGATTCATAATGCATTTTATTCTAATTTTTTCTTAAACTCTCAATTTGTAAAGGAAATTTTTATATCTATTTATTAATTAAAAATTTTAAAAATTAATTTTATTATTTTTATAAAATCTATTATATTATTATTATATTATAATACAATTTGTAATATCAGAATACATTTTTTAAATATCTTGTTTATTATTAAAAATTTAAATATCAATTTAATTATTTTATTTTCTATTTAATATACTATATATATATATATATATATATATATATATATATATATATATATATCAGCATGCGGTGTAGATATAGAAGAATCCAAAGGAGTATCCTGTACATACAGTGGTAGGATAACTCTCTAAGATAGCTTTAAATATATATGTATATAAATACATATAGAGAAAAAATTAAGGCAGACACGTTATTTCATGGTAAATCGGAACTGTAGGCCTATTTCAGGCGAACCATCATCAGCTTCCGTCTTTATTGTACAGAAGATTTTACACGAATGAAATTCACAAAGGCCTAAACAAAAGGAATAAAAATAAAGATCGCTCCCTTAAAAAAGAAAATTTAAGAAAAAATACATCATTACATCAGTTCGGCGAATACACACAAATATTCATACATAAGCATATATATACGCAACATATAATCAAAGAGCGTTAGACTGCTGACCCGTAGATTTGAAACGTAAAGGAAGGTGGTTAGGGGAGAGGGAGAGAGAGAGAGAGAGAGAGAGAGAGAGAGAGAGAGAGAGAGAGAGAGAGAGGGACAGAGACAGAGAGAGAGAGAGAGAGAGAAATAGCGTTAAAAAGAAAGGGTAAATATCTTAAAGCGTAAACGAAAAGGGAAGACGAAGAAAGAAGAGAGGAATAAATTTGAATTACAGAGAACATGTGATAGAAGAAAATGAAAATAAAAAATAAATAAATAAATATTATATATTAACGGTGAAAGGATAAAAAATTGGGGCTAAAAAATTAAAAATATTTAAGAGATAATAGTTAATCAATCCGTTGTAATCACAAATACCATTACACCAATATATAATCAAAATTATACTAATTATACAATCAGCAAAACAAATATAATACAATATAAAGTTTAAAAAATTATTAAAAAAAAATTAAACCTAATTATTCTATTTAAATTTAGTTGTTTAAACTTAATTATTTAGTTTAAAAATAAATTTACACATTACTAGTGAAAGGATAAGAAATTGGAATTTTAAAAGAAAATTAAAAAATTAAGATATAATAGTTAATCAATCCGTTTTAATCACAATTACCACCACGCCACTATATAATCAAAATTATACTAAATATTCGGTTAACAATACAATAATAATAATACAATATAACTTAATAATGTAGGTAATTTTTTCGGTCAACAGTACAGTTATAATACAGTATAACTTTAGTAATGCAAAAAACCTATATATGTACACATACAATTCGCACACACACACACACACACACACACACACACACACACACACACACACACACACACTTAAATGCGTTCGCACACACACGCAAATATATGTACACGCATATATGTACACGCAAACAGATATATACACATATACGAACACACATACACTCATACACCTGCAAAAACAAATATGTAAGCAATACCATAGACATATATAAACCCATTATAAAAAAAACAAAAATTTCGACACAATAACAATAAGGTACAAATAAACAATATATATTCCGTAACATAGTGTGATGTGTGTAAAGACTTCAGAGGAATGAATGAGAAGCTAAAAGTTTAACATAATTTATAAATATATATATATGTACATATACATGCACATATATATATATATATATATATATATATATATATACATATACATATGTATATATACATAAATATGTACATATATATATATTCTTATACATATACATATGTACATATACATAAATATGTTATATATATATATATACATACATATATTATATATGCATATACATACATATATATATATACATATATACATATACATATATACATATGCTTATATATACATATATTCATACATATACGTATATATGTATACTTATACATATATATATATATATATATATATATATATATATATATATATATATACACACATACACACACATATATACATACATATATATACATATATATTTTAATAGATTTTTTTATCTGACATTGTTTCTCATTACTATAAATATTATTTGTAGTGGGTACTCGTGTTTAAGTTGCTATCCCTGTTTTCTTTTTTCTTAAGCAATGCAATTTATAACCAGCCAAAATTTAGAAGTTCTAAAGAAAAATTGTACCTCTGACCAGAATTGAACTTGTATTCCGTTTTGACTTTCATTTTACTGTTTAAGCTAAAGTGTGTTAGAGGCTCTGTTTTTCTTCGTAGGTCCTGTTAATTTAAACTTGTAAATTATTAATTTCACTATATAATTAATTAAACGCAGGAATAGCAACTCAAACATGAAATATGGTTTATTGGAAAACGACTATATATATATATAATCACAACACATCATCTATATTTGGCCATTGAAATAAATTATATTTTATAACTAAACTATAATTTATTTCAATGGCCAAATATACTCATCTCTCCAGACCCGATTTCATTTGGTTTCAATTTTCTCAAAACATTAAAAAATAATTATAATTATTTAATATTAATAATAGAGTGGGTAAAATTCACCTGAAAAATGCATGCTCACTTTTCAATGACTATAAACCGAACTTCGATAATAAACTACAAATTAGATTAACCCCTTTAAAACTGAGCTTCGACTTATTTCTAAAAATATAATTAAAAAAATAACTGACACCATACAAAAAAATCATTCTTTAACAATATGTGGAAAATTTCTTCTGACACTATTAAATGCTGCAATAGCGTGAAAAGCAAATATAAGGCCATCTTTATTCAATTCTGTATTATAGACTTCTACTCTTCCATATAAAAAATAATCTGTTGTTGGATAGCTTGAATTTAAAAAAGAACTATATAACAAGTACTGATGAAGAATCCCATGTTATATTAGCCTCTAGAATACGATTATTAACTAATAATAATTATACTTAGATAAAAAGCCTCTGTGATAACGTTGATATCCCTATGGGTGCATTTGATTGTGCTAAGAATTGCGGACTTAGTGGAAATTTGCATTTTAAACACACTTAATAGGATAGTTGACGCCAAACAGATCTATCTATATAGGGATGGCAGACTTATTGTTATCCCTAATAGTAATAGTTCACTACCCTCTTAAATATAAAAGAAAGTCATCAGGATTTTCAAATTCTTCTATATGCCATGTCCTTTCAGGACGTAGGCGATCATGACCTTCCACATTTCTCTATCCCTGGTAATTCTTAGCACTCTTTCTCCTGTTACACCACCCAACCTCTACTCTGTCATCTACTTGCTCAGGCCTGTCAAGTATGTTACACACTGCTTTCCCCTGTCTCTCCTTTCCCTGTATTTGACCTGTGAGTATCAGATTCTTCAAGTCCTTCTTCCATATTACATTTCCCAGGAACTTTAGATGTCTTTTCCTGATACTCCGTATTAATTTCCATTTCGTTTCCATCCTTTCCAAAACCTCATCATTGCTCACGTGCATGTTCCATGATATTCGCAGAATCTTTCTGTAAAATCACATTTCAGTTGCTTTAAGTTTTTCCTTCATTTTTGATGAGATTGTCCAGCATTCACTGCCATATTGAAGAACTGATAATGCACAGTAATCCAGTACTCTCTTCTTTATTTATAGCAAAATTTTCCTGTCTCTTAATTGTTGTAGATTCCGAGTGAGGAACTGCACAAATTTATGTGAAATTTTTTTCTTCACATTCTTTCAGCAATCAGAACTGGATAGTTAAATGACTGTCTTCTTACACATATATATGTGGAGATCGAGAGAGACAGACAGACAGTAGAGTGTATGTCGCAGAGAGAAGATGGGGGAGCTTGCCAAATAATCTTTGAGTCCCTAACAAAATAACACTAAAGATTTCTATTCTAGGTCATATTACTTGGGTTCCTAGTTTTTTGAAATTTTATTGAATGTTCTGAGAATATTTAAACCAAATGAAATCATGGTCTGAAGAGATGGATAATTTTCCCATCAAAATAAATTATAGATTATAACCACTTTAGATGATGAGTTTTCCTTTATGTATATCATATTGCTCTGGATAATATCCATTGAGCTCTCTTTCCTGATCTATCTTAATATTTGATATTAAATACATTTGTTTGGATTCTCCTCTCTGTTTATGGAACTGGCATCATTATATATATATATATATATATATATATATATATAACTGGTTCATTTTCACCTTTCCATATCTGAATGAAGCTTCTGTTAATTAGTCCTACTTAGATGTTCTTGTTAATTACAGTTATTTAGTAGACTTAAATATATAAGAAAGATATAGATAGAAAAACTAAGATATATACATTTAGAGAAAGAAAGGCAGGGAGATAAATATAGAAGCAAAAAAGACAGAAAGAGACAAAGATTACCAGAAGTGTTTTGAAGTTTCAATCTTGAACCATTTTCTATTAACAATTAAAATATCATCACTTTATTGAAATTATCTGTTTGCAAAACAGGTCAGGTGTTCATGCATAGTTTCAAAATATAAACAATTATTTATTTTTCTATAACAAATAAATCAACAAATACTGGTGATGTAAAAGTAACTGGGAGAGAGGAAAAACATCAGAATATTGTCATCTACATGCCATATATACTCACATATCATGTGACTTTTAAGAACTTAATTTTGAAGTTAATTTTGAGCAGAGGTTGCATCATTAATGATGTAAAAAATTCATTAAGATGCAAGGGGTTACTGAGGATGAAAAACGATAGAATGAAAGAAACTGTGAAAACATTACCAAGAAGAAAGAACAATAAAAGAACAGAATTTAAGAAGACAGAAGATGATGATTGATGTTGCATTAAAATGTTTGAAGATTGTAGTTGACAGGAAAGCAAGAAGTCAGAAAAGAATTCCACAAGGGAGAAGTGTAAACGAAGAAACTATCAGAATAGAACTTGCAGTTACAGTGAGCAATTTCAACAGTAAAATGGGACCTAACTGCCAGTGTAGTAGTTTTCATTTTTATGCTAAAATTAAATGTTGTGCTAAAATGGTTTCTTTCTAGCCTTATCAATTCAAATGACAAAGTACCAAATGGGACTAAAATGTTCACATTTGTCAAATCATCAAATAGCAACTTGAATCAATCATGAAATCAATCCAGTACTTTTGACCTATCAGAAAAAAATGCAAACTTTTTTCAAAACAAGATTAAATTCAATCAACACTGAAATTCAATAATGTCTTAAGTGTCAGTCCTGTCTGAAATCTAATACAACAATTCATATATATTTCTTATTGAATATTCAGGAAGAAAAAACATTTGATATGATTGGATAACTGACACCAACACTTTTGCCCAGAAGGTGAAGGTTTTACCATTTATTATTTGTAATTATTGGATTTAGAGTTAACAAGACAGGTGTTGCATTGGTTTTCTCCCTATGTTCATGTGAAAAAAGGGCAGTCTGTGACTAAAAATTGAGAATTGATATGGTAGGGAGGGGATTCTGTATAACTCCTCCTTAGTCACCTATCATAGGAGATGAATTGCAGTTTAGAAATATCTGACCAGGTTTGTTTATAACAACATCAGATAAAAGATAATAGCTAGAACACCTGCAGGGCAATAGTTGAATCTCAAATTTCAAAATCAGATCAAATTTCATAACTTTATGTAGATATACAAATATTGCATAACTAAACATCTATAGCAATATCTATATCTGATGGTTTTTGTAACAGTTTTACTTTCCAGAAAGTATTCAATACTGAAATATAGTATTGAAATATTGTATTGAAGTTTAGTATTCTGAAATATAGTATTTTATTCTTTTAAGGGAAGCTGATGCTACACTATTTTTTGTCCAATTTTAAAATTTACAATATTAATATGAAATCTATCTGTATAGTATAAGACAGGAATTTGCTTACTTTTTTGTCAGTGATAAAGTGAAGATATATAAAATAACAAATCTTACCCTGATTTTTTTTAATCATTTCACCCCAAGTAAGGCACGACCACCACAAGTGCATAGGGTGTTACAGTAAGAGAAACAACTGGATACAGGGGCTATTGATGAAAGGATAAAAGATGAATGGGATTCAAGTGGATAGAAAATGGCAATTGATGTTGCATTTACATTTTTGGAGATTGTCATTACCAGGGTAGCAAGTAAATGGAAGTGTGTTCCACAGGCAGGAAGTGTGAGAAAAGAAACTCTTGGAGTAAAAGTGGCAGTTACATGTAACTATTTAAATGGTAAAAGAGTGGGACCTATATGCCACTCTAGTAGCACACTTAAATTCCAAAACAATACCCAAAACTAACATTGCACCCTAAAAAGTTAATAGTTACTGTATGGTGATCTTTCAAAAGGGTTATTTCTTATTCATTCTTGCACCAAGGGAAAACAGTAATAGCAACTTTGTATTGTGAAGAAATTGAGTGTATACACAAAAAACTAAAAAAAAAATCTCGATGCATCACTAAATGAATCTAAGGTCTGACTAATAAAACAACAACTTTTAGGCAAAATTCGGCTTTCGACTTAACATATATTGTTCTGCATTTATTTTTATTTCTTCCTAGGTAAACTACATTGCATAATATATTTTTAATTTCTATTTCACATTTTAATGCTGCAATCACAGTATCGTCAAATAGTTCAATAGTTTTTGGCATCAATCTTGATCTTTATTCATAAATATAGTCTCCTTCTAGAGTGATACATTGATTCCAACAATTCTCTAACAATTTGGTGCTTTTTTTGTAGAATGATTTGTCTTTGGCCTCAAAATACATTACAGTTTCTGATATCACTTCTTCATTGGGGCCAAATCTCTTTCCCTTTAGCATTCTTTTGAGGTCTGCAAACAGCCAGTAGTCACTGAGGGCCAGATCTGAGGAATAGGGTGGATGTGGAAGCAATTCTAAGTGTAATTCATGTAGTTTCATCATTGTTGCGATCGACTTGTCATAGGGTGCATTGTTTTGGTTAAAGGTCACTTTTACTTCTTCATTTGTGACTGCTTTTGGCAGTTTCTTTCCTTCAAACACACCAATAATATGATATAATATTTGCTACTGTTAATTCTTTCTTTCTCAGGAACAAAATTCTTTGCACTTCCTGAAATATGGAGGCCAAAACATTGTCTGCTGATGTTTGCGTCTTTGGTCACTTTGGACGGCTTTCGCCTGCTGCTGTCCACTCAGCTGACTACCAATTTGACTCCAAAGTGAAGTGTTGGATCCATGTTTTATCCCTGGTCACATATTTGCACAAAACCTCCTTGTTGCATTGGAACCAACTGAATCGTCAACGCATTGTTGTTTTTGATCAACTGGGAGCAACCGCAGCACCCACTTTGAACACAGCTTTCTCATTGACAAATGTTCATGTAAAATGGTGAATATACTGCCTTCTGATAAGTTCAGCTCCTCTGCTATCTCACACAACATCAATTTACGGTCAACCAAAACGATTTTTTGGATTTTTTGGATTTTTCTGGTGTTTTCTGAGACAACTGCTGATTTTGGGTGACCTGAATGTTCAGCATCATTTGTGTCTGTATGACCGTATTTAAAGTCAGCATATCACCTCTTAACCATTGTTTTCAATAGAGCAGAGTCCAAATAATACTTATCAAGCCACTGCTTTGGTTGAACAGTAGAAAGCAATGCTTTATCAACATACAAAATTCAGATTTTTTTTACTTTTGAAAAATTGCAACAGTAGCTTCACTTAAATAACTGTAATTTGGAAACTAATAATCTGATTGGGCCCAAATTTTGTCACATGCCATTTTAAGGTTACTACTTTATAAAAATTATATGGGGGCTGGAACTTATTAAGTCAGGCCTGGAACTTATTAAGTGATGTGTTACACTTGTGAATAGGGAGAGCCTAATGTTGTCGCACGATAATGTACTGCCACATGACTGAGAAGTCAACTGTTCAAAAGCAGCATAGCCTGAATTATGAAATTTCATCCCATCCACCATGCTCACCTGATATTTCTCTTGCTGATTATCCCTTATTTAAGCATTTTGATCCCATATTTCTTTACCATTTTGGCAAAACTGTTGAAAAAGTGTTTTTCAGAGTATATAACTCTAAAAAACATTTGTAGCCAATTTTGAAAGATTTTTTTATTCTTTTTGTTAATCTTTTTGACTGAGTAACAACTTGCCAAACACAAATTTAATTTTTCTTGTGAACATCTATTCTGTTGGTGACATGCCTACTGGTGTAATGGGATTCGGCATTATCTGGTATACTATCAAGAATTTTTTAAGTGCTTCTTCACTCACTTTTTTTATTACTTGCTTTTTTTAAGCTCCCTTAAAAGTACCCACAAACTGTTAAACTTTTCTATTTGACCTTGGGTGACATGGTGGGGTAGTAATATGTTCTACTGAGAACATTTTACAAAATTCTTTAAATTTGTAAGCAGTGAATATACCAATATCTGAGACTATGACATCTAGAGAGCCATATTTGGCAAACAGTTCATGTAAAAAAAATTCACTGTAACCATGGAAGTTGTTTTTTTTTTTTTGCACTTACAAATTTCAGGCCACCTAATAAAGCATTTATTGGAGCTGCAAAATTGATGTGCTGTCTTGAATCATGGAGTTTCCTTTTAGCCAATTTTGTAATTTTGTAGTAGGTGATTTTGCTGCCAGAGATAAGAAATTTCATCTTTAAAATTCCTGGATGTTCACCATGAAATTCATTTAATATCAACTTTTGTAATATAAGAGGTATTACTACTCTTTGTGTAAACACTAGTACTCAATCACATAGTAAACACTAGTACTCAATCACATAGTAAACACTAGTACTCAATCACATAGTAAGTAAGCGTTCAAGTCTGGATTTTGTTCTAAAAATTGTCTATCTTTCCTACTTACTTTTAGTCATTTTTTTTCTTTTCTATTTCGAAAATAACATATATTGTTCTGCTTTTAGTTTTATTTCTTCCTGGGTAACTGGTAGTTTGCAAACTACATTGCATAATATATTTTTAATTTCTATTTCACTTTTTAATGCTGCAATCACAGTATCGTCAAATGGTTCAATAGATTTTGGCATCAATCTTGATAAACCATCTTCTTTTCTATGGCCATGTTCCTTCAGAATATAGGCAATTATGGCCTTCTATATCTCCCTATCCCTTGTAGCTCTTAGCACACTTTTTCCTGTTACCCCACCCAAACCCCACTCTGCCATCCACCTTCTCAGGCCTTTCAAATCTGCTACTTTCTCCTGTCTCTCTTTCCCTCTATCTGACCTGTGAGTATCAAATTCTCCAAGCTCTCCTTCATCACATGTCCCAAGAACTTCAGCTGCCTCTTCCTGATGCTCAGTATTAATTTCCTTTAATAATTTAATTTAAATTTTCCTCTCCAAAACCTCATCATTGCTCATGTGCTCGATCCATGATATCTGCAGCATCAGTTTGTAGAACCATATTTCAGTTGCATCAAGTTTTTCCTTCATCTTTGATGATATTGTCCAGCATTCACTGCCATATTGAAGAACAGATATCACATAGCAATCCAGTATTCTCGTCTCTGTTTCTAGTGAAATTTTCCTGTCTCTCAATACTCTGCTCAGCTTCTGGAATGTGTCTTTTGCCATACCAATTTGCCTTTGTATCTCAGTGTTGTACTTTCCACCTTCTGTTAGAACACTTCCCAAGTATTTAAATTTTTTTACTTGCTTGATTTTAGCATCACCAACCTGTAATTGGCATTTCGAGCTCCTCCATTTGCTGATGACCAAATTGTGGCCTCCAATGATGAATCCTGGCATAACATCTAAGGTCCTCAGAATAGTCTTTTTGTACAAACCATCTGCATGCTCTAATTTCTTTGACAATTGGTATTCCATCCTAAAACTGTAATTTAATAAGATGGTATCACAGCATTTGTAATCTATTTACTGTATGCATAGGAATTCTTTTGTTTGAACAAAAAATTCATAATAAATGTTTATGGTCTGTCTGTAAACAAAAATTCTTTCAGTGCATAAATTTGTGAATTTTTTTCACTGTAGATATTGCTAATGCCTCATTTTTAATCTGGTTGTAGTTTTTTTGCTAGTAGTTGCAAACACAAAGCATGTGCTTTCATGTTGTCTTCATCATATTTATGTAAAATTACTGCTCCTGCACCACAGTCACTAGCATCTGAAGCCAATACAATTTCTGTTTTCAGATTGTAGTGCACTAATGATAAGTCTGACATTAGTATTTTCTTGATTTTTTCAAATGTCTTTTGACACTTAACAGTCCAGTTACACTTTATATATTTCTTAAGTAAATTGTTCAGTGGAGCTCACAAATTCTGTATATTAGGTATGTAGATTTGATAATAATTTTCTTGTAGTGTTAGTTTTTGATCCTGTTCCAGTTTTGTGAGGATTCTATGTATTTCTGTATCTTTTTTGCCATTAATCCATGAACAAAAATAATCCTTTAAACATATCTGGAGTCAGCTCATATAATTTGAATCTTTCCACACATTGTTAATGATTCCAGTATATGTAACAAAATTATCATCTTTTTTTGGCAGAGTCATACACTTCCAACAAGTATTAAATAAGGAAATTTTCTTGCTAAAATTTTTAGTCAGCATATTTACTATTTCTTCAAAGTGAATTCCTCTTGGTTTTCTCAGTAGTTCAAAATTACAGTATTTTCTATGTTCTACTGGCACTAACTTTCTCAACAAAAGACTTGCTTTTATTTCATCTTCCCAGTTGCTGAATTCTTTTCAGTAAATAAGCAGAAAAATTAATTCAATCATCTGGATTGTATGTGAATTCAGCTATGGCATTTGCCGTAATGTCAGGAGTGGAAGAAATTGGAAATTTTTCCATTTTTTTCTAAATTATTTCAATTAACTTTTATTAGTTCTGATGTTTAAACAACTACTGTTGTTGCTGTTGTTACTGTTGCTATTTTATTTTTACCAATTGGGCTAATAATTCTTCCATATTTAAGAAAATCTGTTTTTTTTTCTTTACACATAACAAAGAAAAAAATACACTTATATAGTTCTAATTTCTCATTGACACCATTATATGTATACAGCATCAAAAAAGTACTTTTTTTTTACTCCATATGAGTTTTGATTAGTTGTAACCACTGTTATAACTTGATATTAACAGTTATAATATTATGTCTGAACTAACCCCAACAATATTCTAACACACATTATCAGAACTCTCTCAGAACTCTATCACTGAGTTCTTTAAGCTCTTTATTTAAAGCATCTTGCCTAGTTCATTTGTGCTACCAGGGGTGTCTTATTTACTCTACAACACCAAACATGATAGAGGCCAGCATACAGTAGCAAGGAACTTCATCCAAATAAAATATCACTACCATTGTAAGTTTAATTTTCACTGGGTACTTAACTTGTGCCATGCAAAATTAAGTTTAATAAATATGAACAGAAAAGTGTAACATAAACATAATCTGTAGAAATCTGTCAGCTTTTGTACTAATAGCAATTATGTCATCATACATCTTCATATATTTCATAAAGGAAGACTGGAATTCATTTCTTCCTTTGCTTTATCACTGACATACCATGACAGACAAAAAGAGTGAGTGAGTGAAAATATAGGGGTATCAGTCGGTTAGTTAAGTGCCATATGTGATACACACTTTGGACGAACATGTCTCAAAAGAGACATGACTGACTGAGCAAAAGATTATCTCGCAGTACGTTGCCATTACATTCTGTGGTAGACTGGTTGTCAGTCAAGACTATAGAACCCAATCTGTCCTATTATCTAGCCCATAACTGGAGTAAAGAGACAAATTAATATCTTTCCTAAGGGTATTTGCATGTAAGTGAATGCAAAGAATTCAAATGGAATTCGAACTCAGCTCCCTGATTTGGCGTTCTGAGTTGATATCTACTGCACCATAATACACATTCTATAGGAGAGTGGTTGGCCTATTTTAACTGTCCAAGTAGTAACAGTAAAAACATGCTATTCCCATTGTTAATCTTGACATGGTTCAATCATAGGAAGATATAATATGCAAATGTAAATATGTTTTACATATCTGTACATATGCAAATTACGTATAAGAAGATTAAAATAAAAAAAATAAACAAACAGCTGCTGAGTATTGAGAATAATATTTTACACGTACCAGCTACTGTTATTCATGATCTGTTTTTTGTTTTTCCTCTTACAGTGCCAGCATTTTTCTTGAAAAACTAGAAAACAATAAAATAAAGAAAAGTTAAAGGACATCAATATTTGTGTGCATTGGACTGACATTAAGTCGGAAACAGATGTGTTGGACTTCCAAAGTTAATGGGACTGACATCCCTTTTCTTTTATGAAATGTTACTGAATCAATTTTACCCTATTGGTGACAGCTGCGCTTCATAAACACAAACACTTTCCATTGCTTGCTGCTGTCCAATGGACATTGCTTCTGGTTTCTATCTGTAGGAAAATCGCAGCAGACAGATTAAGTGGCCCATGGTGGTACTTCTACTCAACATTGACAATCTCACCACCTGCTGACAACCTCACCCACATTGATTAGTGTTCCGATAGACACAAAATTATAATTCGCTTACTCTGTGGCTGAGAGAATGGTGAACTCCATTACATTACCTTGACAGATGTTGTGATAAAGAAAATTAGATTATATCTTTCTGGCTTTAATAGTCAACATATCATGTTTTGGCAAGATATATTTTTTTAAATTACTTAATGCTGAGAAAAACGTTTTGATAAAATATATAAAACATATGCACATAATATAAATGGAGATAGTGCTTAAAAAATTATCGACACCTGCTCCTAGTTTGTGTGTGTGTGTGTGTGTGCGAGCATATATATATATATATATATATATATATATATATTACACAGAGGTCACTCCAAATGATGTAATGCTTTCTATTTTATTATGACAGTACATGACATCAAAGGCAGATGTTTGTGGTTATGATAGTAGAGGATGAACTTTCCTGTCAATAATCCATAATATTTTTTACTGTGTTACAATGATATAAAAAAAAAAGAAAAAAAAAGAAAAAAAGAGGAAACAAAATTATGTCATTTGAAAAGTAACAAGACACATTCAGGATAGTGCTATTTGCTGGTTGAGAAAAATACGGTATTTAATCCAGCTATTAGAATTAGAAGTTTGTTTTTATAAAGACAGACAGGCACTACCCACTTGGGAAACTAACATAACAAAATTTTTCACCTAAAGTTAGCCATTACATTTTGCACATACAGATCCTCTGGTGATCATGCTTTTAACAAGCAAAGGATGTGCATGAATCTTTTTAAAAACAAAGAAAAGCCTTACATAGGACCAATCCTATTCACTGAACAAGGATAGGATTTACCCAAAAGAACAATTAGTGTATCATTAAATTCACTTGCACATCAGAATATATTTTCCTAGATGTAAAGCATAATAAAGACTATGGTTCTATTCCCAACAGAATACACACACACACACACACATACACACACACACACACACTATATATATATATATATATATATATATATATATAGTTTTAAGGTGTGCTATATTTATTTTTTGTTTTTTTATAATCATATTGCCCTAAGCAAGGCATTTTATTGCCACTGTTTTGCAGGGGGTTACATAGAAGGAAAGTTATGAGAAAGAGTGACAGGTTATAGGGGGTGTCAGGAAGTAGATAAGAGAAGGATGAGAATACTGATGAGAATGGAGTGAACGGAGAAAGAAGTATGAGAGAGAAGATGCAGGTTAGTGAGATAGGAGATGACAATTGGCTTTACATTTAAATTATTGGAGATTATAGCTGTTGGGAAAACAAGTAAATGGAAGGGAATTCCATAGGTGAGAAGTGCGAGAAAATCTTTAACATCTGCATAAAATTTAATTTAATAAAGAATTTTCATTTTTATAACAGATTGAAAACGGATTTTCGCAACTAACTTTTCATAACAAAA
Organism: Ascarosepion bandense; assembly: GCA_037127315.1. Taxonomy (NCBI): domain Eukaryota; kingdom Metazoa; phylum Mollusca; class Cephalopoda; order Sepiida; family Sepiidae; genus Ascarosepion; species Ascarosepion bandense. Next base: position 192,493 of record JBBBDQ010028363.1, on the reverse strand, counting down.
CTTTTTTTTACTTCTGAGAACTAAACAACAGTTTTCCTTGCATTAAATATCAGAAAGCTTGTTTTACGGTTGTTAATATACTATATTAAATCTTCAGTGGTGTCCCTAGGCTTAGTTAATATTTACAAACAGACAGAAGTTCCTTTTTTGCATTTTCACCTAACAGAAGTGTTAAGCAAATTTTTAAAACTTTAAATCCAGGTTACAATTTTTTCCTTTGATTAAGAAGATTTTGAAGACATTTTTCCAGAATTGACTTGATTCATCTTTGTTTTTGTTTTTTTTAAGCAGTTGAACAATACTGCTTCTATTTCTTGTTGATTGCTTAAGTTTATTCCACTTTACTTTTTCCTAATTATCACTCATTTTTCTTATAATTGTTCTTACTGTTGCTTTATTTGTTACCAGGTCTTGCCTTATTTTTGCTTTGCTCTCATCACATTGATGTTTTCATAACTTCCAATCTATCAACCACAGTTAACACTTTTCTCTTTTTAATAACAATATTTATTGTCCCTTTCTTTTATCCATAGTTATTGAGGATAAATCGCATTATGCCTTTGGATGGAATAGAACAACATAATTACTACGTTCTCTTGTGAAATTTACTCCAGATAACTGTTTTCGAGGTTACAGTATTTATTCTATAATCTCCAAAAATGTTGATATCTTCTTGACAAGAGAACAGAAAGCAGTAATGGTAAGTGCAGATTGTATTACACATGTTCACAATTACAACTAATAATGAAACAACTTTCAATATATTTGAAATTATTATCCTAATTGAGATAATAACTGTGTTATTTTGGATCAATTAATAAGCTGTGTGAGTTCAAGAACTGTCCTATTCAAAGCGATGTTAATGGTGTCAGGTTTGCTGTATAGAATTAATAGTGGTAGTAATCATTGGTTGAGTTGCAAGGACAACAACAATTCATGTGAAGGTTTAGTTGTTCACACATTGCAATTGTTTACTAAGCTTGGTTTGATTTTGACACATGGTCATTATTATGTGACACCCAGTGAGGAGAAAACTCACTATACAATAGTAATGGGCAATCAGAATATCTTGCTAGACAATACTTCAAACTGATGTACTCAAAAATTCTATCCACTTGCAGATGAGAAAATCCTGTGTTCCATACTATAGGAGCCAACTACCTCTTGTGTTAGGAGACTACTTTTATATCAACTGATAGGATCCTAAGGCCAGTTCAGCATAGTAAATACTGATTAGTTATAAGAGTTCTTTTCTCTATCAGCATCTGTTTGACAACACATTTGCATTTATATTTTTGTATCAAAAACAATTTCTTTTGGAGGAAATTATTGACAATTAGTCTTTGCTTGAAGTCACTGAAAGCTCCAGTAAAGCATACTAAATATAATTCATATTCTTAATTTTTCTCAATTAATTAGTTCCATATGCCCATGAAAATTTTACTGTATTTTTTGCACTCTACAAAATAACAAACCCAATTTAGCTTTAGTCTTAATCTTTTTTTTTTATTGTTTTTATTAAACTCAATGGTCAAGTCATTTCCTATTTATAAAATTTATTATCCACAGTGGTAATTATCACTAAGCTTAATTACTATCATTGACTAATCACTAAAGTTGGTGGAAAGGATCATAGATAGGTCAAGGATTCTTCCTTGCTTATTCTTATTTTTTATTAAAAAAACAAACAAGCCCAAACTCTGTAATTAGTTGTTAGTGAACCTGCAGTTATCTCTCTCTCTTGCAGATATTTTTCACCATTAATAATTACTCAAAAACTGGTGATGCAATTTTTTGGGAAATGCCACAAGTACACAGGGGGTTACAGGGAGTGAAATTCATAAAAATTGTTGAGTACAGGGAGGATTGAGAAAAGGAGAAAATATAAATGGGATTCAAGAAGAAAGAAGATGGCGCTTGACATTGCATTTAATTTTTTGAAGATTGTATTTATCAGGGAAACAAGTAAACAGAAAGAAGTTCCACAGGTAGGAAGTGTAAGCAAAGAAACTGTTGAAAAAAAGTGGCAGTTGCATTTAGCTATTTCAACAGTAAATGTGTGGAACCTGGATGTACATTTAAATTCATGTAGTTGGGGGAATTGTAATGAAAATATTTGCAGAAAAGACAGAGGAAAACCATGCCATATCAGTGAGAAAGTGACTGAAGTTGTGATACCAAGTCAGGATTTCTTTAGATTTTGTCAAAACCCATGAAATGAATAGCAGGAGTACCAGGCCAGATATGGCAGCAGTATTCAATGCACAAACAAATGATGGATTTATAAATATGCAAGAGGAAATCTGACAAGAAAGGTCTTCTGGCATGACACAATGACCCAATTTTCCTTGCTGTAGATGCAGCTAATGATCTGATGTAGTCACTCCACTTCAAGTCAGTTGAAAATGTCAGGCTATGAAGGTTCTCTTATTGCTTTTCAGGAATCTAGTGTTAGCCATGATGGCATGCAGAAAAGTTTCTCTATGGTGACTAAATCAGAGCAGTTTTGTTTTAGAGGCATTAAAATTTACAAGCCATTTGCTACCCTAATTAATTACTGACTGGAGGGCCTTTTCAAGAGTAGCAACGATGTTTGCTTTGTCATCTTTGACAGATTTTCAATTGGACAAGAGTATATATCTACATGTATACCTACTTTGGGACTGATGATATCAGGAAGATCATTGATGAAGTGTAGGGCCCAAGGTAGAGCTCAGGGGCACCTGTGTTTGTGTGAAAGGCTATGGAAGCAAGGCTACTCAAGACACCCTTCATTTCACAATTTGATAGGAACAATTGAATTAAATCAAACATTCTTCTTGTGATACCATAGACATATAGAAAACCAGAACATTTTTAAAAGAATTTCAAATTTTTTTGTGGGCATATAAATGTGTTGATTTTTGTAAAAATGGACTTCTGTAAATGACATTATCAGAAAATAAAACAGTAAATTTAAAGCCACAGTACCTAAAATCCAATAAAACATTAGATTATGGAAAATATTTTTGTATTTTTTTAAAGATTACTGTGTTGTTCAAAATTATATAAAAAGGCTCTCACATAATATTCCTTAAGAAAATTTTTAAAGATATAATCCCCTCCAAAATATTGGAATGGCAATGAAAATTCCTTTGTTTTTATTGTTCACTGAAGACATTTGGATTTAAGATCAAAAAATGAATATGAGACTAGGGTTAAGGATTTCAGCTTTTATTTCCTGGTATTTAAATTTTGATCTGTTAAACACCTTAAGACATACCACCTTTTGTATCAGATCCCCTCATTTTTAGGTGAGCAAAAGTAAAGGAACAAATAGTCTTAAAGTAAATAACATTTAATATTTGGCTGCATAACCCTTACTTGCAATAACTGCATCAAGCACGTGAGCCAAATTGTTGTATTTTTAATTTGTGATGCTTTTTCATATTTTTAATGCAGCTTCTTTCAGTTTTTGTTTGTTTTGGGTGGCTTCTTTCTTCCTTCAGTGTACTTTTCAGGTGATGGCATGCTTGCTTTATTGGGTCATAGTCTGGTTATTGAGTTGGCCAGTTTGAAACTGTTCATTTTTTTTCTCTAATGGAGTTGTTGGTTATACTGACAGTATGTTTTGAGTTATTGTCCTGCTGCATGATAAACTTCTTCCCTATTAGTCTGGATGTCTTTCTCTGTAAATTGGCAGACAAAATTTTTCTGTAGGCTTCTGAATTCATTTTGCTGCCATCATGAGTTTACATCATGAATAAATATGAATGAGCCTGTTCTAGAATTAGCCATGCAGACCCAAACCAAGACACTTCTTCCTCCATGCTTCATAGATGAGCTTGTAGGCTTTGGATCATTAACAGATTCTTTCTTTCTCCACATTTTGGCCTTTCCATCACTTTGGTAGAGATTAATTTTGGTCTAATCAGTTTATAAAATTTTCTTCCAGCACTTTTGTGGCTCATCTTCTTGAAATTTCCAATCTGTCATTCCAATTTTTACCACTGATCCTTGGTTTGTATCTTGTGATTTTTTTTTTTTAATCATATCACCCCGAGCAAGGCGGTAATGCCACTGATGAGCAGGGGGCTACGTAAGAGTGAAAAGATTGAAAAAGAGAAAGCCGGAAACCACATCCTAAACAGGAAACAAGGGATGAGCCTCTTCACCTGTTCAATAGACATGAGTGGAGTGTAAACCGGGCGATAGTTTAGTCTATCTACTCCAATATATGACCTTTATATTTCTGCCCTCCAAATCTTCTTCAAACAATGGATTGTGAAAACTTCACCTCTGCACTGTGGAAGTTGTTGGTGATGTCACTGACTGTTGTTTTGGGGTTTTTCTTCATAATGTTTCTGTCATCAATTGCTGTTTTTCTTGACCAACTTGTTTTATGTTTGCTCCATCCACCAGTAGTTTCTTTCTGTCTCAGAACATTCTAAGTTGTTATGTTGGCTATGCCCAATATTTGTCCAATTTCTTAGCTTCTAAATGGCTTGCCTTTCTCTCTTAGACAGCTATGTCTTCATCTTAGTTTATTCTTTTTAACAAGAATGGAGTCATTACAGGTGAAACCCAAAGCTAAAGAGTAGTCATTCAGAGATATTTAATCAATCTATCTAAAAGAGATATTTAATCAATCAATCTAAAAGGCAATGACTGAGCAACAAGTAACACTTGTAAGCTACATGTTCCAATAGTTTTGCTCACTTGAAAAATGAGTAGGTTCAAACAAAAGATGGTATAAATTATTTAATACATTTAAATGTAAATACAAAAAAATAAAAGCTGAAATTCTGAAATCTTGCTTTATATTCATATTTTGATCTTAAATCCAATTTTATTCAGTGAAAAATAAAAACAAATTAGTTTTTCTTATTAGAAATATTACATTTAATTTATTAGCTTGAAATTAACACTAAAATAAAAACTTCAAGAAAGATTTTTTATTTTAAAAAAATCATGTAAACTTTAGGTATTATATTTTCTGTGAGACTACCTATATTGTAGTCTTCTGGGAAAGTTTGAATGACAGTTGGCAAAAAAACATATAACTGTTGGCAGCCCAATTCACAAAGTATATTTACAAGGGACTGCAACACCACACAATAATTGCCATGTCACAAACAAATGATATATGCCGTTATGATTTTTGGTTGGAAAGAATTTGAATGTCATGTCAAAAAAAAAATGATCACATTAAAATTGGTTGTCTGTGTTGATATGGATATAAAATTCAAAATCAAATGAAATGATTAAAAGTAAATAATGTTGGTGGGGTGGGATATTATAGTAAACTCAATTCCTTTGCTGATATGAATGATCAGTTTTAAAAAATGAAGAATGCCAATCCAATCCAAATTGGCTAATATAGAACAGTATCTTGACTTTCCAGCTGAATTTCATATTCCCTGCTCAGTGTTTTCACATTGTCGTTTGGTCAGTTAATTCAAATTTCATATCAATTAATGTTTCATTTTCTGATTAATGCTGACTAGAAAATTATGAATACAAAAAAAAATATATGATGAGGTTTCATGTTCACTTAGCATTGCCAAACTTTAATAGAAAACCAAAAGATACTGCTGGAGCACTCTGGATTAGTGGCAATGATAGTTCAACCCCAAACTATGCCTGACCCCATTGACATCATCTGATGAAGTCTTTGCTAGTGCCAGAGGTATGGTTTCTGAAACAGCATATTGTTTTAGACAGCATGGTTATATATATTTCCTCTTGAATTAAGATGTCAGGTTTTTAATTAACAATGCAACTTCAGTAAGCTCTGCCAGAAAAGATAATAAATAAAAAGACCAGAAAAATCCAATTGAAGTTATACCTGAAATTTCTAGACTTTTAGAAAAAATCAACAATGCCTGGTGAATTTGTAAAGTATAGTTGGAACAGTTTAGGTGAGTAATGAAATTTAATCCCTAAAAGTATGCCTAACCTTTGGGTCATTATCTGATGAAAGATTTACTAAAGGCACAGATATTGTTTTCAAAACATTAAATGTATGAAGTTATATTGTCCACAAGAAAATACAGTTGTATGAGGAGGCATTGAAAGGTTCTCAGTACTAACAAGAAGGCCTTTCTAAAATAATTATGACTAGTTTTAATCTGTGAAAATTTCACAGTTTTCTTATTTTAATATTCTGATGAATCTTAATTCTTCAGGTAACTTAAAGTGCATGGCAAATTCTATAATAAAATATCCGTAGAAATTCCCCTGTTGCAGCAATAAATATTTGAACTTAACAACTTTAACAAAATATTGCAATAACAATCATAAATATAAAATTCACTCTCTTCTTTGTTCATATCATTCCTGTTTGCTTGCATTCATTCTCTATCATGTTTACAGATTGCTTGTCTCTCTTCTGCTCATAATCATTCTCATCTTCTCTGACACTCTCTTGTTGCCTCTCTTTGTTGTCTTATTTTTTCTTCCATTACAATCATTTTCACCAGAAATATAATGCATTTACAGAATACATTTTATTTCATTCATTACAGCAAAAGTGTGACATAAGTAGGTAGGAATTACTGTATTGTAATATAAAGACTACAACTGGCTGTGTTTATCACAGCAAGAATTGAAGTACCGATTGGATAAAATGGACAGATGAAAAGTATTTTTCTTAGTTGAAGGAGAATCTACATGAAGACAGCAAAGAAAGACTTGAAATTATTATTTAAAACACAAAAATGCTATAAGTACAATAATACTCTCTCTCTCTCTGTTTTTTTATAATAAATAATATATTTACAGTAATTTTCTTTTTGTTTCATATTTCCTGTTCAATATTTTGTTTAATTTATCATGCGTGTCTGTCTGTGTGTACATCACCTAGTGTTTATATTTTTCATCCATTGTGTCTGTGTATATGTTCATATCTCTTTCTAGAGTTAACAACCATTCTATGTTTAATCTTTTGCATTTGTGTGTGCGTTTGAAAAAACATGACACACGTAGGTACTAAGGTATTAATATATAGATGTCTGGTTAGATTTTGAGAAGTTTGTCAGGCTGAGAACCTTTCAGCACCTTTTCAGATAGAGGGTGTGATGGTTAAATTGTCGCCATTTTATATTTTTAATTTTCTGCATGCACATTGTTTTTGATTTTGTTGACTACACAGTATAGTAGGGTCAGCTAGGAAACATCTGCAAGAAAAAGAGTTTCATAATGCAATTCACTTCACCAAAAATTTGGAAACAGTATGCTGTACTGCTTGGTATTCATTCCAGAAGCTGTAATACAAAAATTTCAGTGTTTAGGTATCAATCTGAGGACAGTGCAGAGAATTCACAAAGTGCTGGATGATATATCCAGTCATCATCATGTTGTTTGTAGTGATCACTAGTGATAGCAACATTATACCTCCATTCCTCTTCCCACAGGGTCTCACACACAATACAGAGGCCTACATAAAGTGCTTTGAGGTAGTTAGTGCTGCTCTGGGTCAAGAGGGTGGTTACTGGAAGACACTTTGTCTGGTAACAGGACTCTGCACAATGCTACAGAAGCAGGATAAACCAGTCATGGCTGTCAGACAATTTCTGCAAAGACATCGTTCCTTATATCTGGCCACCAAACTCTCCAGACTGCAATTCCCTTGATTATTATGTATGTGGTACAGTTCAAGAGACCAACAAAACTCTTTGTAATGATGAACTGAAGGCAAGGATTATGGCAGCATTTTCCAACATAAACAATGAGACTATCCAGGAGAGTTACAGGAGATTCTAAAATCATTTGGAGGCTGTGGCTGAAATCAATAGCTATTTTATTGAATAAATTTACTCTATAGTATTTCAAGATATTTTTGTGTAAATTTTTGTAAATATATCTGTTAAAATGAGATGTTAGTGTTATTTTAATTTTTTGTATAATTTAGACAATTCATCTATCACACCCAGTATATAATAGCTCTGTTCGGTCAATAATGTTTATCTTAATTCCTGACTACTGATAAACATTTTTTTATGATTTTAAATGCAAAGCATACAGATCAAGTACTGAAATTTGCTAAAATAAATTAGGTAAAGAAAGGTAAAATTTAGAGCTTTATCAGTAAACTTATTACTTTATCATCAAAAATATATTTTTAGTATAAAATAATTGTGAAAGCTTGTGGCACTATGATTGAAAACCCAACATAGATAAAATCACACACTGTCCTCTTCTTGGAAATGTGTTTTGTTTTATAATCATTAATAAAGCCTTCAAAAAGGGTCTTCAAAAGCAGCTATCTACTTGACCAAGAGAGAATGAAATTGATAATAAATAAGTGTTAACAATCCAGGCTTATATTAGCAGTAATAGTTGAGACAGAGTTAATACAAGGTTTCTCTTTATTGTCCATCAAAAGAGAGTTAGCAGCCATACATTGTGGGCAAAGAGAGAGAGAGAGAGAGAGAGAGAGAGAGAGAGAGAGAGAGAGAGAATTCTTGCTAGTTAAAGAGAAAAGCTGATATCTTAGTCTGAGATTTCAAAAGTGACAAGAGTTGTCCCAAGTGCTACCTACCTATCTTCCCAAACCATGCAAGCAAGTTAAGTCCTGAATAAACAACAGAATATATTGAAGACAGGGTTTGAGTCTTCACTTTGGCATTTATTTTCACGTTTTATTTCTTTGTGGAAATTTGTATGTAGAATCCTATAATGGTTGATAAGTCTTTGAATAATTCGCTTTCAAACTGACTACTTCAGTGACGACATGAAGCAGTACTCCAAAGATTAAAGTGTTAAGAAATACCATAGCTACTGTACTTGCTGAAGTATCTTGAGATGGGTGACTTTTATCCATCTTGTTGTTCTAGCAAAGCAGCTAAGAATATATTTTGCTGTTGATGGTATATGCCATCATATGTGGTTGCTGAAGACAATGGTCCAGTGATGTCAATATGAACTGTTTCAAATAGTCCAGATAACAGTGAAAAGGCTGTAGTTTGATTCTTAGTATAACTAAAAATTTTGTTATGTTGACAGCCATGACAGCTTCTGACCATTTGACATAAATTTGGTCCTTATTTGGCCAGTAGTATCTTGACTTTATCAACTTTGCTGTTGGATTCAGACCAGAGAGATGTGAGATATTGTGAAATGTAGCAATGATGTGTTTGCGAAAAGATTCTGCAACGAACAGTCTTGGTGTGGATTTGTTGTATCACAAAAGAGGGTTAAATCTTGATAGTTATATGACTTTAGGTTATCCTTGTATTTAAAAATTTCATCTTTGTCTTGTACTTTTGTAGCAGGTAGGTCACATAGGTTAATTGAGACTAAAAAGCTGATTGTGATTATCTTCTCCTTTGATATATATCACGTCTGTGATATATTCAGCAATGATTTAAGATGCCTTTGTTGTCTATCTGATTTGATTAGTGTAGTTTTTTTTAAATGCTAATGATATAATTTGTGATCAGTAAATAATGTAACTTGTCTACCATCTATCTGTGTTCTAAAGTGTAGTACAGCTTGGCAAGCAGTTCTACACTTGAAAAGCTGCAAGTTGTTGGTTATCATAGAAACTCATGCAATTAGTTTCTCAACAGATATTTGTTTTAGGGTTCTAGTAGAGTATGTCTAATGGAGGAGAAGGAGGAGTAGAAGACATTATTGAAGTAGGATTTATTTTGCATGAAGCTTTATCAAGTCATTTATCCCATGGCTTGTATGTCTTTGATTTGGAAGCAAAAGGTATATGATCTCTACAGAGTAGGGTCTTTTGGTTCTCATAGAAGAGTTTGAGTGAATAATAATATGTATGATGTAATGGTTGAGAGGGAAAGAAATTGCGCTCCCTGTGGAATTACGGAACTCGTATTTGGAATTATGTTCATTTTTATAAATTGATTTATTTAATCTGTCAGCGTACCTAGCTCAGATAATGAAAAGACTTTGTGTGGCAGTGACAGCTGGAGCAATAGTTTGTGGTAACACTTGTATGAATTGATGGCAAACAAATTCATCAATGACCCTTATTTTAGATGCTGTAGAAAGTAATTCTCAGAGATAATCTGAAGGTCAGCTAGTCATTTTGTGTTTAAAGCAAGATTAACAAAAATTTCAGTCTTTGTTCTTTTGTGAATCTGAATTACTGCCTTTTTGAGTACCTTGAGCTTCTTTGAAGGGAGTGTGGAAGTTTGTAATTTGGATATGGTATCTGGGGGTAGACAAGATAACACATGGTAGAATTTAGTTTAAGAGCCGGTAATATTACTCAAAGTAAATTAGGTTTTACATATTGTGAACCAACCATTTGAAGCTGTTTACATAAATTCAGGAATTTTAACAGAAAGTGAAGATAGTATGCTGTTTTGTTCATGTAGGGATTTGGATAAAAGAAATGCTTACTTGATTTGTTGTACTCCTTTGCTTCTTTTTTCACAGGTCAGACACTGAAGGTTATTGCAGTTTAAATAATCTTAGATTTTCTTCTCCAGCATTGAGTTATCATTGGTGTGAATGACAGTTGTTTTTATGGTCACCATGTGGTATGGTTGCGGATGTTTTTTTTTTAGTTTTTTTGTACATTGGAAATTCCAAAGTGTTTTTATTTTGTTTTTTCTGTGTTGTTGTCATCAAAAGTGTGGTTGGTTTCTTTTGCATGTCGATTTTTTTCAAATAGTGTGGTGATGAGGATAGTTTTATACAGGTTGGTGATTATCAAATGATATAGGTTAGTTTGTTTTTGTACACATTAGTAGTCACCAAATGACATGGGGTAACTCACATCATACCAGCAAGAATAACTTTGGGTTAAATTTATAGAATTTTATTTATTTTTTGTACTGTTATGTATGTATTTTAGTTAAATTTGTTTTAAGATTGCATGTGATAAAAGGAAGAAAGTCACTTTATCTTATAACGAGCAATATTCTGAGGAGAGGAGATGCATGTCTTTATCCTCTAATAGTAGGTAGTGAATAGAATGAGTTCAGCACTTTTGGCACAAAGTTCATTTTCAGGAAGAAAAAGTTTTTGTTACCTTGTAGAAAAACTTTTATTATTTTGGTTTTATTTATTTTAAACAATGTTTTAATATATTATTTAATTTATCCAGTTTAATTTATGATTTTCATTATTATTATTATTTTATACTTTTACTTATTATTGATTATAATAATATCCCTACAGTCTTCCCTTCCTATTCGTGGAAGAGCATATGACTGGAGAAAAAGGCTGGGTTATGTCTTCACTTCGTTCAGGAAAATTGTTCTCTTGAACTACATCAATTTGCACTTCTGGATTGAGACAACCATGAAGAGAGTGAATGCCCATTTGCTGTCCTCTGTTGATGGCGAAACATTCTCTCATATAGGGTTTCATTAGTAGCTGTACACAGCATGCTCCAGACGCAATGAAGAACCTGGGAGAGTACTGTCTCTCACATCGAGGCCTAGAAACTTTGCAAACACAGAGCAAGAGATATGGTTCACCAATTTATCTCATTGTAATGATCTATTAAACTATTCCCACACAGATGATAAATAGTTAAATGACTTCTAGCCATACCTAGCGTGTTTAAAAATAAACCAAAAATTAAATAGAATTTTAACAGAATGTACTTTTATCCTGATTGAAGTTAAAATTTAGGTGTTTAGCAACTTCCATAAATTTATGTAAATTTTCATTGTGCTCAAATTGAGTTCAGCTACATATAGTTATATTGTTGATGTAAGCATAAGTGCCTTTAATGTTGTTATCCTTAATTATCTGATCAATAAGGCTTTGAAAAGCCACAACCTCATTTGTAACCCTGAAGGGGACCTGGCAGAACTGATAAAGTCTACCATTTGCTTCAAAAACTGTAAAAGGTTTATCTTTTCTTTTATCTGAATTTGGTGGTAGGCACTTCACAGATTAACCAAACTAAACACATGGTACTTTGATATATTTTCTATTAAATCATTGAGATTAGGTAGAGGATAAGCATCTTGCATAGTAAATCTATTAATGATTTAAGTATAGTCAACCACTAAGCATTTCTTGTGATTTTGACCAACAGTAACTAATACTTATTCTCTCCATGGAGATAAACTAGTTTCCAAAATCTTCAATTCTTTCAACTAACACCTGTTTTACTTCAAAGTTAATAAATTTAGTATTAGCTTCAAAATATCTCCTTGATTTGATAGGTATAGACTTACAATTGGGAAAGACATTATCAAAAAGTATGGGATTAGGAGCCTTTATTGTAGTCAAACTGCATACAAGTCTAGTTTCACAAAAATAAATTTTCACTTTAGAATATAGGCTCAGAATGTCATGCCTGATTATTACATCAGAATATAAGTTATCAAGAATAATTAGTTGTACTTCATTATATGTGTGATCACTAATGATAACATCTGCTATGTAGTTCCCTACTACTTTAGATTCTAAATTTGCAGCTGCCATAGAGATAATTTTGTTAGTGGGGAGAGGTTTCCACTTATACATTTTCACGAGTGAATGACATACAAATATCTGGGAGCTGCCAGTATCAAGTAGTGCATTCACTACTTTGCCATTTATTTTAGCTGGTAGAATAGTTTTCAACAAATTAAGGGGTATGGTTGCCAAGGTATTGCAGGTAGTTGCTGAATAAGTAGGCCCAATTAGATTTTAACTTACAGACTTAGTGTCTGATTTTTTCTCAGGATTTGCATATAGCCTCCCTAGCTGGATTTTGTGAATGGAGGGTATTTTCTGAACTCACAGAAGAAACACTTAGCCCTTAAAGTGGCTGCAAGGGTTTGGTCAGAAAAGGTACTGTTAATAATAGTATCAGAGGCAGCTGCATTAATTGTGTAGTCAAACTTTGTATAAGTGTCAGACTCCTTTTTGGCTACCTCTAAAGAACATGTCTGCTGAAATGCTATCTCCAAGTCTAAGGTTTTGTTCACTAATAGATGCTGGTGAGTGTAGCTGGAATATATCTCGTTAATAAAGGCATCACTAAGAAGCTTGTTTTTGCACTCTTCAGTTGTATAAGACTGAAAATTGCAGTTCTGTATCAAAAGCCTTAGGTTTTTGAGGTACTGATCAAGGCTTTTGTTTGAATCTTGTTTGTAGTTAGAGAGCAAATGTTGAACAATTATCTCATTCTTATGCTTAGCATAGAGCTTTCTGGGTGTTTATACAAGTTTTCTCTTATAGATTGATTCTTTAACATGTTTGTAAATCACCAGGAAATAAAAGTTAATTAGTACATGTAATCTGGTTTTACTGTCAATAATAGTGCTAATAAATTTACAGAAAGTTTTAAACCAATGGTGCCATTGATCTGCATCATCACTTGCATTAGGGTTCACCTCACAATAACAGGGTTTCAGATATCTTTCCATAGTTTATGTTGAATAAATTTTTGTGAGCTAAGAAGAAAGTGTTTAGGTTTATTCAACATAGAATGTTGCTGGATTGTTAATAGAACTCTTCTACAATTAGACTATGGTTTTTATAAGTTTTGTTAGGAGTAGTATCAGTAAGTGGATGTGGAGGGGAATGTAAAATAGTAGTCACCATGAAAAAGCTGAGAGAGAGAAACACTCAAGGAGTTGAAAGAATGAGGATTATTCAAGAAGCTGGGAGTGAGAGAGAAGGTATTTAAGAAGCCAAGAGAGAGAGAGAGAGAGAGAGAGAGAGAGAGAGAGAGAGAGAGTTACTCAAGGAATCAAGAGAGACTACATCATTCAAGTACCTGAGGGAGAGAGGGTGAGCCACAAGGGAGAGAGAGAGATAGGATTAATGAGATTAAGAAAAAAAAATGAATTAAATTTACCCTTCCAAACAATTATATTGATGATAAGTAAGTAAAAAATGTTGATAGAAGTGATACAGTGTGAAAGCCTCTAAGATGATCTTTGACCACCAAGAAATCAGATCTATGATAGAAAACTTGAAACACATACACACACACTAAGTAACATCTGTGGGTATGTGGTTGGTGTGTGTGTGTGTGTGTGTGTGTGTGTGTGTGTGTGTGTGTGTGTGTGTGTGTGTGTGTGTGTGTGTGTTGACATAATCAATGCATATTGATCTGTAAATATTCAATTGGTGGCAAAAAGCATTTAACAAAGAAGTAATGTTCCTCATTCAAGATTCTATTGATTAAGACATGTGTCTGTCACATGTGCACAAAATTTATTAACACACACAAACTCATATATATATATATATATATATATATATATATATATATATATATATATCCTCCTTACCCAGTGGGTCATTGAGATACCTCTGACAATCTACCAGCTGTGGTAAATGTTTGTCAATGATGTATGTCTTTGCTATGTTATAACCCAGCAATGCCCTCCTTTTTTTTTTTTTTAACCAGGTTAAACATTTAATACTTCCATTCCCCACAGCAACAAGATGTGTGGGGTATCATAACAGTTATCAGAAGGAAAAAACAAAATCAGCATGTCAAGGTTCAAGCTGCTCTCAGGAAAGAATGAACCTACTCCTCATTACACTTTGTCCCTAGGCGAGCAATCATAACAAAATAAATGTATCACTGCTGGCATAAAACAAATAACCTAATGGACAATTTACTCTCCCATAAATATCATACTACTAAAACAAGAGTAATGCTAAAAATCTCTTATATCCATTGTCAACCTTGACAAAAGTTGAGAAAAAGTTTATATATATATATTTATGTATCAAACAGAAGTTCCATATGTGCCTCAAGTCGATTGATTGACAGATTGCTATATCTGACTAGTCTAATGAAAATAACCATATTTTTGTTTGCTGAACTGCTAGGAGCCACAAGTAATCAGTATTTTTCATTTACACAGCTGTTCTCTGAACTGAACATTAGCTGTGTTTTCATTGTTTTCTTTTTATGTTTTTGTCAGTTTGTTATTTAATCTGTCTCATAGCTGGGGTAGTTATATATTTCTCCCATTTCTGCAAGTGATCAATATTTGAATCCAGTTAATTTTTAATCCAGTCCAACTTTTGAATATTGATTATTAGCATAGGTAGGTCATTGCCCTTTTAAGACTGGTGCAGCACTATCTTTCTACTCAAGTTTTCTTCAATTTGGAAATGTACTCTAAGTGTAGTAAATCTTAACACTGTGTTTGTTTTTGGCTTATCTTCTGACTGATAGAGTATCAAATGTCTAGCAGATGCAACCCATTCTGTTTACTCTCATTTTGCCTTGTGTCAGACTAAGCTAAGCAATAGATCTGTTTATAAGCATTTGCCAAAGAGTAATATTGAGCAAAATATTGCAAGTATATTAAGTTTGATCCTTGTAGAGATGATCAATTCTAGAACTTTGTTCTAGACTGAGTTAAACTTAACAAATTAAACAAGGAGAACATAAAGCCCATTAGGAAAATTTATTATTAAATGTGCACAAAAGTTTCCAGTGAACAAAATAGTTTTCAACTATACATTCAGTCTTTAGTTTAAAAACACAGGACTGCTTGAATCTTGTGTGTACAGCTAATATGTATTTTAAATATTTCATTTCAGATTTAATAAGCAATATATGATAGACCTTTGAAGTAACTAAGATGGAAAGGATGAATAACAAGTTTAAGAATTTTGGCCATTAGGTAAGTAAGTCACATAATATTGATTAAAATGATTTTATTGATTTATAGTTTCATTTTAAAGTACTATTCTAATTTCATTATAAAAAGTAAGACAAGTAAGGTTAATTTTTTATTTTGATTTAGTTTTTTTATTTTTTCAGGAGTGGAGAGCCAACCAGAAAGAGGTTAAAAATATCAAAGATAAATTTTGATGTAACATATTGGTCTCAATTAATCAACCTGTCCCAAAATGGAGTTTGTGAGCCTGGATACACAGAAGAATTTTCTGATTTTGAACTTCTGGAGTCTTCAATGAGTGGTACAAAATCAGAGTTAACTGATTTAACTTCACACTCACAAAATGTCAAAAGGGCAGTAAAATTAACAACTGCAGCTTCCCAATTGGTCTATGGAACTGAAGCAGGGCATAGGCACATCATTACAAAAGTTTTATGCCATGAAATGAGGCCTTCCTTTGCTTCAAAGGGCTCTTATATAGAGCAGTTTAATATGATGTAATAATAAAAATTGCTATTATTCTCACAACATTCATTTTTTGTCATGTCTTTTATAACTTTATGCTTTACAATTATTATATAAAATAGAAACTTCAAATCCCACTTTTAATAACCAGTAGAATTTTAGAGTGTTCAAATTACAATGGTAGTTTATATTAAAATAATCTCTTAATTTGTTCCTAGCAAAGTTCATATTTGTTTGCTTTTGTTTCCTTGATAACAAAAACAAATTGATGTATCTCAATTAATGAGGTAAAATTAAGCTTATCTGAGCTGTTGGGGTTGGGGTGAGAGGTTATAATTTCATTTTAATTGCTACTTTTTGATATATTGTATTCATTTCATTTGAATAACATAACTTAACAAACTTTCCTGGATTTAAATTATAAATTTTTTAAGCAATTTCATATCTAAATACATGAAAAAAAAGGATTTTCAAGTGCTTCATATTAGATGATCTTTTAAACTAAATGCTCAAAAATTAATGCAACTTACAAACCTACTTTTTGATGTCAGTACTTATACCAACACCCAACTTTCACGGGGTGATTCTTTTTGATATTCAAAAAAATTGAAAATCAACCTACCCTAGTGCACACACACACACACACACACACACACACACACACACACACACACACACACACACACACACACACACACACACACACACACACACACACACATATATATATATATGCAAGATGACTTGATAAAACACAATAACAAATCCATGTTATAATTTCTGAATATATATATATATATATATATATATACTGTAATGGTTGTCACAATGTTTTTATAAATTCATAGTATCACTACACAAAAATTTTCATGTTTCGAAGCCAGCCCATTATGTTGTTGGCTTCATCCTCAGGTGATTTTTTAGAAATGAGAATTATCTAGTTGAAAAGCCAGTTTATTTGTGTTGGATTTGTGTTTTTTTTTGGGTTTTTTTATTTTGGTGTAAGAGGGGTTGGTCTGTATTTTGAGTTCTGTTGACTTTATTAAGGTCTTAGGGTTAAGTATAACGCTCTACATTTGTATCGAGCACTCTTTATAAAAGTAAATGCATGAACAAAAGGTTAATAAACCTATGAGTTCAACAACTTAGTTGCAAAACTATATATATATATATATATATAGATATATACTTAAATATATATACATGTACAGATATATATATACATATATATATATATATATATATACATGAATTTGTACATGCATATATATATATATATATATACATATATATACATGCATACATATATATATATGCATACATATATATATACATATATATGTATTCACATATATATACATATATATACACATATATATTCACTTATACATGTATATATACATATATATATATACAGATATATATATATATATATATATATATATATACATATATATAAAGATATTTGTATACATATATATATGTATATATATATATATATATATACAGATATGTATATAAATACATATACACATAAATACACACATATATATATTCACATACATATATACATATACAGATCTGTCTACAGCTGACTATTTATGCTCTCACACTCTGATTGAGCACTCTGGAAGAATGGTAGATTTTGAAAAAACATTAGCTTCTTTAGCATCTACTCATTGTTCATTCAGTAATGAATTAGCACATTCTCACTATTGGCGTATGAACACATGGTATATCACACGCTATAAGTCTGCCTCCTTCTACCAAGCGCCCATAGCTCAGAGGTTTCTCGCTGACTGACGCCAATTCAGTTGGGTTTCAATCTTGTGTAAAAAGCAATCGGATGTCTAACTGTACTGATGAGCTGTGATACAGTGAAACAAATCTGTCTACAAATGACCATATATACAAATATATACATATATATATACATATACATATTTATACACATATACATATATATCTATATATACATATTTATGATAAATTATGCTTTAGAACATGTACCAACTATAAACTACTACAAAATTGTACATTTTGTTTCAACTTTGAAAGAAAAATTTCTTATCAGGTAGTTAGTAATGGTGGTAATATACATTATTTTTGAAAAGAAAATTAAAAAACTCATTTCTTTTACTTTTGGAAAACTTTTCATACGAGGTAAAAGGATAAAGACAAGTGGGGGAAAAATAAGGAATAGGGTAGAATGATGAGAAAGCAAAAAGAGAAATCAAATAAAGAGGAAAGAATGAGGAAAGACACAGAGGAAATGAAAAGCAAAATGGAAAACAAGATAGAAAGAAGAGATTGGAAAGAGCCAATGAAAATGGCTCAGATAGAAAGAGACCCTAAATGTAAGCAAGAAGTAAAATATAGACAGATAAAGATATCAGTTTGGACTTAACAAAGAGGAAAAAGTAAGAAAATGCACAGAGGAAAGAAAGTGGTGGAGAGGCAACAGAAGTGGCAAAAATAGAAATTTCAAACTTTGGCCGGAAGTGAATTGCAGACATCTACATTCGTTCATTACATTGTATAAAACTAAATCCTTTAGCATTTAAAAAAAAAAATGATGAAATCACATACACAAACAAAGGAATTATTCAAAAGGTGCAGATCAGAGGATATTTAAAAATACAAAATGAAAATATAAATTCGTTAGTGATAATATAATAAATAGGAGAAGTAAAATAATTTTTAAAAAAAATAAGAATTAAACTTAAAAGTTAAAATTAAATTAAATTTTTGAATTTTAAAATTTAAAATATAAATAAATTATAATTAAAACATAATTAAAAATAAAAAGGAAAAATTAATAAAAATTAAAGGAAAAATTAAAATTAATGTTAAAATTAAAAATAAATTAAAATTTAAAGCAGTAAATAGAACATAATTTGTAATAGAAAGCAAAGATAAAAATAGAGAATACATAACCTACAAAGAAAGATCATATAGTTAAAGTAAATTATCAAGATAGTAAGATTAATACTGTAAAATGTTTATAATTACTGGAGTTTCAAACCTTAGATTGTATAATCCTAGCAGGATTGTAAGGTTAATTCTTTAATGTCTACAATTTACTGTAGTTTCATGCCTCTGATTCAGTAATATTTCACTCTTCAAGTATTTAATAATTTCCATTTTTTTCTTGTAGACAAAGGAAACATGGTTCATTTACTAATCTATATATTCTAGCATGTTTGAGAATTTTCCATATAACTTTAGGTGTTTTATTTTCTTCTTTTAACTCCCAAAAACATTTAGAAACTAATTTCATATTTTGTTTATCCTTATTAGTAAAAGATGAGAGATGATTGTAAAAATTGAAATTTAACATGTCTGGGTTTCTGCGGTAAAACTTTTACTAAACTATCACTATGAATCTTACACACACCATTTTTTGAGGTCTTTTTAATTCCTACCCCACTTAATTCCTCCCATTGGCTGACCTTGTTTTTATTTGTTTATTTATTTTTATTTATTTATTAATTTATTTTTTAAATCTCCTTATCTATATATTACAAATAAAATTAATCACATTTTCCTGCCTGATAATGGTGTTTTAGCATCGAAACTTTATAGCTATCAAGTTGCAGAATGCCTTTATTATAATAATAATAATAATAATTACCATATATATATATATATATATATATTTGAGCACTCTGGAAGAGTGGGGGAATTTGTAAACAGTAGCTACTCCAGCATATACGCATCGCTCATTCGATAATGAATTGGAGCACTCTAGCTATTGGGCGTGTTTATACGTGCTAAAAAGCCTGCCTTCTTCTGCCAGACACTCGTGGCCTAGGGGTAGAATTACCGACTGACACCGATTCGGTCGGGTTTCGATCCTGGGTTAGGAAGCGAACGGAGTCTAAACCGTACTGATGAGCTGTGATACAGCGAAACAGATCTGTCTCTGGATGACTATAGTATATATATATATATATTTGTCTATATTTCTGAGATGAGATAGTATTTACATTATTTACATTATTTGGACTATTGTCCTCATCTTGGTTGCCATTTGCACGACGTCTCGGCCGTTGTACACTCCAGCCTTCTGCAGCAAGTGCTAAGAATTTTGAACTGACCCCTTTATTACAATCACTGTGGTATATCATTCTCATTCCTTGTGCAAAGCCTCTTTTGGTAGTCATGAGTTATCTCCCTTTAACCCAACTCTTCACCACTGGTAGCCTGGTATTTAACTCACAACTCTTTGAGTCAAGTCAATGGTATTAACCAACATCTACATCCACTGAGCCATGTGTCCTTAAGGACAACTGAATTTCTGGGACTTATAAGTCTAATGTAACCATTCAGTAATCATTTTTTTACCAGAGTTCATATTGTAATTTTTGGTGTTAATAGTTTTCTATAGTATTTTTTTAGCAGAGTTCATATTGCAATTTTTACTGTTAATGGTTTTTCTCTGGTATTTTTACCAGAGCTCATATTGCAATTTTTGATAGTAGTGATTTTCTCCGGCACTCTGTATTACTGGTTCCCATATTGTATTCATCTCTATGCTTGGTTGGTTTAGGAGAATTTCATAACCTAGCATATGCACTGATTCCTTAAGTTTACTTAGTTTTCAGTGGTGTTATCTATTATTTCAACTTCATCCCATTTCTCACTTCATATGTAGACAGCTACACCTGATTTTTCTATCTTCCCTCATGTTATGATATTGCAATGTTCTTATAGCCTTACCTTAAGGGAGCGGCTGGTTTCTCCTTTATATTTCCATCCACAGTTACATGGAATGGCATACACAAAGTCCTTAATCATGTACTCCTCTGTTGTAGGGGGGTCTTACTCAGAAGAGGTACCTGCGAAGTGTAGAACCAATTATGAAGATTGTCCTGATGTCATATGGACCATAGATCCTTTGTATTTACTCTGACAACCCCTTTACATAGAGTAGACAGAATGAGGCTGTTTTCTGAGAGTTGCTATCCTCATGCACCCTCCCTTCCATGTTCATTGAAGTTGTTGTTATGTACCCTAGATAATTGTTATGTCATAGGATACTGCTTATATTGACCATTTCCTGTTCATATGTCACTGTGTCGCTGCTTATGACTTTTGCTCAATACTGCAGGCAGCAGACGATTCCTTTCTTTACATTGTATGGGTGGTAAGAGTTGAAGTTCAGGTATTGTCTGGTGAATGTTGGGTTGTGGTAAATGGATGTCTTGAACCCCACCCCTCTGTTTGAGTTATTAGCACATCCAGGAATGCCTGTTTGTTGTCAATCTCTTTTTCCATAGTGAACTGTATTGATGATCTTATTGAGTTCACATGATCCAGTAGTGTCTCTACCTCCTCCTGGTATAGCCAGAAGGTATCATCAACATATCTCAGCCATAGAGTTGGCTTTAGAGCTGTGGATTCTAATGCCATCTCTTCAAAGTATTCCATGTAAATGTTAGCCAGTGATGGTCATAATGGCAAGCTCATTGCTAAGTCTTCATCCTGCCGATATATGTCTGATCCCAATTCAAAGTACTTACAATTCCCTGTTATTGGCTAGTTTAATTTTACTTCTCTGCAGGGCTACCCTTTTATTTAGGCCTTGTGTCTCCCCTACACATATTTTTTGCGCATTCAACACATTTTAGAGCACAAATTACGTTTTTAGAGTTGCAGCTCTGATTTGTTTTTATTTCGAATGTAAATGTGTTTTCGAACTTGAAGTGATTTCCTTCTAGTATTATGTTGCATACTCCACAGCTTTTTTGTTGCATTTTGTGACCCAGCCAGTTTTGTGTGTTATTCAAAATTTGATGAGGTTAGTATGTTTTTTTTAAATTTTGGGGTTGACGTTTGCTTTTAATTATTTTTAGTTGTCTTTAATATTTATTTTATTTTATCCTTTTTGTTGAGTAATTCTGTGTCTTTTTATCTTTGTAATTAATTCTGGTTTGATTTGTTGTGTGTGGAGACATATGCAAGAATGTTGTCTTCTTTCTCATGTTTTATTTGTTTTTGAGATTCCAAAAGAGATTCTAATAGATTCTTTCTTCTGCCAGTTGGAAGCCCTTGTTTATTAGTGGATCATCGTTCATCCTCATATTTGTAGTGTTTTTTATAGTTTTTCTAGGCATATTTTACGAAGCGTTTTTTCAGCTACTGTTGTGCAAATTCATCGTGTTATGGAGTAGGAGATAGATTTTAGACAACTTTTAGGGTGATGACTATTGAAATGAAGGTATTGTTGGGTGTCTGTGGTTTTATGGTAAATGTCTGTGATGATGTAACTGTTTTTTTTTTATAAGTATGTCTACATACTTTAAAGAAGACGTTCACGGCTTCTCGCACTTTTTCTTATATATATATATATATACACAAAAAAACATATATATTTAATTGGAGTAGATAGACTAAACTATCGCCCGGTTCACACTCCACCCACATCTATTGAACAGGTGAAGAGGCTCATCCCTTGTTTCCTGTTTAGGATGTGGTTTCCGGCTTTCTCTTTTCCATTCTTTTTACCCTTACGTAGCCCCCTGCGCATCAGTGGCGTTACCGCCTTGCTCAGGGTGATATGATTAAAAAAAAAATAAAAATAAAAATAAAGTAGGCTATGATGTTTTTGACCACCTTTGATTATTGCAATTTTGGCTTGTGTAATAACGTGTGCCTTCCTCGGCGTCCATCAAATTCTCAGGCTTGCGTAGATATGTGTTGCGTGAGTCAACTGGCCGTAAGTTAACTTCACCTGAGGTGTTGATGATCTGTCGAATCTCTCACTTCCCCTGCCACGTTGTGATTTCTGATCTCAGAGAACGGTCGTCTTGTGTTGTACACGGCGATAACTGCAATGGAGAGACGGGGTAGGTGAACAATTCAGGAATAAGGGAAAACAGACAAGAACAAACAAACAAAAATGAAGAGACAGCAGCAATAGCCAGTCTGTGTGAACTAATGATTATATTCGTAACTTTTTTTACAGCAACAGAGAGAAAAAAAGAATTAATAAAAAGTAATAAAAAACACAACTTTTTTCAAGGTCCATAAATTACTGCCTGCTACTATGTCTAACCATCACTAGAAGTAAAACAGTCACTGTCTCGTTATGCTACCCTTTCTTTTTCTCTCTGCTTAGCAACGGTGGATGTGCCTGTTAGCGTAGAGAGATTTTCGCAACTTAATGTTCTGAGCTGGACCTTTTTTCCACCGTGTCTCGAGTGAATCTCTCCTCCTCCCAAATCCGTGTGCTCCCCTGCCGAAAATCGTTCGATCGCGGAAGGGTGGTTGGGAATCGGGATATTTTTCCAAAAGTTTAATGTCAACCTCGTGTATCTGGCTTGAATCACCCGTTACGATTTCGTACCAACATCTGGTGGCCTGAAGCTTTGGCGACAAAGGTTTGTTGATTTTGTACATTCACGTGCCAGTGTTAACTATAATTCCATCTCATCGGTGCCGCCAGCCAAAAGGTCAACCCAAGTCGTCCTCATCGACTCTCCAAGGAGAAAGGGAGAGAAAAGAAAAAACAAACAAGAAAGAAAGAAAGAAAAAGAGCCCTCTCCTCCCGGCGAAGCGGACTCCTCACTTGGTTTATGTTTATTTTCTGTTACATAAATCAATGCCACCTCGTGAGTGCTCCGTGTCCCGCCCCCCTTTCCGCTGGCCACCCCCAGCTTCCACTCCTTCCTCTCTCTCTCTCCTAGCTCCTCCCAAGAAAAAGCAAAAAAATGCTCACACATCGAGACCCCCCCCCAATCATGCACCTCAGGGCTCGAATCCATGGTCCATCGACACCACTCCAACGTGTTACAAATGTCTATTCATTTTTTTAGAACTACCGTGTACTCTCATGTATGAACGATAGTTAACATGTCTGTCAATGAAAGTTCGTGGAAGTAAGAAAAGTAGTAAATTTCAACGAGAGCAAATAATAGCATCAGTGGCATCAGTGCGGCAAATCATATAGAAAGAGTGCGAGGTTTTTACAGGTTAATCATCAATATTATCAAAAGATTTAATGAAGTAGGCCATTGTTATGTGGAACAACATTCAGAAAGACCAAACATCGTGTCTGACGAAATGAAAAGGGCACTGAAGTGGGAAATCATTTGAAACCGTTGTCAGAGCGTCAAAGATGTCGCCAACAGCATAGTAACGTCGCCATATGCGTTAAAAGACTCTGTAAAAATTGGATTATCAAAGAAGCGTTGCAAAAAAGAAGCTCTTGAGTTCAGAGGTTAACAAGAATAGGCATAGGGACTGGATGAGAGAATTCGAAAGCAAAGATTATAAATTTTGGCACTCTGTAATTTGGTAATTTCTGCCAATATATAAATTCGAGACAGGTTTATGTTTGGAGAAATCATAATGAGACTTACGACACTGAATGTCTGCAGGCGTCCGTGAAACATAGAAAGATTGGAACAATAGTATGAAACTTCGTCTGAGAGGAAAATATGACCTGATTCTTGTTGATGAACAGTTGAATGGACAAAAATATTAGAGAAAAGACTACTCCCACTATTTGAAACCAATCAGACTGAAAAGAATGTCTACCTTTTTTAAGAAGATGGAGCACTATGTGTTGCATCCCCGAGGTGGCAGTACGATACCTGATGATGTGTGCTGAAATATCTACAGTACAATATCCGTGCGAATTGATACTAGGTACAAACAAGACAAACACAGATAAGACAGAACAACAATAATTAGGAAGAAAGGTGAGATTAAGTTGCTAGAGTCGCAGAGAGCACATTTCAATAATAATCAACAATCAGACAAAAATTACTGCCTACTTTTTCCCAGACGAGACTCTACCCTTTGGCAGAGCCTCGTCTGTGTTCCTTTCCGTCTGAAAGCAAAGAGTCTGACAAAGCAAACGACTGAAACATGCAACCGATCCCTCCAGACTGTCAATGACACTCCGGATTATTTATGACCTTCCCACATGGGTAGAAATCTGAGGTAGATGAGGCACAAAGCCAATTAACATGGGTAAAATTGAGCCCGTAAGTTCAGAGAAAAATTATTGTCTGCTTTTTCCTGGACGAGACTCTGGGTTCATCTCCGCCTGAAGGCAGGGAGTCCGACAAAGTGAATGACTGATGCACGCAGTAGACTCTCTCAGATTGTAAATGACACTTCGAATTTCTGACTGCTATTAATCTTTAATTCTATAGATATTTCGGACCAAGGACCATTCAATCATTGAGAGCGCTAGAAAGTTCTGATATGAATTCAACAGAACATATCTGGAAGCACTTGACCAAAGAATTTTAAGAGCATGCATCCAAAATAACATCAGTGGCAACGATTAACGAAACATTGCTAAAGGAGTGGCAAAATATGGATCAGATGATTGTTGATAATTCGATCAAATCCATGAAAATTCAAATACAAGCACTGAAACTAATACACGGAGGATCTATTCCACACGAGTTCCAAATAAATAATTTTGAAATTGGATAGAAATTATATCCACTGGCTAAAAGGTTTTTAAAGACCACTATATATATATATATATATATATATATATATATATATATATATATATTTGCTCTGTAATATTTTATTACATGGAGCTCTCTTCCTGTATCATTTTTTAATATTAAAATAAATTTTTAATATTAATTAGGATCGGGTTTTTGGGAATTTACCTTCCTGCTTTTTTCCCTTGAAAAATTAATTTCTGAATTAAAATAAAATATATATATATATATACACACATATACATACACACATATATATATTTACTCACATACTATGCACACACACATAGATACATACATATATATTTATACACATATACATTCATATCAACACACACATACATATCTATGCACACATACATAGATATACACATACATACAAAATATACACATACATATACACGCGTACATATATATACACACATGCATATATACACGCATATACATATAACTATTTACACATATATACACACACTTATATGCATATATCTATATACACACACACATATATATATATATCTACATACTCACACATATCTATATACACACATATCTTTATACACACACACACACACAGATATATATATATATATATATATATATATATATATATATATATATATATATTGAACGCTGTTCTAATAACTGGACCGATTTTAAATGTGAATTAAGTTAAACAATTACGTTTTAAATGTGAATTAAGTTAAGCAATTTCAACCATGAAAAGATTAACAATGGAACAACGTGTTAAAGTTATCGAAACCTGTTACAAAAAGTAGAAATGCATTTCAGGCACTTCGTGATTTTAGTGAGAAAGCCCATTTTTACCTTCATGGATTGGTTAATTAGCGGAATTATCATATTTAGCTGATGAAAATCCAAGGCAGTTTGTTGAAAAGCCACTGTATTCACAAAAGGACACTGTTTGGTGTGAATTTCTTTTAAGCGGAATCATTGCGCCATATTTTTTCGAAAAAACACTGTTACAGTGATAGGCGAATGATACGGTGCCATTATAAACAACTTTTATGACTTGAATTGAATGTTATGGATGTCAAAGATTTGTGGTTCCAACAGAACGGCGCCGCATGCCACACATTATTGAATGAGAAGTTCCCAGGTCACATTATCTCTCAAAATAGTGATGTCAATTGGCCACCATGATCGTGCGACTTAACGCCTTTAGATTTCTTCCTTTGGGATCATCTCAAAAGTGAAGCCTATGCCAACAAGCCAACAACAATTCAACAGCTGAAGAATGATATAATGAGACATATTGATGAGATCATATCATAAATAAACGCATACACACACACACACACACACACACACACACACACACACATATATATATATACACACATATTTATACATATATACAGGCATAAATATATATACATATATACACACACGCATATATATATATACACACACACATATATATATATGCACACGCATATATACATATATATATATATACATATATGCATATATATATATATATATATATATATATATATAGATATATATATATACCCACACATACATATATACACACATATGCATGTATATAAACAAACACATATATATATGCATATATGTACATAGATATATATATATTTGCACATACATAAACACATATGCACATATAGACACACACACACACACACACACACACACATATATATATATATATATATATATATATATATATATATCCCCACTAAATCACTGAAAAAATATAGTATTCATGAAAAAGGCTCCAAACTTAAAAAAACAAACTTTTTCCAACAAAATGTTCATTTTTATTAAGAGGAATAATCAAATTATGTTTTAATTTTTTTTTAAATTTAATCCTTTCTAACGCTTTCAAGATTTTGGTAAAAAAAAATCTTGTTTTGATTTTAGTTAGCGGGTAAACCAAATCGTTACGAGAGTTTACAATGGAAACGTAATATTACATAAGTCAGGGTGTTTTTCCTGTGACGAACACATTAATTTTGAAATTATTGCAAAAATCAAATAATTATCGGATTTTAATGAAACTTTCAGAACTTATTCACAAATGTATTAAACTATTTTTAAAATATTATTTTTAAAAATATTGGTAAAAATATTTTTTACATCTGTTACACATCCTTCACGTAAATGCATAAAATTTTAAGAAATTAAATTTTGTTACGAAAACTGGTTTTATTAGTTAAACGCAAGACTCATTGGGGAATGTAAATCATCTCTATAATTTTTTGCCTTTATTTGTAAAAATCTGCTTCAAATAGTAAAATAAAATATGCAATGTAACTATGACATTATTTCATTTGATAAGCTTTTAATTGCTTTAATAAAATATATAAATTAAGGGAGAAAATAGTCTGAAGAAAATATACTTTTTCCGATTAATAATGAAATTTTAAAAGAATTGTTTTCATTTTTTTTAATTATAATATTTTAAAATGATTCAAAACTATTTTTAAAATACTGCAAAGATTTCTTGGAATTAGTTTATAAACTTATTAATTTAAGATTATGTTTACTTATTGAAAATTAGAAGTTTAATACAAATCGTTGTGCCTTTTTACTTTTTACATATCCTTTTTGGAGTTTTTGATGTTTTTTATGATAATTTCTACGTGTACGTTAAAAGGTCATGTTTCAGGGTTTCTTCCTATTACAGGTAAAATAAAAAAATGTACAATTATGTCACTTGTGATCACCATACACTTATCTTGTCTCATCTGTCGATTTGTCAACACATTTAAATTCTGGTGGAAAGGTTAAAAAAGTTGAACTCTGTGTTTAAGAAATAATTTTATACTAAGTTTCATGCTATAAATAATACTTGTGTAAATCAGATCAATTTAACATTAAATTTGCTAGTTTTTCAAAAATAATGTGTCACAGATGTATATTTTATTTTTACAAGATTTTTAAAACCGAGGATTAATTTTCGATTACATATGTGTTGATCGTTCAAAAATGGCTGAAAAATTAAAAAATTTTTTAAAAATCTCAAAAGTTTAGATTACTTTCAGTATGATTTCTGCTTGAAATACACCAGAGTATTTTGCTTACTGGAAATAGTAAATTTAATCATTTAGCTTTTAATTGTCCAACATTTGGATATTTTTTAAAGTTTAGGCAGAAGGATAGTGATGAGAAAGACGAACCAGTTACAAGGTGTGTCTGAGAAAGAGCAAGAGAAGGATAGGAACACAGGTGTGAAGACAGTTGCGAAGGTAGAGAGAAAGAAGAAGAACAAGATATACGGGGTGATGTAGAAAGGATTGAAGTCAAGTGGATAAGAGATGAAAAGTGACATTGCATTTAAATTCCTAGAGGTAGTATCCATCAGGAAAGCTAGTCTATAGAAAGGAGTTCGACAGGCGGAAAGTGCGAGAAAAGAAGCTGATGGAGTAGAATTGTCGGCTGCATTTGGTTGATCTAACTATAAATGGGTAGGACCTTGTTGCCAGTCTGGTTGCACAAATAAATTCTTGTGGTGGGGGCACCAGTGACTAGATTGAAATTTAATTTTATTCAGTGTGGGTTGCTTTGATTTAGAAGGCCTATAATATCTGAAGATTTTTTTACTGGAAGTATTAATGTATTATCAACTAAAATCAGCCACTAATACAATAATACTCACACATACGCTTCAGATATTGGAGGCCGTCTACATTAAATCAAAGTAACCCATGCTCAATAAAATCACATTTCAATCTAGTCACAACACATTATATTTAGACAAATGTTTCTTTTGTTAACATTTCGGTCTCTCACATGTTTTGACATCATAGAACCGCATTACTAATTTACAATCTGCGTCTACCATTCGGTGACTGTTATTGTAAATAACAAAATTCAGAAGTTTCAAGGTTGCAGTTCTTACAATAGTGCAGAAAATCAATAATATATATACATATATATAAAAGGCAAGATGTTTTGTGTGTGTGTCTGTTTATCTGTCTGTAAAACCACAATTTTTATCCGATTCTCACCAAACTTCACACAAATATTCTTTAGGCTGAGTCTGAGCTCCAGGACCATGGATTAGTTTTAAAGCTTTCATTAACGCCGGGCTATACTGCTAGTCTATATATAAATATATACACATATATACATACACATATATAGACATAAACATATATACACATTATATCTATATAAACACATACATATATATATACACACACATACATATATATGTGTATACGTACATACAATGATATATAGACATATATATATGCACACACATACATTTATATGCTCATACACATAAATATATGTATATACAACCTTGGACAAAATTATGGAGCACCAATGAAAAATCGAAATTATGATTCAAACATATATATATATAAAGGTTAAGAATAGTGGAGTAAACATTTATAAATCTATTCTAACAACAATCAATTTGGTATGTCCTCCTTTTACCTTTATAACAGCTTTTATTCGTTTTTGCATATTATTGACTAAGTTGTTGCAGGTAGTAGGATCTATTTTCTGCCACTCTTCATGAAGTTTGGCTTCTAATTCTTTTTTGGATGAACATTTGTGCATTCTCCCTCTTTTCCCTAAATGGGACCACAAAGTTTCAATGGGATTTAGGTCTGGGGATTGAGGGGGCCACTTCATCACTGTAATCCTTTTTTTCTCAAACCAACCCATTGGAACTTTTGACATATGGCATGGGGCATTGTCTTGTTGGAAGATTACATCACTTGGAATGTTATTACTAAATATTTTAGTCAGAGAGGTTTGGTAAACCTGGTCAAGCATGTTAGTATAAATTGTGGAGTTCATTCTGCCCTCACATGTGTGCAACATTCCAGTGTCTGAAGAAGCCATGCAGCCACAAATCATTACGCTTCCTCCTCCAAATTTGACAGTTGGAACCACACAATCAGGATGAAATGCCTCTCCTTCCCCACGGCAAACATAAACTGCTCCAGAGGTGCCAAAAAATCTGATAAACAAAAAGGAATTTGTTACAATTTTTTAATAAATGTTATGGATGTGTATTAACATAAAAATTTCAATTGTTCCTTCCAAAGTTTAGGAAATAGAAGCTGTTAAATTACCTCAAAGTTACTTTCGTCAGACCAAACAATTTTGACCCAATCATTAGGTGTCCAATTTTCTTTTTTTTTTTTTCAAATTCCAGTCGTTTTTTCTTGTTGGCCTGAAACAAGTATGGCTTCTTCCTTGCTTTGCGTCCTTTTAATCCCAATTCTAATAACCTTCTTCTCACTGTTCGAGCTGATATGTTTTTGATTGCATCTTCCCGAAGATCAGCAGCAAGCTCTGAAGAACTTTACTTCCTATCTGCAAGGGATGCTCTTTTCAAAGATCTGTCTTCCCTGACGGTTGTAGACTTATTACAGCCTTGTCCTTTTCTGTTTTTGAAAGACTTTGTTTCCTTGTACCTTTTAATCGTTGTTTGAACGCCCTTCCTTGAACATTCCATCTTCCTGGCAATTTCTACTTGAGAATATCTTTCACCAGATAAAGCAACAATTTGTGCCCTTTTAACCTCTGAAAGCTGCTTCTTTGGAGGCATTTTCAATTAAATAGACTATTATAGAACTAGTAGGAATCAAATATTACCTGAAAAATAAGAAACAATCTTTAGTATGACAAAGAATCATTTTGAATATTGGAATGAATTTAGTATGAAACTCAACTAAAACTCTTGAGAGAGGCTTTAAATCAAAACAATACTACAATCTACTGTTAAATATTTTACATTTGCTCTCAATTGTTCACTGTACGATTCTTAACCTTTAAATACGTAGGTTTAAACTATTATCTCAATTTTTTATAGGTGCTCCATAATTTTGGCCATGGCTGTATATACACACATAAATACATAAGTATATATATGTATACACGTATATATACATATATATATATACCGCATATACATATATATACACACCTATACATGTATATGTACACACATATACATATATATGCATATACACATATATATACATACATATATATACGCATATATACACCTATATATACATAGACATATACATACATATATACACAGATATATATGCATATAAACATACATATACATATATATACACATATATATGCATATACATATATATATACACATATATATATATACACACACATATATATACATTTATATTCACACACATATATATACACACACACACACATACATATATATATATATATATATATATATATATATATATACTATCATATATGAATTAAGTTTTTCAGCTGATATAGTTGTCCTAGTTTTATTGTAATTAGAGAAATTATGCGACTGTAATCACGTGATGTAAAAATAAGATATATATAGATACGTAATAAACATTCGGGGCAGAAAAGAAAAAGGCCTGGCAGTATTGTTTGAAAGTGGCAACGAGTATTCGTTTGAACTTATGTAGGAAAGCAAAAAAATAAAAAAATACAAATCCACGTCATAATAGGTTATTCAGTTAATATTTACCATTTAACCAAAAAGATGTCATATTCACAGGACCACGGGCGAAGTTATCAAAAAATAAATCTCTGAAATATTTAGCGGAGTACAAAAAAAAGGGGGGGACTAAAATCTATCATGATTTAAATGTTGGAGATACAAAAGGAACAAGGACAACAATTACAATTACGGCAACAAATTTTTTGAATTATTATTTAACAAAGTACAGAAGAAAAACAGATTTATTCTCTCCAGATTCTGTTGCTAATTCAATTTTGTGAAGTTTTATACAATCAAAACGAAGTGATAACTTTTTCAGCTTGTTATAGAAGATACGAGGGGTTCTTAAAAAAAATTGTTTGCACTGGAAAGATGAAAAGTAAGTTGGTTTATTATTAAGAACATTGTCCCCTACTCAACATGAAAAGTATGTAAATTTTATTTTGCAAAAAAACAAAACAAAAAAACATTTTGATAAGACTGTAGTAGTGTTATCAAAAACTTTCAATGATAGGAGCTCATTGTCAATACACGTTGGCAACGTCTTAACTTAGTAAAGTGTGAAGATGAACATTTTGTCACTTATGCTTTATTTAAATGCCTAATATTTGCACAGGGCTTAACTTCTAATAAGGACGTGGAAATATGATCCAGGATACTTGCTAAATTAGAAATGCATCTTGAATTAACTCTCCAGAAAGTAGCAGAAGAGCGTCAACGTCTTCTAAATTTAAAATTCGATACCGCAAGGTAAACAGATATTTCACAAGTACATAGCGTCCGACCATCTAAGAAAAAAGACAATAGACAGTTTTTAACTCCTAATAATAATAATAATAATAATAATATATAGGAGTTATGGGAAATGCTTAATTTCCCCAACACTATATTTTTAGGCACACAAATGAATGACGAAACTTGCTTTTAGAACAACAACAAAGAATGGTTTATTATACAGTAAACGTACAAGATTGGTAGTATGTAAGTGTCCATGGTGAAGCTAGCAGCAGATAGTATGTAAGTGTCCATGGTGAAGCTAGCAGCAGATAGTATGTAAGTGTCCATGGTGAAGCTAGCAGCAGCGTCTTCCGCGAAAGCATTCCATGGGGAATCAGTGGCAGCGATGTGAGAGAGGCGTCCGTTACTGCCGCGGGCTCATGGCTCTCTGGCTTTCCTCCGTTCTACAAACAGGACTAGGAGAAATAGTTCTAGAGAGGAATCAATGCGCTCCGCCCGTTGATTGGTCAGTGTGTGACCGAATCTCCGGTCGGGGGCACTGATTCGCGAAAGGAAATAGATCTGTGGCTGTTACAAATAATAATAAACACCCCTGAATACCTAATATTTGCACGGTAAGTATTTCAAAAGTAACTTTTTTAAGAACAAAAATACTCCGGATGTGAAAGGGTAGTTTAACTTTTTAAAAAAAGTTGCTTATAGAGTTTCAGGAAAGAAATTGAACTTTATGGGTGAATTCAGCTTTAACATTTATTTTGTTCGTAAAAAAAGAGGTGGGGTTTGTAAAGAATACTACTAATTTATTTGGAAGAGATTGGATTGTAATATTTGATCTTTGGGACCTCCCAATTAACTCTTTCTGTGACAAAATAAATACTGTTACCTCCAGGTAAAAACGGCACCTAAAAAATTGAAGAATGAATTAAAAAGGAGTTTTCCAGAAGTATTCTTAGAAGGTTTAGGGACATGCACAAAAACCATAGAGAATGTAACAACGATATTTAAGCCAAAAAGGAGTGTACCTTTTACTGAGTTAGAACCAATTAATTAAGAATTAAAAAATTGTGATATCAAAAACATACTATTTCGTTAAAAAAAAGAAATAAAATCCGCGTATGTGCTGATTTTTCAGGGAAAAGTTTGAAACAACATAACTACCAGCTACCAAATCCAGAGAAAATTTTTGCCACATTAAATTTATATTTAAGATAAATTCATAGTTGTTGTAGGCTAGAAAATGAATACGTGAAAGGAAATGAGTTGTTACTAGTCAAAATCAGTGTCTCGATGCTGACTTTGAGTCGTAATTGGTTAAGTCTGATGCTGGTGTTATGTAGGTGCCGGTCGGGTAAATTGTGAACCTCTCTGTAGTGTACAGGTTAGGTTCTGAGAACCTATGACGATGTGCATGTCACAAGGAGCTTATGAGTAGCCGGAAGTTTACGGCTGTCGTGGGCAGGTCCGTTAACGCAGATCAGCCAAGTGGGTTAGGACGAAGTAAGTGATACCAGTAAGCTGGTCAGTGCCGGGCAGGAACGGAAAGCTGGCGTGTGATGTGGTACTGGTGTTGCTATGTAGAGCTAGTGTCGTGACATGGTGGGTCAGTTGCAGTGTCCACAGGGCAGATTTCGAAATCAATATACGAAAGATTTAAAAAAGTATTTGAGAGAATTAAAGAGAATTCCCGCCTCAACAAATGTAACAAAATTACAAGCATTTTGAGGGGTTTTTTTCTAATTACTATGATGCATAAATACCAAACATGCATGAATTCTGAGGAACCTTGAATAACCTGTTAAAGAAAGATATTAAATATAATTGGTCAAACAAATGTCAAAGTGATTTCGAAGAGATTAAGAAAGTATTAATGTTGCACTTGTCACTATCTCATTTTGACCCTAAATTACAGGTTGTGGTTGCAAGAAATGCGCGTGCGCGCACACACACACACACACACACACACACACACACACACACACACACACACACATATATATATTTATAAATTTACAAACACGCATATACATAAACACACATATACACACACACACACACACACACACACATATATATATTTATAAATTTACAAACACGCATATACATAAACACACATATATACATACACACACACACACACACACACACACACACACACACATATATATATATATATATATATATATATATATGCAAATATACAGTAGCGGCCACAATATAAGGAACGGAAACAACAAAGACATAAATATGTGTATTACTTAAAAAGTAATGCATGATTAGCAATGAAATTTTTACCAAATAAAGATTAGGGTGTAATGCATAAATATTATACAAAGTTACAAAAATTTACATAATAGATTTTTTTAAAATAAAGATTAAATGGAACAAAGGAAATAAGCTACTAGACAAAAGTTAAGGTAACGATGTTAATAATTTGCATAAACTTTTAATTTACATTCTTAAAAAAACTCGATGGAGCTTTTCACCAATAAGTAAAAGTTCATTTATCATTAAGACTTTATTTTTAAGCTATATGACAAATCCTACACGCAAAACGCTCTCTTTTGATATAAAAAAAAAACTCATTATCGCTATCAAGACAAAAGTCAATTTAAGAAATTTCTGATATTGTTCATAGGTCTAAAAGTGTCGTTCATCGTGTAATTAGTAGGTATAAATCCGATAAAACGCTAGATGCAAAACCAAAAGCCGGCAGACCTCCAAAAACATCGCAATGAGAAGATCGAAGAATTTTTAGAATATTTACAAAACACCGTTTTGAAACTGCTACATCAATTGCTCGTAAATTTAATGAAGACACAGATAATAAGATCTCAAGGAAAACAGTTGCTCGCAGGTTAAAAAACGCAGGATTACATGCCCGTATTCCAGTTTTGAAGCTTCTCATTTTAAAGTGAAACCAAAGGGCACGCCTGGAGTATGCGAGAGAACATGTTTGGACTGACGCACAATGGGATACAATTCATTGCAGTGACGAGTCCAAGTTTTCTATATTTGGTTCTGAGGGAAAAACTTACGTACGCCGTAGAACAGGTGAAAGACTGTCTTCTCAATGTGTCAAGAAAACCGATAAGCTTGATGGCGGCAGTGTGATGGCGTGTGGAATGATTTCATCTGCAGTAGTTAGCCCTATCATTCGCGTACATGGCAATAGCAATGCTGAGATTTACAAAAGGCTTCTTCAGTAGCATGTGGTCCCAAGATATTACACCATAATTTTCATGGGTCTCCTATTTTCATGCAGGACAATGCACCTTGCCACATGGCTCAGAAGGTTATGACTTTGTTTGAAGAAGAAGGAATCGCCCTAATGAAGTGGCCAGCCCAGAGCCCCGACCTGAATCCAATAGAAAATGTTTGGAAGATAATTGAAGAAAGGGCTCAGAAAAGAAACCCGAAAAACCAGGATCACCTATGGGAGTTATTGAAAGACGAATAGAAAGGAATTACCGCTGATTTTTGCAAGAAATTAATTAGATCATGTGGTCGACGACGTAGAGAAGTCATTGAAAATAAGGGGATGTTTACCAAATATTAAATTTTGTTGATATTTTGTTCACAATCAAGTATCAAAAAGAACGTTCCTTAACTTTTGTCCAGTAGCTTATTTCCTTTGTTTCACTCAATCTTTATTAAAAAAAAAAAATATTATGTAAACTTTTGTAACTTTGTATAACATTTATGCATTACACCTTAATCTTTATTCGGTAAAATGTCATTGCTAATCATGCATTACTTTTTAAGTAATACACATATTTATGTCTTTGTTGTTTCCGTTCCTTATATTATGGCCGCTACTGTATATATAGAGAGACATACATATATACATGCATATTTTGGCAGCAATCTTTCATTTAAACATATTTCGTTAAAAATGACCGACAAGGAAGATTTTATTAATTTTTTATTTAATTTTTCCAGTGTTTTTCCATGTTTTCTTTTTACTGGAGATAAGAAATGTAAAAATGTTCACAGACCATTTTCAAGGATGTTATTTTTCTGGTGTTGTTATGTCCTCATGTCTGACTGTAATGTAGTCTTTTGTGTTTTGGTGTTTTTTGAAAAGGAGAATTCTTTAAAGCTGTCACGTGATGCGCGTCTGTTTATCTTTTATGAATATGTACATGTACATATATACATATATGCACGCACATATATATACACAGATACATATATTTATATACAAATATATTTATATGCACACAAATTTATATATATATATATATATATACACACACACAAAAACATATAGACATTTATATATACACAGGTTTCATTAAAAATGAAAGACAAAGTATTATCATTAAGTTTTTTTATATAATTTTTCAAGTGTTCGTATAATTTTTCCTTTTCGGAACTCAAAATATATAGGAATTGTTCAATGCTTTTTGTACTTTCGAGCGCTTTCGGCTATACTTTTGGCCATTATCAAGAATTCCTTTTGTTTTACTTATAAATAAACATGCGGAAAGTTTGTACATATATAGTCTTGTGTAATTTAAGTCCCGAACACGGTAAGCACATTCTTACCGTGTTCATAATTGATGTTATTAAGTGTAGGATTTCTCTTTTTTCTTAGTAATGTCTCCATTATTTTGAATCTTCTTTTGCATGTGGATGATGCTATTATGTATGTTTTATCAACGAAGATTTTACGGATAGTCCGTGGAAGATCTCGATGTGTGTTTAAACGAGATCGGATGGAACTGTTGTAGGAAAGGTGTAAGGTCAATCTTCTCATCAATTTTGTAGTGGTATAGTCAATGTAATTGTTTATGGATTTGGATAGTTGAGGAACACAGTTTTTCAAAAGACACATAAATTCGTTAATGACACTGGTTCTCTGCAGTTTAGATCTTGCAGGTGAATTATTATTATTGATAATGAAGTTATATAAAAAACTTAACGATAATACCTTGTCTGCCATTTTTAATGTATAAAAGAGTGATTGTTACTCAAATACACAATATTTATACAAACATATATATACATATACAGACACAGATACACATATACATATATATATAAACATATATACTCACGTATATATATATACACACATATATATATATATACACTTATATAGATATATAAATTTATAGATAAACACATATATACACACAGATATACATACAACCACACACGCACGCATGCACACACACACACACACACACACACACACACACATATATATATATATAAAGATATGTTTAAAGGTACAAAAGTTAATTAATGATATGAAAATGTGTAGCTTAATATTACATGACATTTTTAAAAGCGAAGCAACCGGTTTCGCTCCCTCTCTTCAGGCCTCTACGGGAGATTCAAACTTAGATTAAAATAACAAGGAATGTGTGGTGAAGAAGAAAAAATAAAGGAAAGAATGACAAAAAAGTATACGACAGAAAAACAAAAGGCTAGAAACATGATAGCGAGCCCCAACAAAGATTCACGCTGTTTACACAGAGAATATTTGCGGGACCCAATATAAAGAGCTTCCAGCATTTTGAGACGAAATAAAGAGTGCGACCGGGACATAACAGTGAGTCAGTCAGCACTAAAGTTAGCAGCACACTATCTCTTTTTTTAATAGGTGCTCACAAATGGCGAAACCGAAAGTATTCGGGAGAAGCCCATTCAAAGGTAAGGTGTGATTCCTGATTTTAGTGGCAACATGTTGTTTGATTCTCATGTCCAGGCGCTGAGTAGTTCTCCCTTTGCAGTCGGCACCGCAACTACAATTATATTTATAAATAATAGAATTTACTTCATGGGGAGGGAGAGCATCTTTGCACCCAGAACACAATATAAGCCGGGTTTGAAAAACTATACGGACCTGAGCCAAGAAAAAACGACGGCGAACATTAGATGAAATCTGTCTATTTATGCTTTCACAATTGGATCCAATCCAGGGAAGTCGAAGATAACAGGAGAGCTCGAAATGTTAACAGAACCATATATTTAAATGCAATGTAATGTGTTATGACTAGATTTAAACGTGATTTGATTAATTGTGGGTTGTTTTATATTAATGTAGATGGCCTCCAATATCTGAAGGTTCTTTTTACTATGTGTTATCGTTGCTTAGCAAAGTTTTATGTCAACACAAGATAAATTCATCTCTGATGGTGGATGGTTTTATGTTAACGTCCCTGTAAGCTCTCTGAAGATGGCTCATGTGAACCGAAAGCTTAGAACCAACTTAATAAAAAAATATTAAAATAGAGAATTTTTGTCTTTATTTTCACCTGAAATTAAAGCCGAAATACGATGTTTGGAACGGCTCATGATTAAACATAATAGACATTCATTGTCTCTTATATTTAACAGTATATGTTTAGAAAATTATCTGCTGCCTCGATATATATATATATATGTACACGTACGTATAAACAAATACATACTATATACATTTATTTATATACAAATATATATATACTCAAACATATACATTTATATACACATATATACATATATATACACATATATATACATACATATATAATAACATATATATACACACATATATATATACAGATACATGTATATACTCATACACACACACACACACACACACACACACACACACACACATATATATATATATATATATATATATATATATATACTAACACAGTAATAAATGCAAAAATGTCAGTTCTCATTCATAATAAAGAACTAGTGGATAACAAGAATTGTTTGATGTCACAATCAGATCACTGGACTCTATAGGGTCTTCTAATCTAAACTATTTGTTTTTACAGTTTGTCATTTCTCACCATGTTCAACGTCCTTAAATGTGTATTAGCAGTTTGTTGTCAAAGAACTTATATATATATATATATATATATATAAATTGAACTTTGTCTCTGTGTGTGTCCGTTACCTATATACTCCGAAACGGCTGAACCGATTTTCTTGAAATTTTACACAGTTGTACTATAAGCGTCTGCGAGTGTTCTTAGCTAGATTTTGTGTCGAGGTACCCCCGATAAATATCGAAAATCGATAATCGAAAAAAATCGGGTTATAGAAGGAGTGGTCTGATTTTAATCAAATTTGATACACTCATAGGCAAAAACATAAGATACGATATTCAGAAGTTTCAAGGTTGCAGTTCTTACAATAGTGCAGAAAATCGATAATATATATATATATATAAAAGGCAAGATGTTTGTGTGTGTGTCTGTTTATCTGCCTGTATGTCTGTATTTTTTCAGCCCTTTTATTTTAGTTTTTGCTTCGGGTTTGGCTCTAAGTAAGTATAATTGTAGTTCTCAGTCTCAGCCATGATACCATTTACTCAGAGGACTTATTTAGCCTTAAAAATTCAGTTTACGACGAAAAAACCTTATTTGATATCGATACCACGAAATCAAAATTTGACTTACATCCATTCAATTTTCTTTCAGTCTACGGTTTCGCTTGAACCGGAAACAACTATTGCTTTTTAGTCTTTCGTGCCAACGTCCAAAGAGTCTGAGCTCCAGGACCATGGATTAGTTTTAAAGCTTTCATTACACCCGAGCAACACCGGATTATACTGCTAGTATATATATATATATATATATATATATATATATATATATATATATGCATTCGTGTAAAATCTTCTGTACAATAAAGACGGAAGCTGATGATGGTTCGCTTGAAATCGGCCTATGTCTGCCTAAATTTTATATATATATATATATATATATATATATATATATATATATATATAATAATTAAAGAACAAATAGGAAAGTATCTGTAATCCAACATGTTTCAATTTATTAAGCTTCTGAAATTTGTTTCTCAGACAATGATTAAAGAAACATTTTTTACGTTTTTAAATGACTTAGTTTTTAAACAGACAGTATGCTGATTGAGGTTTGATTTCATTGGCTAAACACATGTTACATGTAATAAAGCAATAGATGTTCATTTTTAAATGTAGGAAAACCTGCGCCTGTGTGTGTGTGTGTGTGTGTGTGTGTGTGTGTGTGTGCGCGCGCCACATGTACGAAAAGCAACAGATGTTTATTTTAAATGTAAGTTTTTTTTCCCGTTTTTTTTAATCAAATCACCCCGAGCAAGGCGGTAACGCCACTGCTGTGCAAGGGGCTATATAGGAGTGAAAAGATTGGAAAAGAGAAAATCGGAAACCGCATCCTAAACAGGAAACAAGGGATGAGCCTCTTCACCTGTTCAATAGACGAGGGTGGAGTTTGAACCGGGCGATGTGCATAAATGTCCGTTTAAATGTATGTATGCAAATATAATGCATGTGTCAAGCGTATTTACGGTATAGACAGATTTTTAAATTATGTGTATGAGAAGAATCAGAGATGGTTTAATCTATGGAAATGTTTTTATTTGTTGGTAACATTAGTGTGTGAATGACAAAATGAAATACATTTCCGTCCAAAATTTTAGCGTAATAAAGTATACAAGTATCAAGTGATGGACGATTTTTAAAAAAATAAAATATGTTTGAGATAATCATGGGTAAACGTACGAATGTATGTGTTTATAAGTCTATATATGAATTCCCTTCGATGTAACGAACAGTGTGGTCAGCTTCCAAAGGAATAATAGACAAAATAATGATAGAAATCTTAAGCAGTTTATGGCTACTGTAGGAAAATATAACATAATGTTCAACTACGATAAAGGCTTTTTAGGCAAATGCTACTAAATTACCCGGATGTGTTTTTAGTGAAGGTAAATTGAATCCAGATCTAGAACAACTAAAACCACTTCTTAATTTGCCGATCCTGAAAAATTTACCCTCTCTTCGACGAGCACTGGGAAGTTTGCATTATGTACACAAGATTCCTCTGTTCTCTGAAAAAGTACATCCATTAACAGCGATTTCCAAATTGAGTGTCTGAAGATCTAACAACGACTGACCCTTCTGAGCCCCTGATAATTGAGACTGACCCGTCAGGGTGTGCAGTAGCTGCTTCGTTAAGACAATCTTCTTTCATGTGCCCTGTCCCTTAAAGACGTAGGCAATCATAGTTCTCCACGTCTCCTTATCCCTGGTGGCTCTTAGTATGTTTTCTCCTGTTACAGCTCGCAACCCCGTTCCGTCATCTATCAGGCCCTGCAAATATGTTATCCGCTGCCTTCCTCTGTCTCTTTTTCCTTCTATCTGGCCTGTCAGTATTAGGTTCTCCAAGCCCTCCTTCCTCACTGCATGTCCCAGGAACTTCATTTCTCTTCCTGATGCTCACTATTAATTTCCTTTTCGTTGCCATTCTTTCCAACACCTCATCGTTGCTCCCATGCTCGGTCCACGATATCCGCAGCATCCTTCTGTAGAACCACATTTCCGCTGCTTTGAGTTTTGTCCTCATTTTCGATGATATTGTCCAGCATTCACTGCCGTATTGAAGAACTGACATAACATAGCAATCCAGCACTCTTTTCTTTGTTTCTCGTGAAAGTTTCCTGTGTCTTAATACTTTACTCAGCTTCTGGAACGCGTCCTTTGCCATGCAAATTCGCCTTCGGATCTCTGTGTCGCACTTTCCATCTCCTGTTAGAACACGTCCTAGGTATTTAAATTTTTGTACTTGCTTGATTCTGGTATCTCCTACCTGTATTTGGCATTTTGGGTTGCTCTTTTTGCTGATGACCATTCATTCAGTTTTCTTAAAGTTTATTTGTAGTCCTTTTTTGTCACTCTCCACAGCTACCTTTTGTAGGAGGTCTTGTAGTTTTCTTTCCGTGCCTGCAATCAGCACTATATCATCTGCATACCTTACGTTGTTCAAGTTGTGGCCTCCAATAACAATCCTGGCGTAGCATCTAGGGTCTTCAAAATATTCTCGCTGTACAAGTTGAACAGATCCGGTGAAAAGACACATCCTTGTCTTACGCCTCTTTCTATCTTTGTAAATCTACTGAAATCGTTACCTGTCCGTATGTAGGCACTTTGCTGCCAGTAAAGATTCTTGATTACTCTGATGACTTTCCCAAAAATGTCGAGGCTGCTGAGCATCTCCATCAATTCTTTGTGTCGCATTTTGTCGAATGCCTTCGCATAATCAATAAAACATAGGTATAAGTCCTTCTTCATTTGTATTGCCCTTTCGGGGAGCCTAATTATAAATATGGCGTTCCTTGTTCCAGTGTCCTTGACGAACCCGCACTGTTCCTGTCCTATCTCTGGCCTGATTCTGCTTCACGCTCTATTCATCAGGATTCTGACAATCAGTTTTGTAATGTGACTCATTAAGCTGATAGTTCTGTGTAGTTCGCACTCGTTTGCACCAGGTTTCTTTGGCAGTGCTATAAATATCGACTTGCATAGGTCGTCTGGTGTTATTCCACTATGACCTATAGCGTTCTTTCCAAAATCTCTCTCATGGTGTGTGTGTGGCAACACTCGGAAATTGAAAAAAAGTATATGTTATTATCGAGTCACTTAGAAAGTGCCAACACTATCTAATCGGCCGCAATTTCAAGCTAATCATGGACCAGAAACTGATCATATTTATGTTCAATACTAACACAGTAAGTAAAATAAAAAAAAGAAGATAATAGCAAGGTGGAGGATGGAGCTTTCTTGCATTGCATTTGATATAGCTTATCCCGCCAACAAAGAGACTGTTGTGGTCGATGTCTTCTCAAGGGTATGCAGTTCAACTTCCTGGAAACATGACCTTAAACTACATAAGGAACTATGCCATCCGGGTGTAACGAGAATACTCTACAAGGTTTAAATTAAAAATTTGCCCTTCTTGGTTAAAGACGTGGAAGGGACCGTGGTAACCTGCCAGATATGTGGAGAACTCAAGCCTAGGTTCTACAAACCTAAAACCGGATGGTTATTGTTGTGTCGTGCCTCGTACCATGTGTCATCCAGTCGCTCGAATGTATAAATGACAATGTGCGCCTAGCACGGGAGTTGTCATTATCTCGGACTTCGGGAAGTAACGCTTACTACTGCGAGAGACTGTAAATATTGTACATACATCTTGGTTGTACTACTCTGTTAATAAAGTAGTTTATCTACATTTCATTGTGTATCTCTTCATTTAACAGTTAAAACAGCCACTCAACCTTCTGAATGACTTTTAAGAAACCACTTCCGCCAAAAACAAGGAACAAGTACCCACTGATAAGTATCAATAATTACACATTTTCCATTTCTATTTCTTGTTCAGATTTGGTAGTGGCAACTGTAATCCAAACTCTCTGCCATCTTTTTACCATCTATGGATTACATGCATTCTGACAGGGAGGACCGCCTTT
Organism: Ascarosepion bandense; assembly: GCA_037127315.1. Classification (NCBI taxonomy): domain Eukaryota; kingdom Metazoa; phylum Mollusca; class Cephalopoda; order Sepiida; family Sepiidae; genus Ascarosepion; species Ascarosepion bandense. The sequence continues at coordinate 148,526 of JBBBDQ010028363.1, read as the reverse complement.
ATGTCAGATCAAGCCAAGCAAATCTTGTGAAAACAAGGAGTGGCTTTAAGTAGGTCTACACCTACAACAAACCTCAGGGTAATGGCCAATGTGAAAGGTACAACAGCATAATATGGAAGTCAATACAAATGGCTGCCTCTCACGATAGGTTCTTAATAGACCACTGGAAAAGTCACCTCCCAGGGGCTCTATATGCTATTAAAATATTGCTGTGTACAATGCCGTTCTACATGAAAAGATATTATCTTTCCTGTGACAAAGCTCTATGGATACTTCACTCTTGTTGTGACTTTTGCAACCCAGGACTGTGCTACTAAGACGTCGTTCACACCAGAGCAAGCACATACCCCTTACGGATAAAGTAGAGCTAATAGAGGCAAACCCCCAGTACACTCAAGTTTGCTATTCAGTTGGAAGACAAGATATTGTCTCTCTAAGAGATCTGGCACCAACAGGAAAGGAAAAAGGTCATGTAACTGCACAAGTACCTACAATACTTGTTTCCACTACATTGAATGATGATTCCACTGATCTGATAGTGCTTCCTGGTCCCCTCACGAGTATTACCTAGAGCTTTCAAGTCCAGGATCCTCATGGAATAACCTTAGCTTGGATAAATGGTCAGTACCTCAAAAATGGGAACACTCCCACCACTGACTCATCTAATTGAAAAGACAAACAGGTTGAACATCAAAGTAAGCAAAAGCATGTCAGGTCAAAGCATCAAAACTCAGAACCTGAGGAAGAATCATAAAACTTGATACAGTTGAGTCATCCCGACAATCCCAAAGGATCCGCAAGATGCCCAATTATTTGAAGAATTTCCTTCTATCTGAATAAAATAGTGGGTGGAAATGTGGTAACAGAATAAGCACATCCCATTTCCCCTCTGGCTTGTAAGCATCCATCACAATAAAATAAATGTTTTCAGGACTAAAGCAGAAGGAATCAAATAAAGCTTCTACATAAATATCACTATATTACAGATATTACAATTTCAGAGTTGCATCACTATCCTATCTTTCAACAAATCTGCTATATTAAAGATATCATATATATATATATATATATATATATATATATATATATATATATATTATAAATTATATTTTAGAACATGTACATAATTTTTTATATATCTACTACAATCGTACATTTGTTTCGACATTGAAACTTCAATGTCTCATCAGGCGGTATGGCTAGGAATGGAAAGCCTCTTTTCTTATATTTGGTCAGTTGTGTGTGGGATGTTGGTGGGGATTAGTGACAAGGGAACAAGTCTCGTGTATTGACCGTTAGAATTTTGAAGAAAAGCTTGTTACTATTCATATATTTAAGGATTTCAATTTTTTTTTTTGAAGACAAAGGAAATATGAAAAATTTAATAGAAAAAAACGGTTTCCAAACTTTGATCTAATTAAAATTTAAAATTTAATTGAAAAAATCGATTTCCTAAATCCAAAATTACGATTAAATATACAAATTTAGATTAATTAAAAAAAATCTAATATATAATAAATATTCACAGCTCTATATATTATATATCGAGCACTGTTTTAGATTAATGTTTTGGACGTTGTAAAAATTCTTTCTTCGTTCTGTATTCACTCGCATATATATTAGTTTGAACAATAAATAATTTCTGCTTTTATTTATCAACTTTAGTTTTAAAAGTATAAAAACTGATTACCAAAAATCAAAATTACTTATGATTCAACCTAATATGTATAATACAACTAAAGATTTTTATGGTGCAACCTGTCTAATTTATTACGCAAGTCAATATTTTCATAATAAAACTGTTATTAGCCAATTGTTCTGGATAACATCTTTAGGATAAATTTATATTGCATGAGTTTCAGCTTATGAAAATAATTAAAACTTATTAAAATATATTGATAACTTGTTCTGGGGGTTTCAGATTTTATGATGAAATGTTATTCATAAATAAAACCAAAAGACACTGTCCAGAGAAACATTTGATTAGAAATATCTCATTATTATTTACATTGTTTGGACTGTTGTCCTCATTTTTATTGCCATATTTGCAATATTTCGGTTGTTGTATACTCTTGAATTGCTAGGCATTTTGAACCAAACTCTTTATTTCAATCACTATCATTCTTATTCCATGTGCAATGCCACTTATGATAGGCATGTACTTATCTCCCTTTAACGTAACTCTCTAAGTTATTTGTTCACCACTGCTGTAGCCTGGTATTGAACTCACAACTCTTTGGGACAAGTTACTGGAATTAACCAATGCATATATTCACTGGGACATGTGCCCTTGAAGACATCAGTGTATGAATTTCTGGGTGTTTTAAACCTAAGGTCTCAGTAATTGTTATTTGTGAGTTCAATACCAGGTTACAGCAGTGGTGAACAAATAATTTAGAGAGTTAAGTTAAAGGAAGATAACTACATGGCTAATGGAAGTGGCATCGCACATGGAATGAGAATGTTATACCGCAGTGATTGAAATAAAGGGTTTGGTTCAAAATTCCTAGAACCTGAAAATGACCAAAACATCATAAACATGGCGATAAAGATGAAGACAACAGTCCAAACAATGTAAATAATAATGTAAATACTACCACATCTCAGAAGTATAGACAAATACTAAAAATATCACATATACCTGAAGAAGAAACTATTGTTGAGAAAAGAGACTTGATTAAGCAGAATTGGCAAAATTCTCAACAATAAGGAGAACAGAGCAAAAATAATGCAAGAAAATTTCTTGCAAGTCAATCTACTTTTCTTACCCTTATCACTTTCTGACTTTTAGTTTTTGCTTGCAAATTTTTAAAAACTTTTGTATACCAATCACTCAATAACTTTCTTTTGAGGTTATATTTTTCTTTGACTCAGTCCTATTTATATATCTAAATAATAAAAAAAGTATTAATAATTATAATATTACATTTATTTACTTACAATATGATGGAGAAGCCTTGAGTTGAATATGTTACTATAAATATTTTTAATAAATACACTGATTATGAATTGAAATTTACATAGTATATTTATCCTATAAGCATATACTGAAAATTTTATGAACATCAATTAATCTTAAAAGAAGAAGGAAAAAGACACATGAGAAGACTTGAACAATAAAATCTGATAGTGTAGGAATGCACTGAAGAATGAAAAAGAAAGGAATAGTCAGTGATAAGAAAATAATGCAAGCACCATTGACATGAAAGGACTTTTGGACTATTGTATATAGAATGTAAATACATTAATCGCAATTTTACCTGTAAAAAAATATTAAGCAAAATTACAATCTCAGCAGCAGCAAAGATGAGGATATTAGTTTGATAAATTGGTGTATAATAACCACGATCCCATGTTAAACAATTTAATGTCTTTCAATTTGTTTTTAGTTCTAATTGTTGTCCCTCAGAACTCACACATTATATTTATCTCTATATTATGACATGTACTATTTTATCTATACATTTATCTACTATGTATATTATGAGTTGTACCTGTATCACATGGTACCAAAAGTTCAGGCAATTTGTAAAAAGACTTCTAACACCAAGATTCCACAATCTACTTTAAAGTAGTCATGTTAGGTATGGGTACCAAAATGTTACAAAGAGTAGCGGCAAAAGTCTGTACAAAAATCAATTTGTTGGCATTAGTAAAATACCCTGACATTTTCAGTACATTGTGCATAAACTATGTACTATGGTTCCATAGTGTCCATTTAATTTTGATATTTTTTGCACATACACAAAAAAATGATATACCATATTTAATGGTGTATAAGACGCACTCTAATTTCAGCAGGGCAAATCAAGAAAAATTAGCAATTAGTAAAATTAGTAAATGGTATAGTCTAGGCTATATTTACGAGGTATGATTTTGGCCCTTTCACTGGGCAGTGGGCATAGCAGCAAGTGTAGTTTTGGCACAAGGCCACAAGTATCAATCACTTTGTAACAACTTAGTTTTTAATGCTTTTTCAGTTTTTTGTTTTTTCTAACTTTCATCATATTTTGCACAGAGAATTTTATTATCTCTTCCTTTATTTTTCTTCTCACTCCTTTTTTAGTTCTTCCTTTCCACCATTCTCTTATAGTCCACGTCTTCACTTGCCCCTTCACTGTTTTTACTTCATCTTCAGCCTTGGTTCTTCCTCTCCATCATTCTCTCACACATCTTTTATCATTTCTCCTGTCCTCTTTCTTTTTTCTACTTTTCACTCAGTCTTATAACTATTTACTTCTCCTTCTGTCTTTTCTTATAAATTCATATTTATTTTTCTGATGTGCCTTTTCTGACTAAAATTTAGAATGAATGCTAGATTAGAATTTTCTGAAAAGGACAAATCCCAAACTTACTCAACCCCCCACCCAAAATATTTACCATCTTGTTATCACCTCAGACCTCGAGTACCTTACCATCCAAGACAGAGACTCAGAATTCTTATAAACGTGAAGGAAAGAGTAAAGGTTGTCCAGGAATAAGATAAAAGACTTGGAAGAGGTCAGTCAGAATATACCAAATCTGACCAGTGTGGCATAGGAAAATATAGGAGAGTTGCCTAGACCTCTTGCACTCAGGAGAGCTGAACACAGCTGGTAAATATTAATAGCACCATTTACAGGTGCTGCTGACACCACAACCCCCACCAACTCTACTGCAAAACACTTGCTTCAAAATCAATTTGAAGGAATGAGCCAGCTTTGGACAGACAGTGAAACCAGCTTTAGCTGCCTGGCCTGTGGTCAAGGAACGGTGAATTGGCTTAACACAAGAAGAAACGATCTAACCAACTGCCCCAGAGGTCCCTCTCCCTAAATGAACGGCTGCTAAAGTCACTTCAGCCGAAGCTGTGCAATTAAAATTCAACTGAACCAGCTGGAAACAAAGCCGATCTCATGGAAGTGGCAGGCTACTATGGCTGATCTGACTAAAGGCAGTCGTCAAGATCAGAAAGAAAGTGTCTGGCTCTGACAGTAGCCTCAAGGTGTGAACCGAGCAGTGGAAGAAGATATCACTACTGCTGCAAAGTAAATGAGAAAGATGATATTTCATTCATAAAATGAGTGGCATGGAGAAAAGAAGCTTTGAGATGATGATATTAGCAATCAAAGGTAATGAGAACAGAAAGGATTTATGTACAGTAATCCCTCGATTAGTGCAGCTAATGTGTACATTAAAAGATAAGGTTAATCAAAAATGCATTAATCGAATATAATAACTTATAGGAAATGATGTCATTTGTACCTCAAATTTTAGTTTTATTCACAATTAATTTCTAATTTGTATACTTTTAAATTAAAATATAGATACAATAAAAATTAATGAGTTAATGTATTTTAATCTGACTTTTTATGAGGACTTATTTAGAGTGGTTTGCCACATAGTATTCTTCTGTTCTTCTTTAAAAATTAAATTTTTAGCAATGTTCTTCCAAATATTTATAATTTCTTCTTTTAATTCATCAATATTTTTAAAGACTGACTTCTATTTTCTTTCCATTAAATTCCACATATTTTCAAAAAAGTTTAAATCGGGTGACAGTGGTGACCAGTCTAGTAGCTTTAACTTTTTTTAAAAAGAACCCAATGTTATGTATATTTTCTATTTTTTGAAAATTTTCCAAACTTATCATAATCATTAGCATTTTAACCAGAAAATTTTATTTATAATCTTTCCATTGTAAATGCATACATCTTTGATATTTCCATATGTTTTAATAAATGTAAATTTATGTATCTAACTGAATCTAACAAAAATCAGTAATTTTCTTTTACGGCTTTCAAAATAATAGAAAAAAAAATCAGAATATACAAAAAATTTTAATAGAGACAAATATTCAAATAAGTATTTTATTATTGACTTATATTATAAAATTTACCAATTTATCATCATCCATTTTTTTAAATGCTACTGTAACTACTTAGATTTAATAATACTTGACAATTTACCAATTTTTAAATTTTAGAAAATTTTTAATTAATTGGTGACTATAAAAAAACAATTTTCAATAACTACAATTAAACTAAATTTTTTTTCCTGCACTAATCAAGTATTATACATGAACTAATCAAATTTTGTTATAAAAAATTAATTAATCGAGAGATTCCTGTATTTATGAAAATTATGTATGCATGCACATACACACACACACACACACACACACACACACACACACACACACATATATATATATATAATATTTATCTATTTTACACTGTTGTACTTTATTTCAGCTGTTTAATAGTTTTTAACAATTTTTTTAATGTAGAAAATAAAACTATATTTTTAATATAATTTGCTTAATAAATTATAATAAATTTTGCTTTTTAATTGACTGCATAAAAATCAAAATCAGAAAAAGTACAGTACAACTACTTTTTTATGTAAAAGAAATCATTGAAAATTTGTTCAATTTAGAGTTTTGATTTGGTTTCAAATTTTGGTTTGGTTTGTAAATATTTGATTTTTTTAATTTTTTTTAAATTTTTTTTATTTTATTCTCTAGTCTGTCAGTCAGTTTCTTTCTTTCCTGTTGTCTTTGCCGGCTGTATTTTATTTTAGTTACTTTGGTGTATAGGTCACACTGGCTATTTAATTGACCCTCCCATGCCTCCTCATCCTCTGGCCAAAAAGTTAAAAAAATTATTTTTTTTTCAACTCACCGGCAGAATTAATGTGTGTTTTGGGATGGAATATTGAATATTGTTAAAAGTAAGCCATTTTTTTTGTTCGTTTTTGCCTAACTTTTGCTTAATTTTGAAAATTTTATGCCTAATTGAAGGATTGGTTTTATTTTTTAGCAGAAATTTCTTTGACTGGACTTAACTAAGTTAAAACTTAGCAAGTCACCAACATTTCTTTTTCTCTTTTTCTATTTCTATTTTTTTTTTTTTGTTCAATTAGAGTAGATAGACTAAACTATCGCCCGGTTCACACTCCACCCACATCTATTGAACAGGTGAAAAGGCTCATCCCTTGTTCCCTGTTTAGGATGTGGTTTCTGGCTTTCTCTTTTCCAATCTTTTCACTCTTACGTAGCCCCCTAAGCATCAGTGGCATTACCGCCTTGCTTGGGATGATATGATTAAAAAAAAAAAAAAAGGATCCAAATTACTGTTTGAAACCAAATTCACAAACTAATGGCAGATGATTCAAGGTGTACCTCACCATGGGTCTTGCTGGAATCTTCTTCTTCTTTTATGTACCTTGTCCCTTTAGGACGTAGGCAATCATGACCTTCCACATCTCCCTATCCATGGTGGCTCTTTCTCCTGTAACGTCTACCAGCCCCCATTCTGTCATCCACCTGCTCAGGCCCTTTAAATATGTTATCTGCTGCTTTCCTTTGTCTCTTTTTCCCTCTATCTGGTCTGTTAGTATCAGGTTCTCCAAGCCCTCCTTCCTCATTGCATGTCCCAGGAACTTCATTTGTCACTTCCTGATGCTCAGTATTAATTTCCTTTTTGTTTCCATCATTCCCAAAACCTTGTCATTGCTCACATGCTCGGTCCACGATATCCGCAGCATCCTCCTGTAGAACCACATTTCAGCTGCTTCAAGTTTTCCCTTCATCTTTGTTGATATTGTCCAACATTCACTGCCATATTGAAGAACTGATATTACATAGCAATCCAGTACTCTCTTCTTTGTTTCTTGTGAAAGTTTTCTGTGTCTTAATACTTTCAAATTAGAATGAAACAACTGTAACAGTGAGTATTATACATTAAGAAATATGGTAAATATGTGTTTCTTATGTAACAGAATGTAAGGAGTACATAATATAATGATGAATTGGGGGTTTTAGAAACAAATTTTTTACTTAGCAATACTGGTAAGGTTATTGTCCATAAAATGTAAATTCCCTGACTAAAATTTATATAAAATATATATACATGAAGTTAAAAGCAACAAATACTTGGAAAGCTGTTATCAAAATTCTATTTGACAAAACTTTATTTTGCAAGAAATAATTGTTCTTTTGATAATATTGAAAATATGTTAACTTTTCAAGTATAATCAACAATGTGTTAACCAATGATATTAAGAAAAAAGTTTGTTAAAAAATGTTTCAATAATATAACAAATGATAATAGTATAAATATTTTGTGAACCAAAAGGGATTTAGTTTCATCAAATGATGGGATAAGTGTGTGGAGTGGACCTTGCTCAAAATATTCAGGCTAACATGAAAGTCACATGGTTAGAGACTCAGTGGATATTATGTTTGAATTGTCAGTGGGCTGAAAGGCAATTAAGGGTGAAAGATGTTTACCCCTCCTCTCCACACACACAAAGAAGAAATGAAGAACAAACATCTCTAAAAATCTAAAAAGGACTAAATATTAAAAGTCATACAACAAAAAGAATAAAGGTTGAGAAAAAGGTTGACTTCACTCAAAATTGGTGTCAATAAAAATTACTGTAACTATATATATATATATATATATATATATATATATATATATATATTCCAGATGAGTCAGATATTTTTTTTTTTTTTATCATTTCACCCCAAGCAAGGCGGAAACGCCACTGATGTGCAGGGGGCTATATAAATGTAAAAAGATTAATTAGAAAAGAGTGAGGAGTACAAACTAGTTAGAAAGGAACAATAGAAAGCTGAGAAAGCAGGTGCGATGACAGATACATAGGTGGAGAGAAAGGGAAGGTTATACAGGGGTGGGGAGAGAGCTAGAGTCCAGTGGTTAGTAGATGAGTATTGACTTTGCATTTAAATTTCTGGAGATTGTAGCCGTCAGGAAAGCAAGAATACGGGAGCGAGTTCCACAGGCAGGAAGTGCGAGAGAAGAAGCTGCAGGAGTAGAATTGTCATCTGCATTTGGCTAACCTGACTGTGAATGGGTGGGACCCAGTTGCCAGTCTGGTTGCACGAGTAAACACCTAGTGTTAGAAGAGAATTTTTGAGCAAAGCACTCAATTTTGTATGCTGTTGCTGTGAGGACCTGAAATTTGTTGAAATTTGGATGGATTAAGGGTTTGATTTTAGCACATTTTTGCAGAACCGCCAGTAGTCTTTGGAGCCAAACTTGCCGGATGCTATTTACTGTTTCATTGTATCAGCAAGCAACAACTTAGCATCATTTTTAAGATTCACTTGCATTTATTACATGCAGAAACAAAAAGGCACCTATTATAGTCAGACATGTCACTCTGGTAAAGCTAGAAGCAGTGAATCCTGTGGGCAATAGCAGCTGAGCAAGCAGGAGGGAACCAAGGGTATGAATGAGGTTCTTTCTGACTGTGATGAAAGCATTAATGCTAGCTTACACCCAGAAGGAAACATCAGGGGCACAATCTTCTACAGAGAGATTAAAACTTTGTTTCAAGCGACATCACAGTTTACTCTTTCATATCAGTAAGATATTCTGCTGGTAGGAGGTTCCTGGGGGAGGGGGAGTGGAAAGAGCTATTAACTCAAACCACAGCTTTATCAGAGTTGCCAAGAGGACAGAGCTGCATGGCATGACAAAAGTCAGTGATAGAAGTGAAGTGAGTCTTTCAGAAATGCTGAGAAAGTGTGTTGGGGAATCCACCAATTGTGCAAGAAACTGAGTGATTGAGAAGTTCAGGGTATGGATGTCAGCAAGATCAGTAACAGAGTTTTTCAGTCACTTGGCATGGTGGGGATTGAGGTCACAAAACACATATATATTAGTGAACAGGTGAGAGGAAATGACCTTGTCTATATTATCTGAAATACTGTCTAGTAAGGAGCAGTCAGGATCGGAAGTGGTCAGTAGAGAAAGTTTAGTAGAGAGAGATAGGAACACATGTAAGATTTGTCAGTAGATTCAAGATAAATCACTCTAGTCAAAGGAAGATGTTCACTGACATAAACACCAAAGCCACGCATGTGGACATTGGAGTCCTTCCTAAAGAGAGAAAGAGGTAACCAATTGAGAAATCAGAGGAGGGAATTGTAGGTTTAAGGGTGGCTTAGTTTTATGTACGTGTATATAATTTTTTTTTGTAATTATTTCACCCCAAGCAAGACATGACAACCACTGGTGTGAAGGGGTTTACAGTGAGAGGAAAAAAACAAGGCAAAGGGGATGTTTAAGAAATGATAAAACATAGATGAGAATCAAGTGTATAGAAAATGGCAGTTGATGTTGCATTTACATTTTTGGAGATTGTAGCTATCAAGGAAGTAAGCAAATGGAAGAAAGTTCTACAAATGGGAAGTGCAAGAAAAGAAACTCTTAGAGTAGAAGAGATGGTTACATTTAACTATTTTGACAGTAAAAGTGTTGGAGTTTGATATCAATCTAGTAGCACAAGAAAAAAGCTTGTTAAAGCAGTAGCCATAAAAATACTTGCAGAAAAAACAGAGAGAAGCCACATTGCATCTGTGAGAAAATGACTGAAGGTGAGCTGCTAAGTCAGGATCAATTATATTGCAGATCCTCCTATATATATATATATATATATATATATATATATAAATGATCCTGATTCTGTCAATAAACTACATCCAGCAGCAATGCCTCTGATTGGAAAATTTGAGGTTTTGAGGAGTGTGTACTCAGATTCACCTTGAGCCACTTTCAAAGTTTGTCAATTTTTTTGATACACCCTTTATATATATATATATATATATATATATATATATTAGATGCAAACCAGCCCTGACAAGTAAGAACATCGTAATGGTGTCCTCTCAAAACTTTGAAGTTGGCATGAACCTGTTCAGTTAAAATGACCAATTCTTTTTGCTTAACAACACTCTATCTCCATCCCAATATTGAGCACTTTATGATAAAAAACTTGCTTGCTAAAACACATCAGAAAAACCACTGATAAAACCTTGGCACTAAACATAATTCACAATTAAATACACACACACACACACACACACACACACACACACACACACACACACACACACACACACACCTATTTATCTGTAAATTCAGATAAAACTTAGAGGAGAAATAGCTATTTTTAACATGTCATTTTAAAACATGCATTCTCAACCCCATATAAACAAAGAATGAGGAAAAATTCTAAGCCCAGAGGCTTGCTCTAGTAAAGGAAGGGATTGGAAGATATTGTTTTTTATAGGGTTAAGCTATTGGAATTTTAGTAGTAATTTTTTCATTGGTAGTGGGAGATATGTGGCTTGACCATGAGTTTGTAGTGGTAGGTGGTGGGGAAGTAACAGCTTAGCCAATTTTTTTTAAAAAAACCTCATTGTGACTAATTGGACTGCAATTAAGCATTTTATTTAATTTTTCTTATGTTTTATTTAAATATATATATATATACATATATATATATATAAATTATATAATATATCATACTGATGAGCTGTGATACAGCAAAACAGATCTGTCTGCGGATGACTAATATATATATATATATATATATATATATATATATATATATATATAATTTATTTATTTGGACAATATTTTTAAATGATACTTGTATTTGAGTAGGTATTTTGTTTTTAATCAAGCAGTATATTTATATATTTATTTCCATGAGCCTGATTATTTATGATAAACTTTGTTACAAAAATGTGTGCCATTCAGCAGGATTTGAACCTGCAACCCCTAACAACATAGGGAAAGCCACCAATTGATCTGGTGCGTCTTAGTCCACTCAACCATGAATGATTACACAGTCTAATCAAATGACACACATTTTTGTAACAAAATTTATTGTAAATAATCAGGCCAGTAGAAATAAATATATAAATATACTGTTTGATTAAAAACAGAGTATCTACTCAAATACGAGTATCAATTAAAAATAATGTTCAAACAAATAAATTGAATATGTCAGTTGTTAAAACCATTTCACATATATATATATATATATATATATATATATATATATATATAGAGAGAGAGAGAGAGAGAGAGAGAGAGAGAGATAAATAGATACAGCTGAAATTGTACGAGGTGAGTAGGTGAAACATACCAGATGGAGTAAAAATTATTTCCTAGTAAATATACTAAATTTTTGAGTGTTAGTCTCTTGGTTTACACCCTAAATTTATATTCATATATTTAATGCCCCTTCATACAGTATGAATGCAACATTTGATTGACTAAAGTAGATGTCAGAAATGGTAGATTAATGGACTGATCACCATTTTCTCAAATCTGAACCCAATAGAAAACATTCTCAATAGCAGGATATATGAAGATCGCTATCAGTTTGCAACTGAAAAAAACTTATGTAAGCAAGGACCTGGTTTCAAAGTAAAAAAAGAATAAATAAATGGAAAACATATCAGAATTTTTATTTTCAAAAAAGCATGTTAATTATTTTGCTTCAGTATTTTATGTTTTTATAGCTTCTTTAAACTTTATTTTTGGATGGCATTTAATGATTTAATCAATATAAAAATTTTTCAGTTTTTTTTCTACCTGTGCATATTGACAATAAAAAGAGGAATTACAAAAAATACCTTGTATTCTTCAACTGTACTTTAAGTTCCTTATTTATAGGCATTGTTTAATAATAATAGAGAAATATTTGCAGTAGAATTAACAGATGTATTTGTATAAAAATTTGAAACATTGTATAATTATATTTATTTACTGTAATAATATATTATTTAATAATTCCTTAATTTTAATGTTAATGGTAAATGTTAGCATAAAGCTATAAAGGCATTGGGTAATTTATACTTAAATATTTCATCATGCATTTTCAGATACTTTCTGGATTCAAAAGAAATTTCATTAAAATATTTAGTCAGCAGTATATATATATTTTTTTTTTAATCATGTCACCCCAAGCAAGGCATTCCACTGTCACTATAGCGCAGGGGGTTACATAGAGCGATTGGGTATAGGAAATGTCAGAAGGAGGGTGATAGACGAGTTAGGATGTACACAGGGAGAGAGATGGAGAGAATGGGTGTGAGTTAGTGTGTTAGGAGGTGTCTATTGACCCTACATTTAAACTCCTGGAGGTTATAGCCATCGGGGAAGCAAGCATGTGGAAGGGAATTCCACAGGTGGGAAGTGCGAGAAAAGAAGCTGTTGGAGTAGAAATTGCGGTTACATTTCATCGGTTTCACTGTAAAAGAGTGGGACCTAGTTGCCAATCTAGTATCTCATGCAAATTCACACCTAGGGAGCACCAGTGATTTAAGTTCATCAGAGCAGAAGCCATGAAAGTATTTATAGAAGAGGCACAGGGAAGCCACGTCACACCAGTGAGAGAGTGACTGCAGGCGGTCAGCTAAGTCAGTATCAATCACATTACAAATTCTTCTCTGTATTTTGTCAAGAAGCCTGAGGAGTATAGCAGGGGCACCCGACCAGATGTGGCAACAGTATTCAAAACATGGGCGGATGGTAGATTTGTATAAGTGCAGGATAGAATTTCCGGGCCCTGCACAGAGAGCCGACTTTCATAGCAGTGGATTTAGCAATGGATTCGATGTAGTCATTCCACTTGAGGTCCACTGAGAGTGTGAGGCCAAGCAGGCGTAGTATTTTACTCTCTGGGAGGCAAGCCTGTTCCATACTAATGGGAGGGAGGTGCGGTTGTCTGTGGTGGTTAATTGACAGCAGCTTCGTTTTGGAAGAATTGAATTTTACGAGCCATTTCCTACCCCAATCCACCACGGATTGGAGGTCCTTTTCAAGCTTAGCCGTGAGGTTCGCCTTGTCATCAACACCAGATGTTTGCTCGAGGTAAGCGTAAACTGTGGTATCATCGGCGTACATGCCTACTTGTGATCCTATGGCATCGGGGAGATCATTGATGTAGATTAGAAAGAGTGTGGGACCTAGAATAGAGCCTTGGGGGACACCCACGTTTGTAGGGTAGTTCTGGGAGGCATGTCCATTTAAAACCAACTTCAGTGTGCAGTTAGAGAGGAATGACTGGATTAAGTCCAACAAAAGTCCAGTAATGCAGTAGATTCGCAGTTTCCATAGAAGGCCGGTATGCCATACTCTGTCGAATGCTTTAGAGATATCCAAGGCGACAGTTCGAGCTTATAATGTGTAAGTAATTTCAAATCAAAATATCAATACTTCCATCTTTAGCCAGTATAAAAAGAGTTGTGTGTGTTATACTTGTAGTAAAAGAAATATTGCAATCAGCTTGTTAGTTAAATAAAGAATACATTCAAGTTTGGTTTAGACTTGTTCTTCAGATATCGACTTAGTAAACAAAAATTTTTTTTAAAAAGTGAGAGAAAATGATAGGGATGTTACATTTATACAAATAAGGAGAATCTGATTGGTGTGAATTTTTTAATGAGGATTAAGAAGATTGTACCAATTTTTTCAAATACAAAATGTTTGCCAGTTTTGAAAAGCAACATTGATACCATCTTTCTTCTACCAACAAGTTGTATATTTGTAGTTTATCCAACTTTCCATAAAGAAGACCCTGAATAGCAGTGTATGGCCAACCTGTTATTTTAATCATTATAATTTGTAAAGAAATATTGCCACAAGATTTTCTTAATTCTCTTTTGTTAACAATGAATTTACAGAGGATAACAAACAAGAAATTTGATAGAAAAATATTTTAAAAGTTAAAAGATTATGGGATTGTTTCTCATTTTGTCTGGTTTTAATTCTGAGAATTTTCAGGAATTCATTACTTTATAGTTCACACCATAAATTTTCCAAGAACAATGTCTTGACGATTCTCATTCAAAACTAGTATTTCTTTCAGTTAAACAAGAATATTATGAATTTATTCTATAAAGTCTTTCTTTTCAATCTTTTTATCATAAAAATATAGAAAAGTAATATTCATAAAATAAATTGTTTTGTCAAACTATTTTCAGCAATAATTTCAAAATCAATTATGTTCAATTTTTTAAAAATATTACTTACCTGTCTGAGTGGGAAAGTGTGTATCTTGGCCATTTATCTTAACAAATTTTAGTTTGTTAACTAGGATGTTAACAAACTAAAATTTGATTATGAAAATGACACAACCATATAAATTTCAAAGATTTGATACAGGAAAATTAGACATGCTCAATAGATTCCTCCATAAGGGAGTCATTTTAATGTGTCAATCAAACGTGCCATGAAAAACTTTGCCAACACAGAATGCACTTTTGATCATCAACTCAGTAGTGATACCTCATTATTAAGGGATTTAAGCCTTAACATCAATGGTAATAGGGAGTGATAATCCCTCTTCATCAGGCTTCTTAGTTAGTCTTACATGCTCAACTCCTTTAATAATTGTTATAATGCCTTTCTCAACAACAGCTAAATTTTTGAGATACTAACCATCAATTAGAAAATTTCAAAGTATGTGAACATTCATGATAGAAAGAGCACTCCAAGACAAACAGCAGGCTCCCTTATCTGAGTCTACAGTTTTCAAAGCCAAAAAGGCCTTCCAGGCATCTTTCCAAAGTCTGTAGTTAATTTTATCTAGGAATGTTACCATTAGGCATGCCAACAGGCCTTGATATTTAGCATGCATAGATCACCCTTGGAAAGATGGAAATAACACATCTTGTGACATGGAAGATTTGTCACACTAAAGTAGTTCAAACAGAGCTCTCTCTAACTCATCTAGTTTGGTATAGAGGTGTGTAAATTGATAGTTGGTAAATGATGAGGAAGTAGATGTGTAAAGTGCACACTTCAGCCCTCTGATTTCTTTGAGATCCACAATACCTCTGCCAACTAATGTAATTCTGTACAAGAGTGCATTCAACATCAACTCAGGGAAGGTTCCAATGCAAGGATGTACCATACAGGTGATCGTCTGAAAAGTTTATAGGTTAACAATGAAAGAATTATGCTAGAGCTGTGAAATCTTGTATGCATTAATTTCAACTCTTCTTATTAATAGCTGCATTGTTTCTTTGCAGGTAAACTGATGCCTGACTGTTCAAAGAAGATTTTATCTTATTGATAAAAAAAGTCATCAACAGCATATATGACATCATCACGGTGATACAGGTTCCCAGCCATGATCTCTGACAGGGCTATGGTTGCTAGCGAGATGGCCTACAGAATATTCAACTACCTTGCCAGCACTTTTAACACTATTTTGAGGACTTTCAGCACCTGCTGTATTATTTCCTGTTGACACCGATCCATTTATGGGTTTTGACATCTGTAGGAGAGAAGTCGTCCTGGTAGCTAGTTCCTTGAAAACAGAAGGAACTGACAACAGGTCCTTCTTGGCCTCATATACTACAAGCCCTTCTTGGGTCTATCAATTGTCCATGCTGATGGAGTAACAGGAGCAGGTTGTTCTGGGCTCTGGGGAAATGCCTCCATAGTGGTGAGGTTACCACTGTGCCTAACATAACCAAACCCACCACATTTGAAATAATCAGATTGTTGAACAAATGATAAAAGGGTATTGTTTGTATTAATAAGTGTAAATTTATTTAACTAGAAGAATGATATCAATTTTGTTGTTTTAAAATAACACATTTGAATGTTCTGCATAAAGTTTTTCTTTTTAATGTGTGTTTAAAACTTCAGTTTTGAGATGGACTTGAGAAAAAAGACAAATCTGGTGTCACCGTGAGTGTGTACAATTGTAGTAGGTGAACAAGTTTGTACTGAGTATGAATGAAAATGGAAATGATGTCTTTGTTCCTCTTTCTTTTTTCATTGCTGACAAGTAAATGAGAAAACAAGAGAATCAATTAGTGTGGTGTGAAAGAGAGTGAGAGCGTAAAATTGCCAGTCATCTGGCAATTTCACTAAAGAGCTACTAGTCATCTGACTAGTAGCTCTCTGTCATGTTCTTTCTTTCTTTGTTGACTGTACATGAAGAAGAAGGAGAAAGAAAGAAAATGCATGTCACCTGGACTTATCATCCAGTTAGACAACCTGTGGCTCTCTGAAGAGAAAAGGAAAAAATCATGCATATTTATGTATTTGTGGAAATTAGAATCAAATCAACTTTTAGATTTTTTCCTTGCTTCTGATTGACCAATTTTTTGTTTTCGCAAATGTCAGCATATGATGAAATTTAGTGGACCAACTGTCTTATGAAAGAAGCTTTTTTTATTGGTGAATGAATGTGTATGCTTTTTTTTTTTTTTTTGTGAGCTTATGAAAAGATATAGGTGTGTGTAAGCTCAGATTTTCTGTACAATCAAATCTTACAAAATCTGACACCACATCAGCACATATAAGACAAAAAGTTAAAAAAGACAAAGATATTTGCAACAGAAAAACAATATGAACAAACAAGCATAACAGTAACATGGTTAAAAAAAAAGTGAAGGAGCACTTACTTTTCAATAAAACAATTCCAAGAAAGAAAAACTCAATCTTTAGGAATGATCTGATAACATGGAAGGTAATTACTTTTTTACAACAACAACAAAAAAGGAATAGTTTTCTTCTCTTTTTGTACAATTTATGGTAACCCTGTCATGTGACCACTGTAACTATGAAAAGGTTAGTACAAAAACTAACATGCATTTTTTTTAATAAGCACTTCAACAACCCAAGGTAAGTACACTGCTCTTTTTCTCACCTGACCAACAGTCAATTTCTCCACAATTCTTCAAAGTTTTCCATTGTTGGTCAACTATACATTTTCTATGCAATGAACAATTAAATGAAAAAATTTTATAATTTCACTAACTTTCCAGTATTGCCAATTTTAATAAAAACTTTATTTCATTTATTTTTGTTTCTTTTTTTAATGAGGAAAATAAATAAACACAAAAAAAACAAAAATCACAACCAAGCAGCCATTGTCTTTATTGTATTCACTTGAAATTATTTGGGGTACCATTAGATACAGTAAAAAGAAAAAAGTAATCTGGTTCTTACAAGAATATTTTTCTTTTTTTTCTTTTTTTTTTAAAGAAGTATGGATATTATTGTTGTGGTTATTCCTGAGGTTAGCTCTGGTTCTTTCATTTAAACCACCAATTGAATTTTTTAAAATAAAAAAGTTTTCTTGAAACTTTTTTTTAGTTTTAATTGAAAGCTAAATGATTTGTTTTACTGTTTCCAGTAAGCAAAATGCTCTGATGTAGGTACGTCCACTAAATTTCTGAAAAAATAGCAAAGTATGAATAAAAAAGGCCCCAAACTTAATAAAAACAAACTTTTTTCCATCAAAATGTTTATGTTGTTATTAAGAAGAAAGATCAAAGTACTTTTCAATTACTTTAAAAAAATTTTTAATCTCTTATAACATGTTCAAAATTTTGGTAAAAAAATTTGTTTTGATTTTAGTTAGCAGGTAACCAAATTGTTATGAGAGTTTATAATGGAAAACACAATATTACATAACAAATACATTAATTTGGAAATTCTTGCAAAAATCAAATAATTGTCAGATTTTAATGAAACTTTCAGGACTCATTCACAAATAAATGAAAAAATATTGGTAAAAATATATCTTTTTTTTACATCTGTTACCCCTCCTCCACTTAAATTTATGAAATTTAAAAAAAAAAATTCTATTGGCAAAATTGGTTTTATTAGTTAAATAAATTATATTGGGGAATGTAAATCATGCTTTATTGTTTTAACCATTTAACCTCTTTTACCAAAAATCTGCTCCTCATAGTAAAATAAAAAATCAAGAAAATTATGAAATTATTTAATTAGATAAGCTTTTAATTGCTTTCATAAATAATATAATTTCAAACATAGTTTGAAGAAAAAAGATTTTTTCAATTAATATTGAAATTTCAATAATTGTTTTCATTTTTGTTTTTTTAATTATAATAATTTATAAAGTTTCAAAAATATCTTAAAAATATTTCTAAGACTTGTAGACATTAGGTTGGTACTGGCTTCTGGCCAGTGACGTACGCCATTTTTGATTTTCGTCACTATGGACCTCGAATCGTCCGGTCAGTATTCGTCTTTGATTTTAGAAGATAAAAATAAGTTATTTAAAACTTATGAAAATAAGGCAACATAGATTAAAAATTCTTTCTTAACTCGCATTGACTATCGTAATTTGTGTACTGGCCTTTGGCCAGGTTATGTAGTCGATCCTTGGAGTTGTCTACAATTGGCCCGCGGCCAGTTGATATTTCAAAACCCCTGAAAAAGACAAGTTTGTTAGAAGAATTTGTCTTCATCATAAAATCTTGACTATATTCGCGTTATTTAATGAAATTATTCAAAACAAATCATGGGTTTTCTAAACTCAAGTAATCGGTTATTCTTTACTTAAAAATGCTGTTTTGGCAAATACTGAGCCAACAAAGTCAAACTTGACGTACTACGCATATGTACCCTTCCATTATTTTTTTAAATAAATTATCAAAAAAAAGCCTCATTTTTTAAACGGTGATTTTTTTACTGCCTCTTAAAACCTTCGAATTTGTTCTTTATTTTTGTTTATATTTCGTCAAAAAGTACGTCATTGTTGCAAAAATTATGGCACTTAAAACTTTTTTTTATTTAAAAAGTAAAATACACTTTTAATTTTAATGTAAGATTTTTTGTATTTAAAAATTAAAAAAAAACATAATACAAATTTTTACGCGTGTAATATTTTAAATTGGCCTTTTTTTAGTTTTTCTTTTAGCACTTATTGATAATCCTAATATTTTAATAAAAAATAAAAAATTTAAAAATGAACTTCATATCAACAAGAACAAGCATTTTTGTTACAAGCATTTTTAAAAATTAGATTAGAATATTTCGTTAATAATTTTCATAATATTTTTCTTAATTGCTTGATGAATGAAAAATTGATAAGAAATTTTTAATCTTTTTCCTTTAAAACTATATACTTACCTACAGAAACATTTAAAAGAACCATTTTTTTATTTCAAGAAAAAATTTTAAAATGTTTAAAAATTGTGTCTAAATGTTAAGAAAAGAAAGTTAATCAGATAAAAATTGTTTTAATTGGTATTAAATTATTGTGTTTGAAAAAAATATATTTGCACTTTTTAGTTTTAAATAGAAAACTCTCCAAACGGTTAAATCAACCATTGAGGAAAAAAATTGTCGTGACCGATGATAAAGTCACAGAAAAAAGTCGGAACTATTTTTTTTTTTTTTTTTTTTGAGTGACATCTTTTTAACTCATGATAGTTTTGATTTTGAACAGTGTTTTTAACTGTCAATAATTTTCATGGCAGGTGTAAAAAATATTTTTTTTACTAAAAAAAAAGATTTAACTTAGAGATTGTTGATCTACAACAGCACTGAGATCCTAAATTTCCACTATTCATGCTGTTTTCAGGGTTAGGGATAAGCTTTTTATCTGGCTATATAGAGGGTAAAAAAAAAGTCTTTTAAAGAAAGGCAAAGAAAAATTGCTAACATTGTCCAGTGATTTTTTTTTTTTTTTTTTTCATAGATTAATTTTAATTTAAAAATTGTGATGGAAGAAAACATTTTAAATTTAAATTGTAATTGTCTTCATCTAAGCTTACCCAACCTGTGTATCTGTATTTACTCAGGTACTTCCATGAGTAATATAATATAGTATTGTCTTTTTTATCAATTAATTCAATTTATGAGCTAATACTCCTGTCCAATCATAAATGTCACATTTAAAGTTATCTACTCTACTTGTGACATTTATGATTGGACAGGAATGAAACAGATTTGGATGTTGTTTTTTTTTTAATGTCTACTCAACTCACTTGTGCTACTTACAGTTGAAAAGTATTTTCATTTTCAGTGATTTACTATATTTGTGACCTTGTCTAGTGGAGGGGCTTTTTTTTTTTTTTTTTTTACAAAAACAGCATGCAACACCAGAATGTTTTGAAAATCATCATTTTCTTCTGTATAACTCTTCATCCTCTTACAATTATATATATGCTCAAATAATTGTAACTGTTTGCATAGAATTCACAGCTATATCTAGAAAGCTCAACTGTGAATTTATGAGATCTCAACACCAGTCTAGTTCTTCTTCATGTACCATGTCCCTTCAGGATGCAGGCAATCATGGACCTTCCACTTGGCTCTGTCTCTTGTTGCCCTCAATATTTTTCCTCTTGCTATCTCTCCCAAACCCTGCTCTGCCATTCATTTGCTCAGGCCTATCAAGTATGTCTCTCTTTCCTTCTATTTATCCTGTGAGTGTTAAATTCTCCAGGCCCTCTTTCCTCATTACATGTCCCAGGAACCACATCTGTCTCTTCCTGATGTTAAGTATGAATTTTCTTCTCGGTTGCATCTTGTCCAACACTTCATCATTGCTCATATGCTCAGTCCATGGTATTCACAGCATCCTTCTGTAAAAGCACATTTCTGCTGCCTCAAGCTTCTCCTTCATCCTTGAAGAGATTGTCCAACATTCACTTCCATACAGAAGAACAGATATCACATAGCAATCCAGCACTCTTGTTTCCAATGAGATTTTTCTGTCTTTCAGTACTCTGGTTAGCTTCTGAATGTGTCCTTGGTCATGCCAATGTGTCTTTGGATCTCAATGCCACACTTTACATCCTCTGTCAGAACACTTCCCAGGTATTTAAATTTCTTATTTGTTTTATTTTAGTTTCTTTGACTTGTAGTTGGCATTTTAAGGGTCTTCTTTTTGTTAATGTTTTCTTGTAGTTTATGCTCAGTCCTTTCTTCTTGCTTTCTTTTGCTAACTTCTGTAGGAGGTCCTGCATTCTCCTTTCTGTGTTTGCTATCATCACTGTGTCATCTGCATATCTATATTATTGAGATTGTGACAAATCCTGGCAAGGATTTTATTTCTCTCAGAATTTTTTCACTGTATAAGTTAAATAGATCTGGTGAGAAAAAATCTTGTCTTACGCCCCTTTCTATGTTTGTATACCTGCCGAGTTTACTTCCTATCCGTACACAAATGGTTTGCTGCCAATATAGATTCTTGATTATCCAAACGTCTTTTCTGAAAATGTCAAGATTGTTGAGCATCTCTATCAAGTCCTTTGTGGTGTATTTTGTTAAACGCCTTTGTGTAGTCTATAAAGCACAGAAGGATGTGATTTCCGGCTTTCTCTTTTCCAATCTTTTTACTCTTTTCCATTCTTTTCCTCTTTTTTTTTTTTTTTCAATTGGAGTAGATAGACTAAACTATCACCCGGTTCACACTCCACCCACGTCTATTGAACGGGTGAAGAGGCTCATCCCTTGTTTCCTGTTTAGGATGTGGTTTCCGGCTTTCTCTTTTCTAATCTTTTTACTCTTTTCCATTCTCTTCCTCTTTTTTTTTTTTTTTCAATTGGAGTAGATAGACTAAACTATTGCCCGGTTCACACTCCACCCACGTCTATTGAACGGGTGAAGAGGCTCATCCCTTGTTTCCTGTTTAGGATGTGGTTTCCGGCTTTCTCTTTTCTAATCTTTTTACTCTTTTCCATTCTCTTCCTCTTTTTTTTTTTTTTTCAATTGGAGTAGATAGACTAAACTATTGCCCGGTTCACACTCCACCCACGTCTATTGAACAGGTGAAGAGGCTCATCCCTTGTTTCCTGTTTAGGATGTGGTTTCCGGCTTTCTCTTTTCCAATCTTTTCACTCTTACGTAGCCCTTTGCACATCAGTGGTGTTACTGCCTTGCTCAGGGTGATATGATTTAAAAAAAAAAAAAAAAGACTATATTTACTAATCAAAAATTGAAAAGTTTAAACAAATCATCTTGTCATCGTATTTTGAAAATGATTTTCAGTTTTTTTTTTTTGTGTATTTGAAGTTTTTTTTTTTTTTTGTATGATAATTTCTGTGTACATTAAAAGGTCATGTGTTTCAGGGTTTTTTCCCCCTACCGGAAAAAAATTTGTACACTTATGTCAGTTGTGATTGCCATACTTATTTCCCATCTGGTGACCTGTCAACATATTTCAAATACGACAGACAGGTCAAAATTTTATATTCCAATCAATATAATTTCTGTTTAAAATACATCAAGTTAGGAAGTTTGATTTGCTAGAACAAGTATAACTGGCTTGTGAGTTTGAACCTCACTAGATGCCCTCTACTTTGACCTAATGTCACATCACGGCTTTGCTTAGAAAATCACCATATGTGTTACCTTCCTACTCCAGGTTTCAAAACAGCTGCGAAATATTAAAGATAACATTTTCTTACTTACCTTCTACAAACTCAAATAGTTTCATATTAAAGTAAAAAGAAAAATGTTCATATTTTCATATTATTTAAAAAAAAGCAAATTCTTAACCGTTTTCCTAATATTGCATTAGAAACACTATTGTTACATACATTTTCTTACACTACAGTTTTATGCAAATTAGGTACCAAGCACGTACTTCCTAAAAAAAAAAAAAATAGGATGAAAAATGCATTAAAATAACTTAAGTGCACTCTTTGGCCTTGCATTTCGGATTTATTTGAGAGATAATGGCATAAAATTAAAAAGTCAATCTGAAAAGAAAAATTTTTTTCCATAAAGTTTTATTGGTATGTAGTTTTCATTGATCATTGAACCACCATTATAGATGAAAAATGTGAACAACAAATAAAAAACTACAAAAATCTAATATTCATTTTCTTAGAGATATGTTTCAATGTCATTTATTGAATTTAAGGATAAGCTAACTAGATTTTGTAATAGTAATGTTTACTTCTTACTTAAAACTTAATGGAAATAACGTTTATTTACATAAAATAAATTGTAAGGTCAAAAATAAAAAAAATATGTATAATTACACTGTATTTACAACCTTGACTTAAAAAAACGTGCAAAAAAAAAAAAAGAATCAAAGAAATACCAGTAGTGCAATAATGAAGACATTTCTATAATTTATGTTTAAAAATAAATTATTTTCAACTTTAATAACCAATATTTCAGGAGTATTATTTCTTATTCTGTGATTTTATTTTTATGAAACTTAGTAGAATCAATAATTTTATCTTTTTATACTACCTTAGAAGTTTTGTTGTTGTTTTTTTTTTAGTTTAATGATACATTGGTTTTCTTTATTATTTTTGTACCTGTTTTATGTGGTAAAATAGCTACTTGCTCCCAATATTTGTTTTAATTATTCTGAATTTAAGTTTTACTGAATTATTATATATTACTCTTCTGATAGTAATTAAAAGCAGTAATTCTGAATTATTTCTTTTTTGAACATCCATACAAAAATAATCTTACTGCTGCTAAAATGAAAAAGAAAATTAAATTTGAAAAAAAAGATTCACACTGGAAAATGAATTTAAACTACATTTTTCAATTCTTCAATTATGACTTTATTTAATAAAAAGATATCTTCTGAAAAATACCAACAGGATAAGTTATTATTTCTTATGCTTCCATTCATCTTCCCACAGGGCCTCAGATTACCACATCAAGTGCCTTGAGAAGGTAGTGCTGCCCTGGGTCAAGAGAATGGCTGATGGAAGACTATCTGGCAACAGGACTTTGCACCATGCCACACAAGTAGAACCCAGTCAGGCTACAAGATAATTTTTGCGACCACATCACTCCTGACATCTGGTGACCTAACTCCCCAGACTGCACCCCCTTTGATTATTATATGTGGGGCACAGATGAACGAGAAATAAAAAAAAACTCCTTGTAACACCAAAGATTAACTGAAGGCAAGTATTATGGCAGCATTCACTAACTTAAACAAGAAGACCACCCAGAAGAGTTCCAGGAGATTCCAAAGTCGTCTGGAGACTGTGGTTCGGCCGATGTTAATTTTATTGAATAAATTTACTCTTTAGTATTTCAAGATTTTTGTGTAATTTTGTTAAATATATCTGTTAAAATGAGATGTAAGTGTTATTTTCATTTTTGTGTAATTTAGACAACAATTTATCCATGGCACCCTCTTTCTCTTGTTATGTATATATAGAGTTTTATAGGGATGTGCATTGCAGTGCAGTAGATATTGGTTTGAAATGAAAAATCAGAGTGACAAGTTCCAATTCCAGTTGTTGTATTTGTTGCATTCACTTACATGTAAATACCCTTAGAGAAGGTATTAATCCATCTCTTCTCCCTCCAGTTATAGGTTAAATTGCAGGACAAATTGGGTTCTATAGCCTTAGTTGGTAACCAGTCTACTGCAGAAATTAATGGCAACCTACTGCAGGAAAAACTTTTGCCCAGTCAGTCATGTCTTGAAAGAGACATAATCACCTAATCACTTAACTGATAGACTTTAAATCAATTTGTATTTGTTTCTATAATAACAAAGTACACATACAGTAAACTTTCAAAATTTTGATTTATGATTCACTGCATTATTTATTAGAGTTGTTTTGACTTGAAGACCTGCTGTAAATCGGTGTGACTTATCATCTTCAACATGATTGTTTTCTTCCAAGCATACACACCTGCTGAGGCTCTTTTTTGTTTCTTCAGTACCCACAAACACTGAGGGGGCCTTAATTACACTTCAGGTGTGTGCTCTACTAGGGCCTCCTGAATTCAGAGTTGTCCTTCTATACTGGCTGCAAATAGCTAGAGAGTCAAATCAGAAATCCTATTTGACCCATAGCTGGAGATAAATTATTTCTTACTCTAATGTTTAGTTTTGGAATTTTCTTACTCATTACTCAGATTTATGGATCTTTTTAGGCAAATCACATGTAATTCCAACATTTTCTATGACTCAGCCATTAAGAGAGTTGAGTATGGTTTTCAAGACATAGTTTTTGGCATTCTCTGCCCAAAAACAATGAAGGGTGTCTATTTTTGTTTTCCTCCTTTATTCTTATAGCAAAATTTACAAGAAAAATAAAAGACAGACTGATTCAGTGATAGATTTTCATATTCAAAAACTTTCATGCATTATTTTTCACACTCTAGTGTCATGTCATGAAGCATTTCTTTGCATCTCCCCATTATACCTGCTTATTTTATTTTGGGACTTGGAATTAATGTCTTATTTTACCAATTAAAATCATAAAAAGTGTAAACACAACGCTGAACAATTGCGATACTCAGCCACCTATATGTACATATCAGCTATTCATATTTATGTTCATATGTTTCACCTTAATTTTAACAATCTAAATTTGAGCAAAATTAATTTTTTCTAAATTTTTTCCTCACCAGGTAGCATTTCTTTATTGCATTTATAAGGATAAGCTTAAGAGAATGCTGTGATGTCTTTGTTAATGGCTAAGATCTGTTTCTAGATGACTCAGCATGTTACTTTGTCAAATATGTTTCTCACAATAAAAATCATCCTGTGTTGCACTTATGACTGTAGAATGACAAATAAAGACCTATTTGAGAAGAATAGACATGAAGCAATAAAATGAAAAGGATTATGGAAAAATGTGCTGCAATGTTAAACTCTTTAAGTCAACATCATGTAACCATGACAGCAAGGTCAGATTGTTGATATTTATTAGTTTTATCAAGGATTAGAAAGATTGTATTGCAGCAATCTCCTTAAGAGAGCCTGCCTATCTGGAAAATCAGCATTTGAAAATTTAGCTTCTATTTGGACTTGAATATATAATATTAGAACAAATGAAAAGTTAGACCAAAAATGACATACATTACTAACAGCAAACCTTGTTCTGGACCAGATGTTACTTAACTGATTGTAATAAATTTATTAAAACATGGTAAATATGTTGAATTAACAATTCAAATAATGGTTCTGCAGATAACATGATGTTTTTCTTTATTTTTCAGTATCCAAGATATCAAATTTTATTATGCAAGTCAATGTTTTTGCAATAAAATTGATATTAACCAACACTTATTGGTAAATTTTTATAGATATATTTTTATGAGCAATATATTTTGAGATTTTTCAGTTTGGAATATCATCTTTAGTAAATGATAGTATTTGGTATTGATAATGACTCATTTGGTAGTGTGAGGTTTTATTACGCAAACTGAGTATAGCCTTAATTTTTATTTATAAATAAATCCAAAAGATGAAGGCTACAGTAACATATTTGGTTAATACAATATCCTATTTACCATACGTGATACACACTTTGGGCAATCATGTCTCGAAAAAGACATGACTGACTAGGCAGAAGATTATCCCACAGTAGGTTGCCATTGCTTTCTGCAGTAGACTGGTTGCCAGCCAAGTCTATAGAACCCAATCTGTCCTATTATTTAACCCATAACTGGAGGGAAGAGACAAATTAATACCTTTCCCAAGGGTACTTGTGTGTAAATGAATGCAAGGAATTTAACTGGAATTTGAACTAAATGAAATCTACAACAGTGGTGATATACCAGAAGACTTAAACAGATCAATTTTCATAGCACTGCCTAAGAAACCTGACACAGATAAATGTGAACTCCACCAAACGATCAGCTTAATAAGTCACATAACAAAACTCATCATTCGAATTCTGATGAATAGAGTACACAGCAGAATCAGGCCAGAGATACTACAAGAACAGTGTAATTTTGTCAAGGACAATGGAATGCTCAGAATGTTATCAGAAAGAACAATACAAATGAAGGACATGTACCTGTGTTTCATAGACTATGAATAGGCATTCAACAAAGTACACTCCAAGACTTGATAGATTTGCTCGGCTACCTAGACATATTCAGGAAAGACTTTAAAGTAATCAAGAACCTCTACTAGCAGCAAACCACCTGCATATGGACAGGAAATGAGTTCAGCAGCTATACAAAGATAGAAAGAGGCGTAAGACAAGAAAATGTTTTATCGCCAGAAGTGTTCTATCATAGGATAGAAAGTGTCACACCGAGATCAAAAGGCAAATTGGCATCGGCCAAGGATGCATTCCAGAAGCTGAGTAGAGTATTGAGATGTAACTCTATTTCCAGATGGCTGATATTAAACATAATAAAAGATCTCTCTAAAATTGGAGAATACAATTATTTTTGTCGAGAAGAGTTATTGAATTGGTTAAATCAGCGTAAAATATTCATAGCCATAATATTGTCATCCTGTTTTGACAAATTGTGACCCTAGGTCAAAACTGGACTGTGAGAATTTCCTGTCTTGGACTACCAAGCTATTGGGACAAACAGGTAAGTGATAACAGAGAGTAAGTTTTCTCCCCCTCATCAGTAAAGGGCCTAGAGACTCAGATAAAATGGATAACTAATGTTTTTATTTCAAGCTGATAAGAGATAAACAGTGAGGGAAAATTGAACCCCCCACCATGATTACCCTTTACCACCCTGGTTTTGTGGTGTTTTAATAAAAGTGAGGTGGAAAACAAAATTAGTGGATTTGGGGCTGGTGATTTGAATAAGACAAACTGAAATCAGCCCATGATTTAGATCAGATAGTCAAACTGAGATTGGCGTGCTGCTAAAGATGACTGAGCAAACCCTATCTTCGAGAATATCGTAACTGAATGTATTATTGAAATACCAGCCAACTGTTGAGTGTCACCAGCTTTGACTTGCTTATAACTGTGTATATAATTGATATATCTTCTTCTTCTATGTGCCCTGTCCCTTCAGGACGAAGGCGATCATGGCTTTCCACGTTTCCCTATCATTGAGCACACCTTCTCCTGTTACACCATGCAATCTTCGTTCCATCATCCACCTGATTAGATTCTTCAAATATGTTATCCGTTGCTTTCCCCTGTCTCCTTTTCCCTCTATCTGGCCTGTTAGTATCAGGTGCTCCAAGCCATCCTTTCTCATTGCATGTCCTAGGAACTTCAGCTGTCTCTTCGTGATGCTCAGTATTAATTTCCTTTTTGTTTCCATCATTTCCAAGACCTCATCATTGCTCACATGCTCGATCCATGATATTAGCAGCATCCTTCTGTAGAACCACATTTCAGTTGCTTCAAGTTTTTCCTTCATCTTTGATGATATTGTCCAGCATTCACTGCCATATTGAAGGATGGACAGCATGTAGCAATCCAGTACTCTCTTCCTTGTTTCTAGCGAAATTGTCCTGTTTCTTAATACTTTACTCAACTTCTGGAATGCTTCCTTCGCCATGCCAATTCGCCTTTGGATATCTGTGTCGCACTTTCCATCCTCTGTTATAACACTTCCCAGGTATTTAAATTTTTGTACCTATAGTTTAGAACATGTACAAATTAAAAACTACTACAAAGTGTACATTTTGTTTTGACATTGAAAGGACGTCTCATCAGATAGTAAACGTTATTTTTTGAAGAGATATGGAAAATTTGTTTCCTTATATTGGTAAATTTTGTGTGAGAGGTAAGTGGGGTAGAGAAAATGAGAAATCAGGATTGAGAGTTGTAAATTAGATATTGAACAAAAAGAGGAAAATGGGAGAGAAGGAGAGAGTTGGTGAAGGGACATGGTGAAAAGTTTAGAGACAGGTGCCAGGTTTAACAGTAGAAAATAAAGTATGGCTACAGTCTTAAGGAAACAAATTTTTCATCTTCCTTCAAAAAATAACATTTACTACCTGATGAGACATTGTCCTTTCAATGTTGAAACAAAATGTAGGCTTTGTAGTAGTTTGTAATTTGTACATGTTCTAAACTATAATTTATAATAAATATTCATAACTCTATTTTTATATTGAGCACTGTTTTAAATTAATATTTTGAACGTTGTTAATATTTTCTTCATTCCTTATTCACTTGGATAATCGATATATAAATATATATATAAAATCTACACCCATGGCATTGCAATGTTCTACTGATTATATTTCATTTGTCAACTATCAGCTACCATGGATCGTGTAAATCAAGTCTCAGCAATATACTCGACCCCTCATGTGTCAGGGCTAATATAGCCAGGTGATAACAGGCAGTCCTACTTTGGCTGGTCCAAGATCAAACAATACAATATAGGTGGACTGGTTAAAGGTTAGGAAGGATTGGTTTGGCTACACCTGCATTGTCATGTTATAAAGAGACATGAAAATTTCACTGGAAACAAAGAAAAGAAGTGGATTTTTGTGTGGTGTCTGTTTTTCAGTACAACAAAAAATGCTAGACATTCTCTTCAAAGATGAAGGAGACACCTGGAACAATTAAAATGTGGTCTACAGAAGGATGCTGAGGATATCATGAACTGAATATGTGAGCAACAAAGTTTTTGAAGAAGATGAACATGAAAAAGAAACTAATACTTAACATCAGGAAAAGACCGCTGAAGTTCCTGGGACATGTAATGTGGAAGGAGGGCTTGGAGAATCTTAGACTCACAAGTCAGATAGAGGGAAAGAGAGACAGTGAAATCAACATGTGATATACTTGATAGGCTTTAGCAAATAAATGGTAGAGCAGAGTTTTGGAGGGGTAACAGAAAAAATTGTTTTAAGAGCTACTAGGGATAAGGAGATGTGGATAACCATGATCACCTACGTCCTGAAGGGACATGGCACATAGAAGAAGAAGAAGAAGAAGAAGAAGAAGGGTAATGTGATAGCTGCATAGTTTAATCACTTCATTTACAAAAGTGGTCAGTCCAGCAGTCAGCTTCCAGGAATTAAAGTATTTTTAGTACACACGGAAAAAGGCCATGCTTGGAATTCTGCCCAGGCTAGCCGGCTGCCACGCAGGGCAGCTTAAAAGTCCATGGGGCTGTTTTCCTTTGGAAATATATTTTCACCAAATATAGAAACAATCTCAAGCTTTCAGTCCTCATGCTGAAAAAACCCTTGACTCACCTTTACCTGTTTGAGGAATATGTCTTTGCTAGTGACATAGAAGATAAATTGGCCTGCTTGAATTTGGAATCTTAAATATGGTTTCTCCAGAAACACAGAATACTGGGAATAAACATTTCTTCATAGCTCACACCGTATCTGGTTATTTACATAACCTGATGTTAATCCCATTATCAGTTTTGATTGATTTCCAGAGGTCTACTTACTTTGAATATTATCTTAACATTCTCATATTTTCTTTAATGATAGACTATGAGTTTTCTGCAGGATTACTATCTGGAGAAAAATAAGAATCTGCTTGGCATTTTTTTAATTATATTTTAGCAAGGTGAGCAATTTGCCAGCCTTGCAGAATGTGAAGGAGCCTTAACTTACATGAATAGACCCATGAACTTATAGCTTCTTGCTTATGATCCATATGCACTTTAAAAATTTTGGTAAGAATTTCCAATAATTCTCAGCATTTATTTGATATCATTATCAAATTTGAAAGGATCCTTAATTTTAGTTTAATATTAGAGAAACTAGAAGTCATTTTGTTAATTTGGTATTTTCTAAACTATATTTTAGCGAGGCGAGCAATAGACAGCTTTGCAGAATTTGAAAGAGCCTTAACTGACATGAATAGATTCATGAACTTATAGCTTATAGCTTCTCTGTGCCCACTCCAAAAATAGCTTGTCTAAAACTTACAAAACCTTTCAAAATTTATCAGCCAACAACTGTTTTTGGGACTTATAATTTACTACCTACACTAGTAATCGTTTTTAATTATTGTTACAGTTTAATTACAATTTTCTTGTATTTTTTTTTTTTTTTTTTTGGTTAAACTCATACATTTCTTTTTGTGATGTTTACTTAAGGTTTGTAGTTTGCTTAATTTTGTGTCCTTATGCAATGTTCTTCATACACTGCAGCTTTTCATTTGTTCCCCTATTCAATCCCAATCTTCTTCAAATATTCACTTCCTGATTATTCTCTTTTTCTTACAAATTGTGCTTTTAAGTTTTTTCAGTTAAAAAATTTAAAGTAGTTTATGAGGACCAGCCCAAAAACGTATAAACAGTCAATTTTTATCACAGTCCTTATTTAGTTGTTCTTATTAATTTCAGAAGATATTGCATCTTTCAGTTGAAATTCAACTAACTCCTGTAATCCCCATAGGAAGGTTACCCAAAATATGATTCTTAATCCAGGCAGTCTCTTAACACAATCACCTAACTGAAATGAAGAATTGTCAATGAATTCTCTCAGCAAATGGGAAAAAAGCACATAGGTAACAATAATAGTTACTTTATTGATGTGATGTGGAGTCTGACAAGACACAACACGCAACTTGACACTGCCAGTCAAGAGAGTAGTATTCAATACTCAGACAAATCACTACAATAGTATTATCTTTCTCTATACAATCAACTGTAACACTGTAAGTGTTCCTTATGCACCCACGTTAAAATGGTATTGACGAACCATGGATTTGAACCCTGAAATAGTTGAAGAATATCTCGATGTGTGATCATTTTCTTTTTCTTTTGCTTGGAAAGATCTAGGAAAGAGAAAGAGAGAAGAATAGGCGCTGGGGTGGGGAGGCTGGCAGAAAGAGAGGTGAGACACAAGGCACTCACAAAATGACATTGATTTATATGACAGCAAATGAACACAAACCAGGTGAAAAATCCGCCTTGCCAAAGGAAGAGAACTCTTTCTCTTTCTTTCTTGTTTTTTTTTTTTTCTCTCCCTTTCTCCTCACAGAAGCGATGAAGACCGACTTAGGTTAACTTATCGGCTGGCTTCGAAAAGGACCACCCACGTGATGAGAAGAATTATAATTAATGCTGGCATGTGAATGTACAAAATCAACAAACTTTTGTTTCCAAGGCTTCAGGTTGGCAGACATCAGTGAGAAATCGTAACGGCTGATTCAAGCCAGATACACGGAATTGACATTAGATTTTTGGAGAAAAATACTCAGATTCCCAGCCAGCCTAGCTCCACATCGAACGATCTTTAACAAAAAGGCACACGGATTTGAAAAGAAAAGAGGACCGCTCAAGACGCGGTGGAGAATGATAAGACGCGAAAATCTTCCCACGCTAAGAGGCATGACTACCTAAACAGAGAGAAAGGGAAAGAGCAGATAGTAACTGTCTTATCTCTAGTGATGACTAGACCTAATAGCAAGCAATAATTTGTGGGCTTTGAGAAAAAGTTGTATTGTGTTTTTATTTTATTTTTCATTAATTCTGTTTTTCTCTGTTGCGGTACAAAGAGTTACGAATATAATTATTAGTTCACATAGATTGGCTTTTGCTGCTGTCTATTTATTTATTATTTATTTTTCTGAATACGTTCATCATTCCTTTTCATGATTCTTTTGTTGTGGCAGGACCAGGATCAATCTTGCACAAAACAAGGTGAGTCCTGTCCAACAGAAGATTGTCATAATAATTTCAGGTAAAGTTTTACAAGGGCGGATGCTCTTCCAGCTGCCCCAACTCAGACACTCACGATAGTCCAAGTAAACATTTTTAACGTAACACCATTTCCAAGAAGGTTGCTATTCAATTACCCCATATTTATATTTATATATATATGTGTGTGTGTGTGTGTGTGTGTGTGTGTGTGTGTGTGTGTGTGTGTGCATAAACAAGCACATGAAGTGCATTGGCTCCTATAAGACAATCATTCATTCTTTGACAGGTCTAGTTTTTCATTTTGCAGAGTGACATGCCACCCACTTCCTCCACCAACAGGAAACCTTGTTGGAGAGCTGGTTTGGGTGCCAACCATCCGTCCCCATTATTAATAACAGGCCTAAGCCTGACCTGACACTACAAAATAAAAAAAAGTATTACAGAGTTTTTAGAAAAAGAAACGTAAGCATTATCATCAATTCATAAATATCAGAACATGTTTCTGACTCTTTATTTCTTATTAAAATGTAAAGGTGCCATCTGTGGAATGAATCACTGGTTCTCAGGTGTCAGTTTTGTTATTGTTGGCTTCGTGGTTAGGAAGTTAAAAAACAGGAACCTTGTGATTCCCAGATAAAAATGGCGGAAAATAAAATTCCGATTAGTTGTTATGATATGATATGTTAAATTAAGTATAAATATTAATATTGAAATTCGCATTTACCTACACGAGTTAGGAATGAGGATATACGATGTCTCAAGTGAAATCCTCAGTTGTAAATTGGACAAGAGTCAGATTTAGTAAGAAAGAAACAGATAGGTCTTGAATAATGCCTTTAGAGTAAACAAATAAGCTCTTTCAATAATTGAAGCAATGTCCATTGAAAAATATCTTGTTCGATTCAATTTCAGATTAGATTACTTAAATATTTATGCACCAATTATTTTAGTATTGAGTTTCCAGTTCCTTCTAAAGTCTTCTCATTCTCTTTCACTCCCTGTAACTCTTTGAATCTTAGTGGCTTTATTACTTCTCTTGGGGTGAAATGATTAAAAGATAATCTTAGCAATAATAATTGGGCTTAAATGGTTATAGGACAGCAGTAACATTGGCGAGCCTATAATATCAGAGATAGGCTTTATGAAAGTAATATTTCAAAATTTATTCTATTCAATGATAAATTACATAGTGATACAAAACTGATTTGAGATTGATTTGACTAAGGTATGCCAGATCAAACGGTAGTTTCGCCTATATAGGTGGATACAGGTTTTAAACCTACCAGAGAGGACATTTTTATTAAGTTTTCTGAAGAGTGCAGGCCAATAGATAGGGGAAATCACTTGACGATTAAATATTAAATTTAGTCATTATTTTAGCATGTTCAACACTCTTGTGCATTGATTTGAAAATGAAAAAAAAATGTAATCCCATTTGTTAGATATTAAGGTAACGTTTACTGATAAATTAGGGTAATTAAATTTGTTTCAAACTACTTAATTCTAGTAAAAGAAGAGCATATTGAAGTGCCCTTTAATATCAGTAGCAGACATTAAACATACCAGCATT
Organism: Ascarosepion bandense; assembly: GCA_037127315.1. Taxonomy (NCBI): domain Eukaryota; kingdom Metazoa; phylum Mollusca; class Cephalopoda; order Sepiida; family Sepiidae; genus Ascarosepion; species Ascarosepion bandense. The sequence continues at coordinate 114,083 of JBBBDQ010028363.1, read as the reverse complement.
AGCAGTCCTAAATAAACCTTGTATCGGCAACAGCTCTAGAATATAAAAAGCTTATGAACCCTCAAGTAAATCTTCTCTTCCGGGTTTTCCTCTTTTGGATTGTGTAACATGAACTTTCCTTGCTGAAACTAAAGGGCTGTAAACACTTCACACTAAAATACACCAACACAATAAGTCCACTTGAAATGAAAGAGAAAATGACCTACCTCGAAAAAGAGCTTGTGTTTTGCGCATGGTCTGCCAAAGAAAAATTACAGAAAATTGTTAGCACAAAAAGAGAAGCTATGCTAATGTTCTTTCTGCCCTGTTTGGTGTGGCTAATCAGAAAAATCACTCGATAAATAAAGGTTGTTGCTTTCTGCTTACCGGCAGATTGATTTGGTGAGCTTTGAAAAAGTACGATTTTTGAGCTTGGTGTGCGAAAGTGTGTTTCGTGGGAGGTTGGATTTTTGACCCCGTTTTTGTTACTGCCTTGCTTGCTGGATTGAACTTAGTGTTGGCACACGAATATTTTTACCTTGTTTTTTCTACTTCCACTATTGGTTAATACCCAATTACAATATTATTGAACATTTGTTGTGTATGAAATTTACTTCTAACAAAGGAAACTCTTATTTTAAACTTTCCTATTCTTAATTTTTGTTTAATAAATGTTATCTTGTATTGCAGGCTAATTGGTTTGTCATTTTGTGCATGTAATCATTTTCACTAAAATTGTTTAATATACTATTGTTATATGATGCTGCTGTTCTGGATCTTGGAGAACAACTATATCGATTGTCTTGAAATATAACGACAAACGAGAACCCATATATAAAAATATAAACTTATATTTTTATTCTTCGTAAACCAGCGGGAATTGTCTTGTCTTATTTTCTCTTCTTTGCATTCCCTCTGCATTCTTTCGGTGTTCTGATTTCAGCTAGAGAAAAACCTTGAACTTATATAATATTATATTATATAACCTGAAATTTCTACAAATTTTTGCCTTCTCGGGCTTTCGCTTAATTGGGTAATTTATAGCCAGGCTCATCTGTCAATCATCTTTGCCAGAAATTTTCTTTTTTTGTTTTTAAAACTTTCAAAAAATATGTTCATTACATCTTTCTCTTTCTGGCTTTTACGCTGCATGAGCATATAAAATCAATTATTAATACAAAACAATACATGCAAACAAAACTTATAGAAAATTATCAATATCAAAGGTGACTCTTTCTATGTTTATTCATTTTTTTAAAAAATGACAGAGCAAATAACTGCGCACCAAATCGTCAATTGTTGTATAACCTGGAAAACCAACGATGGCGATCGTCTTGTTGTCTGAAAAACGATGAACAATGAGTATTTATAAAAATATAAACTTATATTTTCATTCTCCATAAGTCACAGTTGTGATTCTCTCTGGCTACAGGATGTAGCCAGAAAGAATCATCTACATACAAGGCAGTTGTCAGAAGTCATTGACGAGTGGGAGTTGTCTTCTCTTCTTTTCTCTTCTCTGCATTCCGTCTGCGTTCTCTCGGTTTTCTGATTTCAGTCAGAAAAAAACCTTCGGACTTATATAATCTGAAATTTCCGTGCATTTTTGCCATCTCGGGTTTTTGCTTAATTGTGTCATCTGTGATCAGGCCCATCTGCCAATCGTCTTCGCCAGGTATTGCCTTTCACGCAGGTTGCCTTTGATGTCAGTTACACTTTTGTCGGTCACTGTTTATGTTTTCTGCCTTTGATCTTGATCATACTTTTAATGGCCACCGCTTTTCATGTCAATCATATTTCTGTCAGGTCACAAGTCCATGAGAAACCTTAGACATTTAATTATTGAAGAAGTCAATCACTAAAATATCATTGTTCAGGTTTAGTTTTTCACTTCAATTTTTACAGGACAGATAAACCCCAAGAAAATATATATCGATAATAGGAGTCATTAATTTCTGAAAATCAGCCTGTTTGTTTGTTACATTAGAATACTTTTGAGATATTTTTGTCTCTCCATCAAAAACTTTGTCACATCACGTGTCTCATAAGCCAGTTCATTATATGTGCTACAGCTGTAGCAGCAGTAGGTGGGTCTAACCTGACTGAGCCTGTCATTCTTTAGACTAGTTTTAAATTTAGAGCTGTCCTCTTAGACTGGAAGCTGTTTCCTGTTTTGGTTTTTGATATTTGTCAAGACTAAAATTCCTTGTTCGTATGTCGTGGAGAACTGTAGAAAATGGATAATGCTTTTGAAGAGAAACATGAATTTTGTCACTGGTACACTCTTGTTTTATTTTTAAGATGTGACCACTCAAAATGTTTGCCAATTTTTCATCCTCGTCTAATGTTATATCTAAACTGCTTGAATTTGCAGTTATTATAAGTCCATGAGAAATCTTATACATTTAATTATTAAAGAAGTCAATCACTAAAATATCATTGTTCAGGTTTAGTTTATCACTTCAATTTTTACAGGACAGATAAATCACAAGAAAAGATATATCGATAATAATGGTGGAAGTAGAAAAAAACAAGGTAAAAATATTCGTGTGCCAACACTAAGTTCAATCCAGCAAGCAAGGTAGTAACAAAAACGGGGTCAAAAATCCAACCTCCCACGAAACACACTTTCGCACACCAAGCTCAAAAATCGTACTTTTTTCAAAGCTCACCAAATCAATCTGCCGGTAAGCAGAAAGCAACAACCTTTATTTACCGAGTGATTTTTCTGATTAGCCACACCAGACAGGGCAGAAAGAACATTAGCATAGCTTCTCTTTTTGTGCTAACAATTTTCTGTAATTTTTCTTTGGCAGACCATGCGCAAAACACAAGCTCTTTTTCGAGGTAGGTCATTTTCTCTTTCATTTCAAGTGGACTTATTGTGTTGGTGTATTTTAGTGTGAAGTGTTTACAGCCCTTTAGTTTCAGCAAGGAAAGTTCATGTTACACAATCCAAAAGAGGAAAACCCGGAAGAGAAGATTTACTTGAGGGTTCATAAGCTTTTTATATTCTAGAGCTGTTGCCGATACAAGGTTTATTTAGGACTGCTAATGCTGGTATGTTTAATGTCTGCTACTGATATTAAAGGGCACTTCAATATGCTCTTCTTTTACTAGAATTAAGTAGTTTGAAACAAATTTAATTACCCTAATTTATCAGTAAACATTACCTTAATATCTAACAAATGGGATTACATTTTTTTTTTCATTTTCAAATCAATGCACAAGAGTGTTGAACATGCTAAAATAAGTCCATGAGAAATCTCATACATTTAATTATTAAAGAAGTCAATCACTAAAATATCATTGTTCAGGTTTAGTTTATCACTTCAATTTTTACAGGACAGATAAATCACAAGAAAAGATATATCGATAATAATGGTGGAAGTAGAAAAAAACAAGGTAAAAATATTCGTGTGCCAACACTAAGTTCAATACAGCAAGCAAGGTAGTAACAACAACGGGGTCAAAAATCCAACCTCCCCCGAAACACACTTTCGCACACCAAGCTCAAAAATCGTACTTTTTCAAAGCTCACCAAATCAATCTGCCGGTAAGCAGAAAGCAACAACCTTTATTTATCGAGTGATTTTTCTGATTAGCCACACCAGACCAGTCGAATTTTTCTGCAGACAAAATGGAAAAAAACAGAGAGATAGTTAAAGGAAGATAACAAGCGGATTCGAAGTCAGTACATTTGTCTACTTTTTGTGGACCATAGTTACTATATTCTTAATACTCAATATAATGCAAAATATTACAATGATAAAATCGGCCAATAATTGGAACTATTAATACTTGAACTCATGTATGCAATTACAGGTAATCCATAATATTTGAAATTTTGTAATCATATTCATTTTTGGCATATGCATTTTTTGAAGTTGTTTCTAAATCTTTGATTGTCATTCAATCATTCCATTTCACCTGCTATCCTTTATGAGGCGCGCCGCACAGTTTGGAAACACAGTTTTCTCCCTTATAACAAATCCATTTCGCAAATGGAACGATTATTGATTATTTCCCTTTAACTGTTAGTCCAAGAAAATCAGAAGTTACTTCCCTTTAAATATTTGACCCTGCTCTTTAATTAAAGAAAAAAATTTACAGTGAAAGTAAAAAAAAAAAAAAAAAATAATAATAATGTATATTCTTTTAAAAGCTGATATCATTGGAATATCTAAAGTTTCTTTCGGTTTACAACAGGTAAAGTTTTTTAAATTCCAATAATTTTGTCTGTTTTTTTCAAGAATAGTTTAAAATTGCGCTTCTGGGTAGAAAATTATTTTTACGGCTTTCTAAAATCAAAAGCACACATTTTCTTAATGATAAAATGAACAATAATAAAATGATTAATAAAAGTAAGAGAAAATGTTAAATGTGAATCAGCTTTCTGGCTCTTTAATCGTTACATGCACAGTTATACCTGAACAAAACTTGGTAAAAATATTTTTCTTAACATCTGTTGTATTTTTTACAACTAATTTTTTGAAATTTCTAGAAATTGACGGTAAATTTTGTTTTGTTAAATGCAGGATTTATTTTTGAATTTATTTATTTATTTCAAACAGTTGTTACTTTTCTGAAATTCTGCTCCGAATAGTAAAATAAAAAATGCAATAAACCTTTGCTATTTTTATTCAGGTAGGCTTTTAATTGTTTTTATAAACAATATATATTAAAGATATCATAGTCTGAAGAGATTTTTTTTTATATAAATAATTAATTTTTACAAGAATTCTTTTCATTTTTATTTTTGAATAATAATAAAGTTTCAAAATTTTTTAAAAATTTCTTCTAATCATTGTCCGTATTAAGTTTAAGTTAATAAGAGAATAATGTATTTACTAATCGAAAATTGAAAACGTTAATACAAATCTTCACACACTAAGATTTTTAAAGTAATGTTTTTTGTTCTTTTTTTTCTCTTTCTCCTAAGTGACTTATCATTAAAAGGTCACGTGCTTCAAGGGTCATTCTCCTTACAAGAAAAAAAAACTTATATAAACTTTTTCGGCAGTGTACAATTCTTTCATTCCACTTTTGTGTTTCCTGTGTATGTTTCAACACTCAACACGCTTTGTAAATCCTCCCTTCAAAACTTAAAGATTTGTATTTTTAATTCCTAGTTTCCACATTTTTTACAATTTAAATGACTTGACAGATTTGTTAATTTTTTTCTTTGCTTATTGTATATGTAGAGATAATGACGAGAAAATACACGTATTATTTTTAACAGAAGATAAGGAACTTATTTACAAATTTCACATTTAAAGTTTCAGTAGCTTGCTTCAAAACAAGTAATCAAACATTAAAGGTTCGTAGTTTTGATGAAATGTCAAGAAGAGAAAATGTTCATATTAAATCACCAGACAAGAAGTAATATTCCAAAATGCTTAAAACAAATTGAGAGAGTTTGTGTGATATAAAATTAAGAATTAAAATCAACCTTCTTCTTCACTTTTACAAAAATTCACAATGACGTGTAAAATCCGGGTTTTTCCCAAATAAAAAAAGGATTGACCATGTACTTAAAGAAAAAAGTCGAAACCGGATTTCGCGAGTAGATATTAAATTGATATTCTGACTAATGGGAGCAATTTGCAAGATTGTAAAGAGTTGGCAACCCAGTGCGAATAAAACAAAATGATTATAAAACCAGACATACGGTCGCGTCGCACATCATCCTCTTTCTCCTTCTTTCTCGTGTGCTTATTTCTTTTACTTTTTCTTCTCCATCCAAAGACATTCCTACCAAAGAAACGCTTATTCATACGTACGTACGCATAAACTCTTTCCAACAAATTACTACTACGAATATTTCTTCAACATTTGATACCCTTAACTCATTATTTGTTTCCCATTGAACATTAACTGTTACCTATTCTTGTTATTCTATTCTTTTATTAAATTTCTATTTTAACGTGAAAAATGTATATTTTTATTCCACACTATTCCACACAATTCCACTAATCCACACATTCCAAAAAACCAACCTTCTGATGAAAACCTTCTGATAATTCTGAATAAAACTATAGGAAGTTCGGTTATGTCTGACATAAGGCCGAATTAAATAGACATTAACCATCTCCCTACGGCTACAAGTTCGTTTCTCACATAAAAGTTATACGAATAAAAAGATATATTTTAAAGTATTTAGCTTAAGAGTTAGAGTTCTTTGAAATTCCTCTGCTCTCATTACAGGTTGATAATATATCAGCGTGTAATTTGACACCGGCGTTATTCAGACTCTGTCTTTCTCTTCTCGTTGATTCAGCTTTCTCTACCGATTTATATTAAAAAGCGACTTGACATTAGCACGTTACTTTTTCTGTTTGTAAGCCGCTCCCTTTTCATTGGTCAAAGTTAATTTTCACGTAGGCTCGTTAAACTTTGCCTTAGTCTTCTGCTCAGCCCGGAGCCAATCGCTTTTTCTATTGGTCAAAATAAATTTTCGCATAGGCTTGCGAATTTGAAAACAGGGAAGAGTTACTTTATTTCGTATTCACCACAAGTATTCAAATTAAGAACTGCATGAAATACTCAGTGGTAACATAGTTGGCCAGACCATCAGATATATTTGGACAATTGATGGTGATTATGTCGGCAACGTCATGAGTTTTGTAAATCAATTTTATAGGATGTCCTATCTCAATGCAATGAGAACTATCAATTAGCAAATAGGAAGCAGGTGATAACAATAGTATGCAGAACCTGTACCTGGAGAATCAACTCAGTGATGAATGAGGACTGTTGAAGAAGCAATAGAAAAAATTAAAACGGCCCTTTTCAAGAGCACATTCTCAAAAGTCTTCTCTGTTACACATAGAAGCATTTTTTTCATATATATTATTTAGAGTCAGTCAGTTAAGTACCATATGTGATACACGCTTAGGCGATCATGACTCGAAAAATACATGACTGACTGGGCAGAAGATTTTCCCACAGTAAGATGCCATTACTTTTTACGGTGGACTGAAATAACTTTAAATTAGGTATCCTCACTAATTCGCTAAAAAACAGCATAGTATGAATAAAACAAAGCCCCAAACGTAATAAAAATGAACTTTTTCTATCAAAATATTTGTTAATATTAAGAGGAAAGATCAAAGTATTGTTTAAAATTTTTTCCATCCTATCTAACACGTTCGAAATTTTGGTAAAATATATTGTTTTGATTTTCATCAACGGCTAACCACATCCTTACCAGAGTTTACAATGTAATATTACGTAACATACGTAATATTACGTAAACATATTAATTTGGAAATTCTTACAAAAATCAAATAATTGTCGGGTTTTAATGATACTTTCAGGACTTATTTGCAAATGAATTAAATTATATTTTAAATTATCATTTTTAGAAAATCTTGGTACAAATAGTTTTTGTTTTACCTCTGTTACCCACCCTTAACGTAAATTCATGAAATTTCAAGAAATTAAATTTTGTAGCGAAAATGTGTTTTATTATTTAAATGCAGGACTCATTGGGGAATGTAAAACATCAATTATTATTTTCAAACAGTTGGCCTTTTTTCCGAAAATCTAATCCGAATAGTAAAATAAAAATACGATAAAACTAATTTTTCTTTTTTAATTATGATATTCTATATAATTTCAACATTTATTAGATTTCTATAAAACCTTGTTGCGGTTAGTTTATTAAGTTATTAAGTGAAGACTATATTTACTCATCAAAACTTGAAAAGTTTAATACATTTCATCGAGCCAATAGATTTTTTAAATAATTATATTAATCTTATTTATTTATTTATTTATTTTTATTTTATTTTATTTTATTTATTTTTTTTGCATATTTGAACTTTTTTGAGTATGCTATTTTCTGTGTTGCATTAAAAGGAAAAAATGCGGACAATTTTGGCAATTCTGGTCAACCATATTTAGCTTATCTCAACATCTGGCTGTCATAACACATCAATCACTACCTTCAAAGGTCAGAAAGATCAACCTCCGTGATTAAGAAATACTTTTATTCTAAATTTCATGTTATAAATAAGAAGTAATATTTTCCAAAAATAACGTGTTCCCGATGTATATTATATTTTTGCAAGATTTTTAAAACCGGGAATTAACTTTTGTTTGCAAATGTGTCAATCGTTCAAAAATCGCCGAAAAAATTTCAATTTTAAAAAAATTGAAATAATTTTACAATATAATTTGCTTGAAATGAGGTTTAGTCGAACTATTTCCCTCGTGTATTTTTTCATCGCATTTAAGCCATGATATTCCTTCATCCAACCTAGCAGTACATGTTATTTTCAATTGCATTTTTGCTAAGTTGCTTCCCTTTATCAGTTTATTTTTTTCTTTTTCCTATGAAGACTTTGACTAAAGTACATTCATAACATTAACAAGGATTAAGTACAATGTTTCTTTAATTTTATAACATTGGAGTGAATGTAATGTTAGACAGTTGGCGATTTTCACTAAGAAGTTCATATTTCCTTAAAAAACATGAAACATTCTTAATTTTTTGGGGAAGTATATTTCTTTTAATTTTTCTTTTTTTTTTTTTCATAGCATGAATAAGTAATACATCACATGCAATAGTGTGTGTTATCAGGGATAATATGTCAATATTTCAATTTGTTTAAATGTAGAAAATCTTTTCCGCCAAAAATAAAAAAAAAACTTTTTACCATTTTAAATACAGATGTTTATGCGTATGGTCTTCTGTAGTTAAAATGGTTGAGGTACCTTCAGCAAAAAAATCTTTGAATATTATCTTTGAAATTAACTTAAAATGTTACAAGCATTTGTTAAGAATCAATATCTCCCACTACTTCAAAAAAGATTCATATATATATATATATATATATATATATATATATATATATATATATATATATATAAAATTATAATTTAGAACATGTTAAAATTACAATCTACTACAAAGTGTACATTTTGTTTCGACATTGAAAGGACAATATCTCATCAGTTAGTAAAGGTTATTTTTTCTTTTTATAATTTATGATAAATATTCATAGCTCTATTTCTATATTGAACACTGTTTTGAATGTTGTTAATATTTTCTTCGGTCCTTATTAATTTTGTTATATATATATATATATATATATATATATATATATATATATAGGGTTGGTATGGATGGAATAAAAAAAACACTATTCTTAAAAATTGCTCAATACAGAGTAGAACAAATTATATTTATTCAAAATGTATAACATAAATATGTTATAACATCTCTACAAAGTAGTTATTTTGTTTCAACATTTCTTATGTCTTGTCAAGTGATGGGGCTGATTGCATGACGAAGAGGTGTAAAAGATTCAAAACTAACTAAATCCTCTCAATAGGAAAAAAACATTCTTACGTAGCCTGTGATGATCAATCAAAATACAAGTAAATGATAATTTGAAAAACATGACAGCATATCCTGAAAACAATTTATTGGTGCATTAATGTTAATATTTGATTAAAATAAAAATCAGTACCATTAATTGACTATTAATTTCACTTAAATTTAAAATGAATTTTAAAATAATGTATGTTTGAAAAACGTCGGAAAAACTAGTTATTATAAACCGTCTGATGTTACCGAAAAGTTGAAACCTAGGTTGCGGAAATAACTCATTTCCAAAAGAAAAAATATTCAAAAGCTCTACAATATAAATGTATTAAGCATTTTTAATACAACTGAGTACTGCTCTAATTTCATTATGACCAAAAACTAATTAATATATATATATATATATATATATATATATATATATATATATATATATATATAATACCGAAAAACATACAGACACACACATACATACACGCACATACACACACACATGCATACAGACACACCAAATTCAAATAGTAACCCCAAACAATAAAAAAGAACCAGATGACCCATAAAAAACAGTTCTAAAACATAAAGACGAAATAAAAAAAAAACGCTCACACACACACACACACACACACACACACACACACACACACACACACACCAAATTTCAAATATCGCCAAAGCAATAAAAATAACAAACTGACCTATGAAGAGACTTATAGATAAGGAAGATAATTTTAACGTACTAATGAGGGAACGCCAAACCAAAATCATTTCAAGTTGGGGTAAGCACTGGATTCATTCATCTATTTATTTATTTGTTTTTTTTTATCCGTGCTGATGTGAGAAAACACAGTCAATTCAATACGCCAACATTTGATTTATTTTATTTTATTTTATTTTACTGATTTGATTTTTTCTATTTATTTACTTATTTTTTCTACTTATTTACTTATTTATAAACAACAACTTGGCCCTCAAAAGGAACACGATACGTAAAGCCACAAATTTATTCGCCTGAAGAGAGTCAAACTTAAGCTCAAAACACGTTTAGCATCACAAATACCATTCTAGACACTTATAGTATCATAACAAGTATAATAACAACAATAAATATACACTTTAAACAAAACATTCACGGCCTCTTACATTTTTTTATTCTATATCGATTTCTCTCGTTGAAATAACCCTATTTCTTTTTCTAATATATATATATATATATATATAGTATTGTAACTAAGTTGTAGAACTCGTAGTTTTTTTTTACCTGTTGTTCATGCATTTACTTTTATAAAGAGTGCTCGATACAAATGTAGAGCGTTATATTGTAATAGTTGTTACAATGGTTTATAAATTCATAGTATCACTACACAAAAACCTTCGCGTTTCAAAGCTAGCCATGTGTCTAGGCTGCTTCTGCTTCAGGTGATTTTGTTGATATGAAAATTATCTAGTTGAAAAGACCATTTATTTATGTTGGATTTTTTTTTCTAGGTGATAGTGGGGTTGGGATGTAATCTGAATTCTGTTGACCTTTTCAACGTCTTAGGGTTAAGTGTTTGGCGGGTGGCTAAGTTCAGGATAGGTTTTTCTATTTATCTTGCCTGGTGGCGCCGTGGGTGTTGTTATTTGGTTTAGGGGTTGGTAGGTGTTGTTTTGTTTTTGGGCTGGTTGCTTCTTTAATTTTGGTTATTTTGTATTGGGGTGTGTGTTTTTTGTTTTTTTGTTTTTTACAGTGTCGATATTTTCTTTTATTTTTCTACTATTTTACTGTAGCTGGACTTGGCTGGCATGGTATGGGGTTTGTTGTCTTTTTTTTCTACGTTTTTTTTTTCCTATTTATTAATAGGGTTGGTTATGTGTGTTTTTTTCTTTTGGTGGGGTCGTGGGAGTGTTTATTTGTTTTATTTGTCATCTATAAAACCGTAGAGACGAATTAGCAGTACTATGCAAACATCGCAAATATTTCTCGCTAAAATTTAAATAAACAAATAAACACCCCCACGACTCCCCAAAAAAGAAAAAATAACTGAACTTAGCCACCCACCAAACACTTAACCCTAAGTCGTTAAAAAGGTCAACAGAATTCAAATTACATCCCAACCCCACTATCACCTAGAAAAAAAATCCAACACAAATAAACGGTCTTTTCAACTAGATAATTTTCATATCAACAAGATCACCTGAAGAAGAAGCAGCCTAGACACATGGCTAGCTTCGAAACGCGAAAATTTTTGTGTAGTGATACTATGAATTTATAAACCATTGTAACAACTATTACAATATATATATATATATATATATATATATATATATATATATATATATATATATATGTTGAAAATTTACTATATTTATAGGGGAAGAGTGCTCAGTATCAGAATAGATTGATTATAGATATGGACAGTATGGATATACGTATCAACTCTTCATGTTTACTGTAATACACGCTTCAATGCAATCTTCAGACCATGTGTCATGTCAGTACTTCCTTAATTATTTTTATATAGAGACCAATAGTGGATTGAAAGAAGTGGGAAAGAGAAAACAGACGTCGCAAGGAGGCAATCTGAACTGTAGTGGGTTTGAATGACCTCCGTAAAGAGATGCTTGGCCAGAAAGTCATACATGAAGAATTTACTTATTTGGTCATTGTGAATACGATGTTCATACACTACACAAGCTCATTCAATGACGTCTTACTGCCCACTGTGTCTGTCCATGCATCAAAAGACAAGTTTCTTTTCATTGGTTACCAAAATGCCATAAATCTACGCAGTCTTCTCAGGATATTCAAAATATTTTCCGAACAAATCTTGTACACACACACACACACACACACACACACACACACACACACACACACACACACAATATATATATATATATATATATATATATATATTTATAGTCAAAAGCATTTCGTCTAAAGTATGTATATAATCTCTTCCAAGTTCCATTCAATTTGTGGGCGAAAATTGTTCTTAGAACTATGAAAATAGTTAAAATCGAGCTTGTTTAGCTTATTTCTTGCAAAATAATTTCGATTGCCATAAAATGTTTGATAAAAAATGTTGTACTATTGAAAATTTGATAATTAAAACAGCTCAACTGTAAAGATAACATGTCAAAACCCCGCATAAATAATGTGTGTGTGTGTGTGTGTGTGTGTCTGTGTGTGTGGAGAGAGAGAAAGAGAGATAATCTAAAATAACGCTTAAAATTTGCAGATGAAATAGAAAACAGGTCACGTGATATAAAATAGAGAATTTTTAACTAATCAAAAATTTTCAACTTTTTATTCTCCTAAAATTCGAGACTGGCTGTAGGTAGTCCACTTAACAATACCAGCTCAGCTTTAGAAACATGAGAAGCTACTCTTTAACCCAAAGTAGAAAGCCAATCGGATAGAGATCTAATTACCCACTGACAACTGAAACTACATACCAGCCAGAAGTATCTACTTCCTTTTTTTTCTGTAAACTGTAAGTAATGACATTTCAATCAGTCAATTAAGTGCCATACGTGATACATGCTTGGGCGATCATGTCTCGAAAGACAGACTAGGCAGAGGATTTTCCCCGCAATATGTTGCCATTACTTTCTGCGGTAGACTGATTACCAACCAATCCAATCTATCTCAATATTTAATCCATAGCTGGAGAGAGAAGAGACGGACGGAAGAGAAGAGACCTTTCCCTGGAATATTTGCGCGTAAGTGAATGCAACGAATTCAACTGGAATCTCCGATTTCTCGTTCCGAACCGATATTTACTGCACCACAACATGCACAATGCATAATGCACAATGCATAATGCACAATGCATAAACTGTATTCATTTTCTCTACATCAGTCACATAACAATTTTTACGAAAATTAAAAATAACAAGACTATTTATTATGAAAAAATACATCCAAATAAAATTGATTTACATACGCATTACATACAAAATTATAAATAAAGTACAGTTTAAAATCTTATCAGTTATTGAAATATTATTTATTGTATTAATTATGACTATGACTAACGCCTCTACTATAATGTCACATGGTAGCAACATCAAACACACTGACCACGCTAGAGAAAATAAAATCAAACAATAATTACGATCAAAGTAGAATTATCAAGGGTTGTTTGGTTTGTATTTGGGCGTGGGCACACTAATCTGGTGGGAGACTTTCTGAACAGGTGTGAATCCTACACTGAATATTGACAGAAAACTTATATATTTAAAATGTGTACTGGTAAGTTTGACTCGTGATATATTTTCATCACTTCCTATCACAAGTGAAGTTTAAAAGTTAACAGGTGCATAGATTCCGTGCACAATTTTCTGCGATTCTGGAAATATGTAAGGGCAACACCCTCTCTTCCCCCTCTCTCTCTCTGTGTGTGTGTGTGTGTGTGTGTGTGTGTGTGTGTTATACACACATAAACAATCATACACACGCACAAAGAAATGAATTGAACAGAAGACAATAGGAAACCTTTAAACAGGTAAAACATATATAATAATAACCTTTCAAACAAATTCCTGCTTTTATTCACGAATTCATCTCCAGTGATCTTCTTTCTTCGTCCATTTGGGGTCAGCTACGCCTGATTTTTCTATCTCTCCTCGCGTTACGGCCTTGCGCTGTTCTTGCAGTCTTACCTTACATTTAATTCTTACAGTATCTGGTATTCCCAAGCAGTCACCCATCTAGGTACTGATCTGGTTCGAAGTTTCTTAACTTCAGTTAATGTACGAGAACTTAAAAGTTGAGAAAGTCATAAA